>JAVLUZ010000245.1:4079383-4572709 GCA_036768485.1 Mermis nigrescens | reverse complement strand
TTTACGCGCAAAACATTGTTATAAAAGATAAGAAAAAGACCGAAAAGAATCAAACCTAAAACGAACTGCCTGCTCCAAGCCATCGCGTAGTCCTGATCGACCGACGTCGGCGTTCACGACGACCACGTTAAATTTTTAATCATCACCAGCGAACCAGCGTGATTGCAGAAAACACCTGTCTTTTCGATGTACTGCTGATGCGTTATCTGATTTCGCCATCAAAGGTCCAAAGCCCGTCTCAATCCAGGCCTTGATCACCACTGAAACATGTATCATAAGAGGTCATACCTTTTATCTCTTTTTCTTTATTCCACCACTTTGTCAACGAATCATCGTTCCATTGTTATAATCGAACCAACCGCATATTACTATTAATCCCACAATCTGAATTTCAGCCTGTTTTTGTTCATTTCACCGGCTTACGCCTCCGTTCCATCGGCCGATAGTTCAGCGAATAACGCCGAGAACACGTTGCGGGTAATTGCCCCATCTTTCGCAGCACGAACAGAAAGAAAAGGTGCTCGTGCCTCGAAAGATTCATTTGTTTTTCTCAACGAATAAATCCAGATTTTACGTTTTTCTCCGATCACCATGTGACCTTCGAATTTGCAGTTCAATCAAATTGTTCCATAATAGCAGGATCAGAAAGATTCCATCTCTCTGTGTATCCAACACCAGAATTCAGAGATTCACGGTGTGCTTCAAAATAAATAAACATGTCGGAAAAGCAGATTTCTTCCTGAATCCTTGAAAGAGAACTCATCTCCGAGAGTCACACACAAAGATACGTGATTCTTTGAGGAAATTATATGTGAAGATCCCGTTTCCAAAGATAAGTCCAAATATCCACTTGATCCCTGTTTCAAACTAGGTGGGCTGAAACTGCTTCGTTTAATGCTTTGATTCCTGAGCCATTACTTAGCAAAGATTGTCTCAAATCTGACCAAATGTCTCTACATTATTTTCCAACGAAATCCTGATCACTCAATTCACGTTGTTTGTCCAATCAGCTTCATTATATGCGAATGGTATTTGCCAATTGGTTCAGCAGAAATGAATGGCATTGCCTCCTGACTCTATCCCTGTTCCAGTTCCACATGCAAAACGATTCGACAAACAAACCTGAAATCACCCTGAAGCCTGATTCACTGCAGTCAAGGTGATTCATGAAAATCCAAGTAATAGACCATTCTACCCTGACTAAACAAGGACAATCCAGAATCCATTCCTGTCCATCCAGAATGTTTTATCCATTCTGAAGATTTTCCTTTGTCTCCACCAGAGGTCGTCAGACTGTCCAAGGTAGCCTTCAGGCCAAAACGCCATTCTACCATAAAGGTACCAATACTTTACAATATTCTTCCAGAAGAACTGGTACCATTTAGTGAAGAGAATACAGAAAACTATTCATGAAGCAGACATTCCAAAGTATAAAAACAATATATGCAACCTGGAAGCAAAACTAGGCATTCAACATTTTCAGTAGATAAGCAAGGTCTACTTTAAAAGGTCTAATAACCAAATCATATGTGATCCTGTTCCATGTAAATGATATCTAATTATAATGATGCCTCAAATTATTTGATTCCATTATTACACTCCTGCAGCTAAGGTGATTGACATACGGAGCTGCACAATGTTTAGAGTGCCTGACACAGGAGCGGCCACAGGAGCACGGAGGCAGGCTTTGCCACGCCTGGAAGGCAGCGGAGGCCGACGGCTGACATTGGGAGCTGCAGAGCAGCACCAGAGCGGCGCACAGGCTGAGCGCGCAGGCAGCGCGGATCAGATGCGCACAGACAGAGCGTGTTACATAAGTGGGTGCTTTTCAATTCAACTCTACAAAACCTTGAAGTAATTAATATATGAAGTTTAACTACCTTGCGCAATGAATATCTCAAATAAAGCAACATAAAATACATATGTTTTTCTGTTTGCAAAGCAATGAATGACTTGTAAATTTCTTCTGTTCTATGAGTTTGTACAATTTAGTGAATAGCGTGAATGTACGTTCAGACTTTTGACCTCTTTGCATTTACCTAGCATATGAATCCTTGTAGTTTATTTTGTGTAGCCATTGCACCATCACGTACTTTATACAGATTAGCCTTTTGTAAACTTGTATCATGATTACCAGTTGCAAATCAAAGCAGATTTATCGATGCAAACGTGAAAACTAAAAAAATTAAATGAAAAAGACTGGAATTGCAGTAAACTGTCCCATTTCAGAAATGCAGAAACATATGAAAGAGTATAGGTCTGCCAGGTGTGATTGTGCCTGGAAGCCTGCTCAGCAATGGGAAACAGGTTTGTAGTCTCTGGGTACAGTCAGGTCAGGTCAAGGTGCAGCCACCATGTCTATAGCATGATCCCTGCAGCCCTCAGCCCCTTATGCTGCACCCATGTGACAGGTCCTTTGCTTGTGGATATACTGTTGCCATATCACGTGATTATATGATAGTAATGAGCCCCTCCTTCCATGCATCAGATCTGGTCCCAGAACGCATTCTCCCCTGTTACAGTCCCCCGAGAATGAATTGTGAATTTTTTTCCTGCCTTCAGGAGCTGATTGCCATGATAGTTCTGATTATGTCTGCAGTGCCCAGCGCCGTTCCACCATTATCTAACTCTCATCCCCATGTCTGTGGTCTCGTGGGACTTTGATTTTTCCATGGATTTGAACCACACGTGCCAAAATTCTTAAAAGATTTTTTTAGCACAGAAGAGGCTCTAAAAATGGTGTATGGCGACAGTCAATTTGACATTTTTCGACGTTTTCATCACATCATCTCATTGGGTATCAAAAAATATAGAAAAAATCAAAAAATTTTCAAAATTGAATTTTGGGGGGGGGTATTTTGATTTCAAAAAGGTTTGGGTATAATTTCTAAACCCCCTCTACGCTCAGTGGATTAAGTCTCTGACTTGGATATTTTTTTTTCAGAAGTGCTTTTTGTTTCTGGTAATTTTTTTAGGTTTTTGTTTTGTTCTGCTTGTTCTATAATAAGCTGTTCTTACAATGTAGCAAGTTTTTGAAATGCCTGCTCATATGAATTGCAATTTAAAATATGTCAATTTTTTGATTACAACTAGAAAATTCGTACCAATTCAATATATGAAAAAGAAAGATTTCAATTTAGCAAGATTCAGGTTTTAGTTGAGTTTCATTACAGTTGCACCTGCCCAGAACATTATCAATTTTCTACATTATAATCAACTTCAATATCTTCGGTTTTGCGCCGGGGTTGCTTGCCCGGGCTAGTTGGGAAGTTCATTCGGCAAGTCAAGCCGGCCAGGCCTGCCCCGGCAGCTCGTTAGAGCGGCGGCGCTTATGCAAGAAGGTTCCGTAATGATACCCACACGTTTTAGAGCTTCATAAATAACCTATACATGCACAGTGTAGCCCCCAAAGAAAACGGCGTTTTTTTTTTTTAAATAAAAATGGCCGGTACGCGTTAAAAAATGACGCTTTTTTATGCTTGACGATACTCTATCCTTCTAGATGCATAAAAATCGTGCGAAAAAATTCGAAAAAAAGCCGAAGAAATTGATCCAATATATCGTTTTCTTAAAACATGAGCGATAGGCGCGCGGGGAAGCGCCGGCGCGTACTTGGCGATTTTGATGCGAATAGATAGCCGAAAACCCTTAAAAAAGGACACTTTTTCTATCTCAATTTTCAGGTAAGCTTAGGAAACCTTTTGAAGAGTCTGCCGGGACTGGGGGGGGGTGAAAAATTTCTTGCGGGGGGGGGGTGAGAACGATTCGCGGGGGGTGTGAAACCCCCCCAAACCCCCCAAGATCACGTATGGTCAGAACACAGAACAGTCTCACTCCATTGCACAAAAGATGTCTGAATTAACGTCAAAATTTTTTGAATAAGTAACACCTACAACTTTGTAAACCAAGCTCATAGCTAAGGGGTTGTTTGGGGGACACTGTTTTGCAAAAGCATTGATCTCACTCAACCAGCCACTTCTTAACCCAAACGAGAGATCTTGAACTGATTCTCGTAAGGTATGCTAGGTATATTTTAGTACCCAATTTTTAGAAACCAAAAAGTTCCAAATTTTTCTCGTGGGAAAGGAAAAAGTTCTCAAGGAATCTGCCTCCATGACTGCACCATTGCAACTCGGCAGACTTTAATATCAGGCGCTCTAATGTCGCGCTCTGATGCTCAGCGACCATTAACAAAAATGACAAAATGCAGCCAGGCTCTAATGCTCGAACTAGCGCACTAGTGTTGACGCGCAGGCAATGTCGCGTCGCTCTAAGTGCCGGCGTCAATGTCGGCTCTCTAATGCCCGCGTGCCGAAGCGAAAACGAGCAGGGATATGTCTTTGATTCAGAAACTTTTACCGAGACATAATCGGACACGCAAGTGGGCGCTAGAGAGGACTAGCTCCGAGAATTGAAAAATCTGGAAATTTTCTGGGGAAGCGCAGTGCTCAAAAAATGAATGAAAATTCGAAAGTTTTGACGAAAAAGTGCTTTTAAATTGACCAGAAATCCGTAAGGAACGTAGTTGTAACGCTCAGTATTTAGCGCTTGAGATATCAGTTTTTGAACTGATTTTGACCCAAAAAGCTCTCTTCTTGACCCCTTCCCAGACCGGCGGGCCATGTAATCCGGTTTCTCCAGGTGTCTTGAATAGCTTTCAATTTTTGGCCAACAAACCCATGTTTTTTTCAGCAATCTGGGGGGGGGGTGGAGAGCACACCTGGGCGTGGGGGCCTCAAAGGCTTCAGAAACCATAAATACCCCCCCCCCCCCCCCAGAAACCAAAATACCCCCAGAAACTAACACTCTAGGACCCAACTTTAGAGAGTACTTTACCTGCTTTTTTCGCGGTCTTTTGATGCCAATGGAGAGTAGCTTTGATGAGAAACGTCGAAAAATGAGTGCTTTTGTCACCATGGCCACTCGAGCTGGAGGCCACTTTTGCACCTTCCAGCAAATCTTGCACCCCCCCCCAGAGGAGATCTTGCAGCCCACGTGTGGCGGAGAGACGTCCCACTTAGTGGAGGTGGGGGATCCCCCATCCTCCCTGCCTCTGGATGGCTCCAGTATCTGTACATGCAAGCAACTGCCTTCCATGCTTTAAGCATGGAATTCTGTTTTGGTGAAACGGTCGATCTAGTCCACTAAGACCTACTTGAGTACACTGAAATGACTCTTTCTGTAGCAGGTGGACTCACTCCTTGATATGCGAGGACAAGCCTCAGATGTATTGCTAAGGCTGCATTGGCCTGCTGAGCAGTCCGCTTCTGCAATCGATTGATGGTATGCGAGGCGGATTTCCCAATTCTGATTCGAAAAGAGATTGTCGTGGATTCGAGGCGATTTCTGCGGACTTCTTATTGACAAAGTCTAGTTTAAGGCAGAATAATAGGCATTTTGTTTGCATTCATGGATTTTGAAAGGTGGTATTTTTGGTTTATGCTAGGGTGCTAGAAGCAAAGCGGATGAAAGTATCGGAATCATTTTATCGAATGCCTAAAAGTTTGATTACACACCCTTAAGCCAGCACGCTGTGCACTCTTTAATTGAAGACAATATCGTTAATTTATTTGAAAGGTATTTCTTATCTGAACAAGAAAGACATTATCAGTGATTTCACATTAATCTGCCATCAGGCGCAAAGAAAAGTTAAAAAGCCTAGTAAATCTATTACGTACACAAAACGAAAAAGTTGGAAATTTTATTTTATTATTGGTTCGGCTATGTAACTTTTTTTTTTTTTAAAAAAAAAAAAAAAAAAAAAAAACACACGCACACACACACACGCACACACACACACACACACACACTTGTTCAGCTTCATTGACCATCTGAAATTCGTGTAGGTACATACCGTATTTAAAGCGTAATCACTACATACTTGCCTCTAATTCTGCTGATTCAAAATACCCTTGCAAAAAAAAAAACTCGTGATAATTGGTTCTATTTTGACCCTAATTGGAGAAATTGAAGCGGATAGACGCCTGAGAAGCTGCCAAGATTTACCGCCTCCATTTCCTGCATGTATATGACTCGATGCGAAACATCGAAATTCTTAATTGAAATTAGAACGATAAACTGTGCAAAAGATAGCTGTTTCTGCAGTTAAAGAAGATTTTGCAAACCTGTCACTTTGTAGTCAGAAAAATGGCGTCCAGGCAGCTTTTTGTACAAGGTCAGTCCAAATGTGCATGTACAAGGATGAGTTCCATAAAAGTCTCGAAAGTACACCTTGCACACACATTCTTGGGTGCTATGACATAGCACGGTAACGGCTTGCGCGGTAGAGTTGTTCTGAATCTTTCCAGCAGCGTATTAAAGCTCGATTCCATGGGTTACAAGAGGTGCGAGAATCATGCAAGAATCATCCTGATAGCGCTCCGCGAAGCGTTCCAGAAAGAGTTGACATTCTCCTTTTCGAAATGCGTGATTTCTGCTAGTTTAAAAAGGAATAGGATGACACATGATTACTGCTTTCGTGCGCGAAGCGCCGAAAATTCCCGCGAAGCGTCGAATCTCCGCGGGTTTTGACTCTCCCAAAATCTTTGTACATGTACAAGTGACGGTCCAGAAAAGTCTCTGTACATCGGGAAAATTTCTTTGCCGAATAACAAAACCGTAAGCTTCCAGATCTGCCATAGCAAGTAAATAAATGTCGTCAATAGGTATCATCCGGCGCGTAGCGTCGGATAAATTTGAGAAATTATGGTCACTGACGGCCAGAAACCAATGCAACATTGCATGATCCATTCTTTGTCTTCGCCAAATATCTCGGCCAATGGGGGAGGCGGCTGCCGTCCCACCCCCGCCAATAACACGTATTGTTACCAAACGTGCATCGGCAAATGACCTAACCGCATGCTTGAGAAGTGCTGGTGTGTCACGCCCAAGAGACATGTGCTTCCCAGCTTCTAATATAGCGCTGAATAGCTTCGTCGCCATTGTTGCCATTTGTCACCTTGAATTTTAATGCTCGATGAGGCCATCATTGTTTGATGCAGAGTTGATTGCGTATCCTGAAAATGATCCATTTGCCTCTTTTTAAGCCTACGTAATTTTTCGTAAGTTTTTCAGTATTTCAGCAATGCAAGAAGGCGTGCATTATATATTTGGACCCGCGACCCGGCACCAGCTTGCAGGCGGCGTCCGGGTCCAAGTTTGCGGATACAGCCGGGTCCGCGGTGCTGGGTCCGAGAAGCGCCTAGGATTGTTGGGTCCGGGTCCATAAATTTGCCGTGGTAAAAACCCTGCTATTCGGGTCCGGGTACCCGGCACAACCTTTCACACGTTCTGGGCTAAGAACGCGCAACATCGGCAGTATTCTGCGTGTTCCTCTGCAAAAGTGGCCTTTTTCAAATAATTTTCAAAGTTTCAGATAAGAGTGTTTAAACGAAATGGTAGCGTTTTCACTTTTATAAATTGCTTTGTGCAAGAAGCACCAGCTGATCAGCTTCGCATCCTGATTGATGAACAAGCTATAGTGATATTGTGGTCAAAGTTTGTTTCATTTTACAGCCGATGATGCTTTATAGCGAGCAAAGCAGGGGCCGATCGATTAGTGCACACAATCGTTACAGGCAGGTGCTAGTGTACCTACATTTAGAATGCTTCAAGCTCAACTCGCGCGCTTTCCACTCGTTTATGCAACCCAACAATTTCTTCAATTGTCACCGGATGCATCGATTGCTAGTGCGCCCTGCTTTTGGACCAGCACGATTTGAGTATCATCAGTCAGTAAACATACAATAACACGCCACGATGCCACGACAGCGGTCCAAGAACGCGGAAAAACAATATTGTTCTTCCCACGATCAGCATTTATCCTTTTTAAACAAGACAACCTTACATTATTTAAACAGATCAAAGTTTTTCAGCATAAACTTTACGCAAATATCAAGTGTAAGGAACACTAACGCTCAGATTTAGAAGTAAAATAAATTTGTAGTATAAACTACATATCAACAACAAATGAATAGTGCAAACTAACAACTTAACGCAACTACTAGGTGTAGAAAACAAAACGACAACTAACTAACAGTCAGATTCCCAATTCTGATTTTACGTAGAACATTTTGGAAAAAATCAAGCTTCCGCACGGGTCTAGAACTAAAGTTAATATGTAGTGTAAACTTTACACAACCACAGAGTGTAAAGAAAATTTCAGTCGGATTCGTAATACTGATATTACTCTGATATTGTGATCAACATTTATTAAAAAATTTAGTCTATACAATGGCCCGAGGACAAATAAATATCAGATGCAAACCACTTCACACCACTGTTGAGTGCAAACAAACTGGCGTATCACATTTGGTTTCTGGTTCATTTTTAGATTTGAGATTATGTCCAGACTCATAAACTCGAGAACTTGGCAGAAAAAACAAGACAGAAACACGTTTAACTCCCCCATTTTTTTGACTTTACATCCCCGAAAAAGCTAAATATTGATGTAAACAAACGCAATTCGCTGTAACGCGTACCCCTTAGAAGTACTTTATTTTTATCCTATTCGACCTCGCCCGACTTCTGAACAGAGAAAGTGGCGAACAAAAAAATGGACAAAACACGTATTTTCCACTGTCCACCACATTGTAAACTTTAAAAATCTGAACTTAACGCCCCATTGAGTGTAAATCAATTCGGTTCGGGCCACTTTGTAGCGCTTTGATTGTAGTACGTTTGTATGTGCCAAACTTATGTTCCGCAAAATATTTGATATGATTTACCAATCAAAAATACGAAAAAACCTGTTTTTTCGGCTCATTTAACACCACAGATTTTCGAACTTTACACACCCATAAACAACTCAATATTACGTTTTTTGAACGCGGCTTGCTTTGACGTGTAGCTCCTAGAAGTTACTTTATTTCTATTTTATTCAATTCGTCCCAACTCATAACCGAAAAAGTTGGCAGAGAAATCTTGGACAAAATCTGTTTTTTTACTCATCCACTAGAGTGTAAAGTTTAAACCCCTGGTACTAACTGCGTATTGATTGTAGAAAAGTTTGCTGGTAAGCACAAGATAGCCCTTGATCCGTAGTACATTTCTGTCAGAAAAATTTCTTAAAACTCATAACCGGAGTTGTTGGCAGACATAAACAAGTCGAAAACTCGACCAAAATGTGTCTTTTCATCCCCAGATTTTCGCACTCTTTACACTCCCATTCGAGAACTAAGGCTAAATTCAAAAAACAAAAAGGTGTCATCTGCAGAACCTGAATAGATGAATAAGTCAAATGAAGGGCATGGTTTTGCCAAAAGAATTAGAAAAATGAAAAAAGTTAGTATTCAGAAGACTTGAACCCATTATTCTTTTTTTAAATCCACATGCGAGAACGGATACGTCAGCCATTCCACCAACTCAACTCGCAGCCAAGATTTCAGCTTGATTATACTATATTGAAAAATATTCATCATTCTACTGAAGTTTAAGAATAGTGCATTTATGATAATAAAAATAATTATTTATTAAAGACGAGTCAAAAACCTCTGAAATAAGAAAAATCTGATCAAATAATATGCAATACGGAGTTATCTATCGGCATTAGAAAATAGATGTATAATTCAAAGTTCACCTCTTCATACCTCAACAAACACTGGCTGTAGAAAAGTTCAAAGGTCAGATTCGTTATTCTGACCTTAAGGAGAACAGTTTTTTTTAAATTTATCATCCACGACGCTCTGGGCGGAAAAGATTTTTGTCCCAGACTCTTTACAATAAACCGCCTCTAAATTTGAAAATATTACTTTAAAAAAAATATAAAAAAGGCTCCCCTAGATTTTATAACCGTCTACCTTTTGAAACCAATCAGACTGCATAGAATGTAAAACTGAGTTAGATATGCTTGTGCACATGAAAACAGTAAAAACTGTCTAATTTACACTCCTGTGCAACAACTAATGAGTGTAAAGAAATTTTAAGACCAGATTCGTAACCTACTAATCAGGGAAAACATTTTTTTCAAAATTTGGCCCTCCGCCGATCATTTGAATTTTTGGTGTAAACTATACACACTCACGACTAGCTCGAGTATTGAGTGTAAACAAAAAAAGGGTATCTAACTTTTTTTATTATCTACCTTCTAAAAAAACCGCACCTCCCAGGTGTGTGCCGTTGTTGCTGTGAGGGGGACACAAATTCCTGTACTCGCTGTGATAAACATAGCAATTTTTAGTCCAAGAAGGCTATAAAGCTGAGTTTAAGGGTTTAAAAAAGGTGTATATTTGCCATAAATGCTCTAAGACGATGGTTTTAAAGCGACACCTTTTTTCGCTGTAGAATCGTTGTTTAAAAGCACTTAACTATCTATGAATTTTATATTTTCACCTTCCCTCCCCCGCTCTGGAAGTTTGACCTTGCACACCTATGGCTAGGTACCAGAGTAAGCGTCTTAACTTTGATCGATTAAAAAAATTCTTATTTATAAAATTATATTCTTTCTGCTTGTACAACAATTTGTTTTAGAATTCTGAAAGTCCTCGATTTCGCTTTTGATTCAAATTAAAATAAGGTATATTTTATTTTGACATTGCACCTATGGTATGTTCGCATTCATGGGCAGCAGCCGAATTTTTGAGGGGTCTGGGTGGTGTAAAACCGGCAAAAATCCGAAAAAAACATAAAAATTCAATCCTTGGGGTCTATCGATTTTTTGGGGTCTATCAGATTCTCATTCTCGAGGTGTCTAGATCCACGCTTCCCCAAAAATTAATAGCTCGGTAGAGAATGTCATTTTTGGCATGCCTTTTAGTACGGCCTAGCAACTAATCGAGCGTTGGATTGTGGTAGTGGCATAGGGCGAGTGACCAAGTATACGCTGCTACCGGTGTTTCAAACAGTAGACATGATAGACTTTTCGCAGAAATTTTTGGACGCTTCTGAAGCCTATTTACGCTCAGAACTAGATGCTAGGGTCGAGAGAAAGATATGTAGCGGTTTACAGGACTTGAAACCAGAACCGCACCGCTATGACGTCATTTGGATGCAGTGGGTTTCTGGACATTTGACCGATCAAGATTTGGTGGATTTTTTAATAAGATGCAAAAAGGCACTGAATTTGGATCGTTCTGACAACAGCAGCAAGGTTAATTTATTTCACTCATTTTCCTTTTCATTCGTTAGGCACTTAAAAACAAAGTATCTGGAAAATAAATGATAAAAATCAGAAACGTTTATTAAGATATAAATTCGACTAGGTTAATGATTTAGAATAAATTGAGTCACGGAAACTTAAAGGCTCGACACGAGTTGAATCTTAAAGTTGCATATAAATTTTCCGGACCATTTCTTCAAAGAAATGAAGTATTATTGAACATCAACAATTCAGAAGAAACGTTCAATTCCAGATGCATATGATGATATCCTGTACATTTAAGCCCTCCGCTCTTTAAAACGCATAGACTTTAGGATTTTCTTTGAGAGCATCTTAATGCATGCCTCTGCCAAGGAGAAAACTTTCTTAAAACGGATATTAAGGTCTTCAAACTTAGTATAATTCATTATATCAGTATCATATTATGATACTTATTGTTTGTATTTATTATTTTTTGTGATTTGTCACAATTAGCTGGGCACCCTGGATGAGGAGAACTTATTATCATTGCTTTTCTGTGAATCATTGTTTTTTGCCTCAGAGAACCTTCTTCTTGGGGCTGTTGATTGACACTTTAGACATTTAATCCATTAGTTTTTAGAAGTCAAGTTTATCATTAAATTGTTTTTACGCTATGAAGGCCGATTATATTGAGCCAGACCGAGGTTGCCGCTTACGTAATTTCAGAGTAAGTATAACTTAGGGAATTTTAAGGATTTAACTCTGGGCGGGGCATAATTTAAGCAGGGGCGTAGCTGTGGGGGAAAAGTCTCCTCAAAATTTTGGAAGCATGAGTATTTTTTACAAGGGTTCCCCAAAGGAAAAAGTTAAAAATTCAAGATGCGTATCTGGATGTCCGCTAGAATAGATTTCAGCACACTTTCTGAGCTGAAAGCCCAGAATTTTGGGCGATTTACACGACATTTATTTATATACAACATTTGTTTAATATAAGTGAAATTAAGTATGATTTTTTTAAAATTCTTTACTTCAATGTGTAGATCTCGCTGCGAAAAACTCAAAAATACCATTATTTTCACCTATGAATATGCATGTAGCTGTTCAAATATCCAACTTCAAAATTTTCGTCCCCCGAATTCAGAAGATCAGCTACGCTACTGTATTTACCGATTTATGGGGCTGGGCGGCGGCCGCCGCTCTCTCCCTTGGCCATATAAAGAGTTTTGACCCATAAGATAATGCTCGCAACGATGCAAAATTGCATCTCGTTTGCCAGCAAATCATCAAATTTTCGGCGCATGCTTAGCGCAGAGTATGTGAAGTATTTTCTATAGTTTTGCCTCAAGCACGATCAAAAATGACATTTTCATAACCTATCTAGAAAAGAGATTTTGTTCGAAAAATTTGACTGATTAGCTTAACAGATAGAGCATGTAAAAAATACGTCGGAAAATACGGGTTTTATAAGTTATCCCCACTATCCCCACTACGTTTCTGAATATTAATGCACTTATCCTAGTCCGCCCTCCCACCTTGGCCGAACCCTGGATAGGGTCTGACTCTGGGCGTAGTGGTCAGTATATTTTCAGTTCTAAAAAGCTCTTGACTGCCATAGTTGTCGTTCTTTTTATTTAATTATTTTGTCAATGCTCCGCGTCGGACAGTTTTTAAGCTGTATTGATTTAAAATGACAAATTTCTCGAAATAAGTCGTAATTCCAGGTTTTAGCAAAACGTATCTTCGGAACGTTCAAACAACGCCACCTTCAACATTTACCCATTTTTTAATTTTGAAGTTGTGTATAACTTCTGAATTGAATCATGCGTCACGTCCAATTCCTTTTAGTAGCGTAGTCCTTGAATCAACAATATTTATGATTTAGATTTTATTGCTGAAAGTAAAACTTACAATCAGTTAAGAAGTGGCGTAACGAATAGAGTTCGAGAATTTTCGCCGCACAGCCGGACTGGCTGCGTGAATATCGCAGAAAGCGGTGAAAATTAGGAGAATGCTAAATAAGCGTTCTTGAGCTTGCAGTAAAATGCGGAGACTTTCTAAATAGGGCGTACGGACTGAGCAATTTAGGCAATTTAATCTCATTTTTATAGCTTTTTCGGAGTCACGCGGTCTGGCGAGTCAGGGAGTCAAGCTGGAGCTTAAGTCTGGCTGGTTGGAGTAAAACAACTTTGCTCATTTTAGTTTTTTGCCATGTTTTGTATGAGGTCCGCATGTATTTTACGCACGTTGTTTTGAACTTAGTTGTGTCCTTTTGACCTCTTTTAACCTCCCTCTTCCGCCATACTTTCTATGCCTTTTTTGGTCTCACCGCTTTTTTTGTATCAATTTCACTATAGAGCGTATCATTGCCTTTAAAGGGATTTATTGCATACCTGTGTGCTAAACTTTTCCTATCCCTCAACATGTCGACTACGCTAATTGATACATTATTTTATTGCATTTCTGTTTATTGCTTGGATTTACACTGAGTTCACTCCTGAATTCCCAGCCGCTCTCTCTGACTTTCAAATCGGTTGGGTCAACTTCATTGTTGTGTCGGAAATCTCAGTTTTAATCCGCTTTTTGCCGTCTTCATGTCTGCGATTCGCATATAGTTAACTCATATAACTTTTCACCCTTGTACTTTTACCGTATCATCTTTCTCCACAATAACATGTCGGCTTCTTTGCGAACGCGATATACATAAAATTACAGTATGCGTATTGAGACTTAAAACGACTTACATTAAAGTTTTGGTTTACACTTCTGATTCAGCGCATTTAATTACGAAATTATATGATTATTAATATCAATTCAACGATTATATACAGAATAAGTCGTTTGCGCTGACACATAGTCCGTTTCGCATAAATCTAAACATTACCCTTAAAAATATTCCGCGATTGATTACGATAAGTGCATGATTTTATCCATCAGTGCCGCAAAATATTGGCTGACCGTCAAAAAAATCAAAAAATCTTGCGCTCATACGTGGGCAGCAGCGGAATTCTGGGGGGGTCAGATGGGGCGAAATGGCCAAAAATAGCACCAAAAATTCAATTTGAGGGATTATCGATTTTAGGCGGGTTCAAATTCTTGGGGGGGTTAAACTCCCAAACCCCTCCCCCAAGCCCATGTTTGGTTCCGATACTCTCAACGCGCTTAAATATAATATTTGGAATATTTAAGGAAGCGGAAGTGTCAGTCAATAATAACAACGGTATTGGTCTGACGGCCCAGAAAAATGCTAAATTTATTATTTTAAAAGAAAATATAACATCTTCAATCGACGATAAATATTTCGACGAGACGGACAACTCTTGGACAAGATCAGAAGCTTCATTGCAAAAAATATTTGCTATGGCCGGTTTGAGAGTCATTGCACGTCGTAAACAGACTGGCTTCCCAAGTGGCATGTATTCGGTTGTTTCGTTTGCTTTACAATGACTGATTCGGTTCGTGAGCTTTGCATTGTGCTGTTTTAATGGGACATGTTGACTGTAATTACTATTCAATAAACCTGCACATTACTTTCTATCTAATTATGCAAACGAACTTTTAGCCAATGGAATTTTTATAGACGTAGAAATCACAGCCTTCTTTCACGAAATTTTGAGCATAGATGACGATTCTTACATCAATAGCTGTTGACCGCGACAAAAAGCTTTTGAGCTCAGAATTCCGAATCTTTCAGAAATTGCCAGAGAGGACGTGCTACTTTAAGTATTTTTTGGCGATTGTTTAGCTCAGAAGTATAATTTTTTTGGTGCTTTGCTCTCAAGTTTATTAAATTTTAGGAATTTTCCTTTGTTTTATGCTAAAAACGAGGTACTCATCATAACGTCGAAAACCGGCGTTTCTAACGCGCACCCATTGTTTTTGAGCCCGGAAAGGCGCATTGGCAGAATTTTTAAGACTGTCCTCTCGTAATCCCCATGCCGTACATGTATGATAACACGCATTTATACTCTGTTTCAAATAAGTTTGGATTTGACTTAGGATTTCATCGACAGTTAGTCCTCAGTTTCGACAATGATGAATCAGCTCAGTGCACTTACCTACCGCAAAAGCTTATTGTCGACGAAAATTGTGAAAGCTCATACCCTTTCATTCATACCTAGGCAATGGCCAGAGCTTCGCCCCGTTGCGACATCCAATTTTTAGGTTGGTTGGTCACTATTCAAAAAAGGTTGCCTAATTTTCGGATACTCGGATACTGGTCTATATTCAGGATTTTATTTTGGGGGAGGGCGAAAATTTTGAAGTCAGATGCCGCGAGAACCATTTGAAGATGGGCTGAAATGAAGGCATTTTTCCCGTATCTTGGCGAGCTCTACACAATGGCGAAGGAGAACTGATTAAAAAAATTAAATTTTCACTTTATTTCATTCTCATACAAAACAAATCTCTATCGTTTAAACTATCTGTACATGTGGTTTCTTTCATTCCATCGACAAACAATTTCTTAACTTTTGTTTTTGTATTTAATGTTTGTGTTTTGCTAAGAAAAACAAAACAGGAAATAGATAATTCGGTGCAGACTGCACGGTTTTTTTTGTTTTCGGTAAAGATTTTTCCCGATGTACAAAGACTTTTGGGGACCGTCTTTGTACATGTACAAAGATTTGTGGGATAGCAAAAACTGCAAAAAAGGTTTGAAATTCGCACAAATTTTTGCCGCTTTGCGCCGAAATGAGTAATTGTATGTTATATATATCTTTATAATGTCAGAAATTGCATTTTAAAAGGAAAAATAACAAATTTCGCCGTTTCTAGACGTTTATTAGTGATTTTTGACCTCAGAAACCCAGAAATGAGATAAAACACACTACCAAAGATTGAATAACTCTGTTTTTGCTGCACCAAGATCTCTACTGTACCATATTACATAGCACCCAAAAATTTGTTTGTACAAAATGTACAAAGACTTTTAGGAACCATCTTTGTACATGTACAAACGGTCCTTGTACAAAACAAAAACACTGGTGCAGAGTGCGAAAGAAATTATTATTTTCTTCATGTCTAACTCAAATTTGAACGGTTTTGAGCGGGCTTGAAGACAAAAACTATATATACATTAACAAAAAATTGCGCCGTAATAAAATTTATATGTCATTCATGTCATAAATCAAATTTGAGCAGTTTTCGATCGAATGCGACGCTATAGGTAAACGCTATAGATAAACGATATAGTCTACTTTAAGAAATCTTATACATGAATGGCAATTCTTGAATTAATGTAGATCGATTATAAAACCAGTTCAAACCAGTTTTTTTTTGTACAAGGTCCGTTTGTTCATGTACAAAGATGGTCCCCAAAAGTCTTTGTACATTTTGTACACACAACTTTTTGGGTACTATAATATGGTATAGTAGCGATTTTAGTGTGGTAAAAACAGTTGTTCGAACTTTTGGTAGTGTATTTTAGCTAATTTCTGGGTCTCAAAGGGCAAAAATCATTAAGAATCGTCTTAAAACGGCGCGAAGCGCCGAAAAATTTGACATTTTTCCTTTTGAAATGCAATGTCTGCCATTATAAAGATATATAGAACACACAATTACTCATTTCGGCACAAAGCACCGAAAATTTTTGCGAATTTCAGACCTTTTTTGCAATTTTTGTCTTCCCAAAAATTTTTGTATATGTACAAAGACGGTCCCGAAAAGTCTTTGTACATCGGGAAAATCTTTCCCGAGTACAAAATAAAACCGTGATTTAAACTGAGGCAACAAACGTCGGTCGCACTGATTATAATTTAATTTTATTTAATTTTAACGCGTAAATGTCACTAAGCAAAATTCTACATATATACATATATATGAGCAGTAGACGGGAGATTAGATGACATACAGTGTATTGTGCATAGTGCTACACAGCTGGGTTACTCAAGTATAAATCAGCTTCAAACAAAATGAACAGTGCTCTCAAAAATAAGCGCAGATTCGGTTTTATTTCCCAATAGCCCAACATAATTTGCAAAATAAAAATATGTGATGTAAATGAGTGCCATTAAGACTTAATTTTCAAAATTTTTGACATTTAAGGTCGGACTATTATTTTATTGAGATCCTAAGCATTTGAAATTTAAACGTTTTCAAAATACTTACTCTGAAGCCATATTTAAAATGCGACAAAAAAACTTTGAATTTTGACTTGATATGCTAAAAATTCTACTTGTTTTGATCCTTGTTTGTTTCAGAAACACTATTAAATAAATTATAATAGGGCAAACTTCTAAGACTGTGAACGTCGCTGGTTTGAGCATAACTTTTGACATCGCTGAAATTATTTCTTGCTATTTTTCGGAAATGAATTATTTCTACTCCACCCCATCCCCTCTAAAAATCGTGGATCTATTCAAAAATAATATGATTTACATATAAACAGCCTCTTGGCTAGGATTTTATTTCAGGGAAAGAGAATTGCTAATATCTTGAAAATGTATGTAACGTTTATAAGCCAGCTTATGCGCTAAATTGACATTTTCTGACGTGTTTTGCGTCATGTAATCATATCTTAAGCTTGTAGTGATAAAATAAATAATAGTGATTTGAGAAGAATTTTAGCGTTTTCACTGTTTTGAACTCAATTTTGCAGTTTCTTTGAGGATAAACAATGCAACAATGTGCACATTATGAAATTTTGCAGCAAAGTAATGGGAAAATTCTGACAGTTTTTATAATTTTATCCCTTAAAGCTCAATTCTGAAGCTCTCTAAAGATAAGCAGAACAGATCTTTTTAAGCTTAATTTTACAGGTTTCTGAATATAAGCAATGCCGTAATTACATCTAGCATGAAGTAACAGAAATTTTTGAAACTTGTTCATTTACACTAAATTATGCGACTTTCTGAATCAGTGGCGGATGTAGGATTTTCCTTAGGAGGGCAGTGCCCCAGCTGTTACAAAAACAGTCAAGAAGGCCTGGTTTTAAAAAAATGTTACCTGTTTTTTGAGAGGTTGTCTGGTTTCTGAAAAAAGGTTGCCTGATCCCTGAAAAAGGTTGCCTGCTTCTTGAAAAAGGCTGACTGGTTCCAGAAAAAGGTTGTCTGGTTTTTGAAGAAAAGATTGTCTGGTTCATGAGAAAAAGTTGCCGGGTTTTTAAAAAAAGTTGTCTAGTTTCTGAAATAAGGTTGCCCGGTTCATTAAAGTTGCCTCGTTTTTGAAAAAGGTTCCCTTGTTTCTGAAAAATTGTAGTCTGGTTTTAGAATAAAAAGTTGTCTGCTTTCTAAACAAGGTTGCCTGGTTCTTGAGAAAAGGTTGTCTGGCTCGTGAAAAAGGTTGGCTGATTCTGGTTCCTTGATAAGGTTGGCTGCTTCTATGAAAAGGTTGGTTGGTTCCCAAAAAGGTCGCCTGCTCCCTAAGACAGGTTGGTCGGTCCCCAAAAACGTTTACCTGCTCCCTTAAAAAGGTTGGCTGCTTCCTTAAAAAGGTTGGTCGGTTCTCAAAAACGGTTGGTTGGTTCCCAAATAGGTTGCCTGCTCCCTTGAAAGGTTGGTCTGGTTCTCAAAGAAGGTTGGCTGGTTCCTTAAAAAGGTTGGTTGGTTCCCAAGAAAGGTTGGCTGGTCCCTTGAAAAGGTTGGCTGGTTTCCATAAAAAGGTTGGCTGGTTCCTTAAAAAGGTTGGGTCGGTTCCCAAAAAGGTTGGCTGGTTCCATGAAAAGGTTGGGTGGTTCCCTAAAAACATACTGCTCCCTGTGGTTGATTGGTTCCCGAAAAAGGTTGCCTGCTCCCTAAGACAGGTTGGTCGGTCCCCAAAAAAGTTTACCTGCTCCCTTAAAAAGGTAGGCTGGTTCCTTAAAAAGGTTGGTTGATTCCCAAATAGGTTGCCTGCTCCCTTAAAACGTTGGTCGGTTCTCAAAGAAAGCTGGCTGGTTCCTTAAAAGTTGGTTGGATCCCAAAAAAGGTTAGCTGGTCCCTTAAAAAGTTTGGCTGGTTCCTTAAAAAGGTTGACTCGGTTCCCAGATCAAGGTTGGCTCGGCCTTAAAACCACATGTTCTGGGTAGATGGAGCTCATAGTCATGGTAGGCAGTCCATCTAGGAGAAGGACAACTCTGATTTCAAAACCGACCACTGCCTAGTGGTCTGAGGTGCTTGCACCATAGGCTAGGTTACACTTGCTTAAAACAAGTGGTTATCGTCAGGAAGGGCATCCGGATGTAGAAAACCTGCTCCAAAAATTCAATGCTATGTCGAAAAGAAATATGGCCCCTAGTCCCCGGCATATCTTAAATGGTAAAGGGGTGCGAAGAATCTCCGGGTTTCAAATATGTAGAGTTGCTTCAATAAATGTTGGAACAATGTTTGGAAGAAGTAGAGAAATAATAGATATACTAGTCCGTCGAAAAATCAACATATGCTGTGTACAGGAAACAAGGTGGAAAGGATCGTCGTGTAAATTTATTGGCGATGGTAACGAGAAGTATAAATTTTACTGGTCAGGTGAAGCCTCTGGAGAGGCTGGTGTTGGAATACTAGTCAAAGCAGACAGGGTGGATGATGTCGTTGAAGTGAAACGAATCAACTCAAGAATAATGTGGCTCAAAATCAAAGCCAACGACGAAATACTAACAGTGGTCTCAGTATACGCCCCTCAACAAGGGAGAGCAGACGAAGAAAAGGAATTTTTCTGGAACACGCTCACTGATGCAGTCAGAGACTTGTCATTAAATGATCAACTGATCATCTGTGGAGATTTAAACGGCCATGTAGGAAATAGTGCTGAGGGTTATGAACAAAACCACGGTGGTTTTGGATACAGGGAAAGAAACAGTGCAGGGGAAGAAATTCTAAACTTTGCTGAAAGCCTGCAACTACACGTCCTGAACACGTATTTTAAGAAACCAAATCAACACCTCATAACGTACAAGAGCGGAGCCTACGAAAGTCAGATCGATTATATACTAACTGGGTACAAAATGAAATCCAGATGCAAAAATGTCAAGGCAATACCCGGTGAAGAATGCATACCGCAACACCGTGTTCTAATTGCTGACTTTTTGTTGCCAAATTGTGCCGTAAAGACCGTTAAAAAAGAATGTAGCCCGAAAATCAAGTCGTGGAAGCTAGCTGACAGCAGCACTCAGGAAAAATTTGAAAGATTAATAGCTGAACGACTGGAACCAAATGGGTGCTGGTCGCATTTTTGCGACACACTACTCAACTCAGCACAAGAAGTCTGTGGAACATCAAAAGGAAGTCATCAAAAACGTTTTAGAGAAACATGGTGGTTCAGTGAAAAAGTCAGAACAGCTATCACTACAAAGAAAGATGCTTACCGGAGATGGCAAAAAAGCCAATGTGCTGATGATAAAGAAGTGTACAAAATGGCTAAAACTGAAGCCAAACGTACGGTAGCTGCTGCTAAGAGTGAAGCACTTGAAGAAGTCTGGAGCAGCGGCAGTAATCAAGAAAAACTAAGAAAATTATATCGGCTAGCTAAGAACAGAAGGATTGAAAAACAAGATGTTACTGGTGCTATATGTGTAAAAGACGATAATGGACGATTATTAGTATCTACAGAACAGATATGTGATAGATGGAGGGAATACTACCAAAAACTGTTGAATGAAAGCAATGGAAAAGTTGAAGTAGACGATTGTACAATGGTAGAAGGCCCAGTTGAAGAAATAACGGAAAACGAAGTGAAAGAAGCCATGAAATCTTTCAAAAAACGGAAGTCACCTGGGCCAACAGGTCTATCAGTAGATGTCATAAAGGCAGCTGGACGACCTGCATTGCTTGCCCTACTTCGTATCTTCCAACAATTGTGGAAAACTGAAGAAATGCCAGACGATTTCACTAAAAGCATGACAATACCATTGTATAAAGGAAAAGGCGACCCTCTGAACTGTACATCCTATCGAGGAATCCGCCTACTTGAGCACGGCATTAAAATTTTCGAAAAAATTTTGGAATTAAGGCTGCGAAAACTCATACAAATTAGTGGAATACAATATGGATTTATGCGCCATAGGTCAACAACTGATCCAATTTTTATATTAAGACAATTACAAGAGAAGTATGTTGAGAAACACCAACTGCTGCATCACCTGTTCGTAGATCTCGAAAAAGCCTTCGACAGAATACCAAGAGAAACGATCATATGGGCTTTGAGAAGACAGCTAATCCCAGAAAAGCTAGTAAGACTGATAATGACAACATATCAGTCATCAAAAACAGTTGTCAAGTCAAAGGCTGGCCATAGTAAAGAGATCGACATAACCATAGGCGTACACCAAGGCTCGGTCCTTAGTCCCTTACTATTCATAACAGTAATGGAAGAAGCAACCAAGCAAATATACACTGAAACACCCATGGAACTACTATACGCTGATGACCTTGTGCTCACGGCTAAAAATCAAGATGAGATAAAAGAGCGTTTCAAATTATGGAATGCAAGCCTAATGAAAAAAGGCATGATCATCAATCCAAGCAAAACCAAGTATATGGTCTCTGGTGAGAAAGGACCAACTTTGAAGTCTGGAAGATTCCCATGTGCCGTTTGCTCAAAAGGTGTTGGAAATAATTCCGTCCTTTGTACCATGTGCAAGCGATGGTGCCACAAAAAATGCTCAGGAATACGTCAAAGTTTGAACGCAGTAAAAGACAACTTCAAATGTACAGCATGCACAACTGACGTAGTTTCAGAAATTGTAGAGCCTAACATGCTACAAATCGATGAAATGACCGTAGAAAAGGTCAATACTTTCACATACCTAGGCGACACAGTACAAGCCAATGGTGGTGCTGAAGCGAGCGTTAGATGCAGAATCCAGGCCACATGGAATAAATGGAGAGTCGTAGCCATACGTGGGCAGCAAGAAAATTCTGGGGGTGTGCAAGATTTTTTTGAAGGTCGAAAAATGGCCTTAAAAATGGTGGTATGGCGATAAAAACACCATTTTTCGACGTTTCTCATCAAGCACTATCCATTGGCATCAAAAAATTGCGAAAAAAACGAAAAAAAATTTCAAAAATTGAATTCTGGGGGGTATTTTGATTTCTGGGGGGGGGTATTTTGGTTTCTGGGGGGTGCATACCACACCTGGGCGTGGGGGGGTTTGGGGGGTATGCACCCCCCTAGAAACCAAAAATACCCCCCCCAGAAATCAAAATACCCCAGAATTCAATTTTTGAAAATTTTTTTGTTTTTTTCGCAATTTTTTGATGCCAATGGATAGTAGCTTGATGAGAAACGTCGAAAAATGTGTTTTTATCGCATACACTATTTTTAAGGCCATTTTTTGACCTTCAAAAAATCTTGCACCCCCCCCAGAATTTTCTTGCTCCACGTATGGTGCATACCCCCCCAAACCCCCACGCCCAGGTGTGGTCGTAGCTGGTCTACTGATGCAAAAGAGTATACCATTACCAACCCGCAGTCAACTGTACCAGCACTGTGTTCGCCCAGTCCTGCTGTATGGATCAGAAACATGGGCAATGACAAATAGCATAGAAAACGCTTTAAACAGAACTGAAATGAAATTGCTTCGTTGGATGCTTGGTTTGCGCCTGGCCGACAAAATTAGCAACGAAGAAATTCTTAGAAGACTTACAATGGACAATATCCAGAATACACTGCGGACTTGCAGATTGCGCTGGCTAGGACATGTCGAAAGAAGCCAGGACAGTAATGTCATATCAGCCAAAAACCTGGTAGCGCCTGGAAAACTGCCAAGAGGCCGGCCGAAGACAACGTGGATGAAGACAATTAAAAAGGACTTAACTGCCAAAAATCTACGTATGGAAGACACTCATGATCGGGTGAAATGGCGACATAGCATCAAACGTCCAACCCCAATTGGGAAAAACGACGTAAAACGGGATAAGTGAGTGAGTGAGGTTCCTTAAAAAAATTGGTTGGTTCCCAAAAAAGTTGGCTGTTCCTTTAAGAGGTTAGTTGGTTCCCAAAAAAACTTGGCTGGTTCCATGAAAAAGTTGGCTGGTTCCATGAAAAAGTTGGCTGTTTCCATGAAAAGGTTGGGCGGTTCCCAAAAAAAACTTGACTACTCCCTTAAATGGTTGCTTGTTTCCCGAAAAAGTTGCCTGCTCCCTAAGACAGGTTGGCCGGTCCCCAAAAAGGTTGCATGCTCCCTTCAAAAGATTGGTCGGTTCCCAAAAAACGGTTGGCTGATTCCTCAAAAAAAAACGTTGATTGGTTTCCCAAAAGAGGTTTGCTGCTCTCTTAAAAAAATTGAGTGGTTCCTAAAAAAAGATTGGTCGGTTTCCAAAAAGTTGCCTGCTCCCATTAAAAGGTTGATCGGTTCGCAAAAAGGTTGTCTGCTACTTAAAAAAGGTTGGTCGGTTCCCAAAAAAGTTGGTGCTTCCATAAATAGGTTGGTCGGTCCTCAAAAAAGTGGACTGCTTCTAAAAAAGGGTTATCTGGAGTTGTCGTGCACTTGGAAGAAGGTAACTTGGTACATAGGTAGCATAAGTAGTTTGCTCATTTGCTTCTCAAGTCGTCATATTTAGACTATCAATCGACCTTCAGCATGTATCTATGCCCATGTACAAAACATAGCCCCCATCCCTGAGACCCTTCGACCCGTTGCAGGATTGGTCCGGCCCATTGCCGGTTGAGGGCGATATGGGGCATTGCCCAGGTATGCTTTCATTGAACAGACTCGTCATGCAGAACCAAGTGACTTATTAGGCCCATATCCAGGTTTTTTAAGGAAAGAAGACTAAAATTTCGAAGTCAGATATTTCGAAAACTATGAAATATTAGAAAAGTTTGAACAAAATCTAAAATTAAAACAAAATCTCGACGAGCTATAATCAATGTCGAAAAAAATCAAAATGCATAAAAAAGTTTCCACTTTGTCTCAAAATATAATAAAATGTATGAAGGTATCATTTAGGCTATCTACACGACACCTAACTGACTTATGATTATGCGTTTTAAGTCCGACTGGACAATTCCTTGACTTTTGTCTTTAAACCCAATTTTCTCGACTTTTTATTTCTTGTCAAATGTAGAGAATAAAAAACGAAATAGTGCAATAGGTTATGTTGTGATTGGTGACGTCATGATAAGAATCTTGAAGTCATTGGGATGCATATATTTTCAGACAGCTATAGATTGACTATTGATCATAGATGCACAACATAGCCAATTGGGGGAGGGATCAGCCTGAATTTTTTGTCCAAAATAGCCTCCAAAAGTGATATAAATGCTGTAATAGCGTAAAATTTTCGATTTTCGTCCATTTTTGGCCTTCAGCACAACCCCACGTGCATATCTGTTGATAAGTATCGAATCAGCGAACTCTACATATAATACGCAGAGAAATCAACTAAAAATGCTTCAAACAACACTTTTTCAACGATGGAAAATCGCGAATTATGGGGGGTGGGTGAAATCATTTCTAGAGGGCGAAACTTAACTGACTGGCTCTTAGCCATTCAATCGGATTAGGGTTGTTATAGTTAACGATATTAAAACGAAAGATATCGCTAACGACGTTTTTTTGAGCCGTCGTCAACGAAAATGATATTAATTTCGGGATATGTGAAAATGACGTTACTTTTTCTGTACATATATTTGATCCCATTTGGCTATATAAGTTGCTGGGGCGGCTGCTGGCTGAGTGGGAGGGGGGTCTACAGACAGGCACAGCCGATCCTTAGGTATTGTCTCTACTACTCTACGAAATGTAATCCTAAACTAACTTCGATTCAGTATCAACCATACATGTACGACATAGGAAATTCGGGGGGGGGGTCAAGCCCTAAAATTTCTTTAAAAAAACGCCTTTTTGGGGCTAAAACACGATGCGTACACGTCAAAAACACCGTTTTTGACGTTTTAGACAATGCTCTTTCTACAACATAACGTAATTTTGAAAAAAATTGAGTAAATTGAACAGAATATGGTCAAAAAATGTTGTATGGCACGAAGCGCCGAAAATATGAAATCTTTGGGCCAAAAATAGGCTAAAAAACGCTTAAAAGGGGACACTTTTTACATTTTTTTACCAATTTTTACAAAAAATCAAAAAATCTATTATTCTTGGGGGTCGCAGCCATTTTGCGGAGGGTCAGTTGCCATTCTGGGGGGGTCAAACCCATACGTGGGCAGCAAGAAAATCCTGGGGGGGGGTGCAAGATTTTTTTGAAGGTCGAAAAATGGCCTTAAAAATGGTGGTATGGCGATAAAAACACCATTTTTCGACGTTTCTCATCAAGCAATATCCATTGGCATCAAAAAATTGCGAAAAAAAAACGAAAAAATTTTCAAAAATTGAATTCTTTGGGGGTATTTTGATTTCTGGGGGGGTATTTTGGTTTCTGGGGGGGTGCATACCCCCCCAAACCCCCCCACGCCCAGGTGTGGTCAAACCCCCTTCCTCAAGAACACGTCCGATACCAACAAACTTTAGCTTAATTGAAGACAGTGATTGTTGTATTTTAGATCGTTCCGATACCGATCCTTCAGGGAATGCGATTTAAAGGAAGAGATTTTTTTGTGAAATACGGTTATTTCGAATCTGAAAATGAAAATGCAAAGTGTAAAAGCTGTTCATTCTACATTATTGTTATTTGGGATTAGCGGTATTTACAGAATTTTCCATTTTTAATACATACATTTCGAAATAAAATTAAATAAATTAGTTACACAACTATAGGTTCAAAAACAGGTAAAGTATGCCCAAAACTTAGCCCTTCACTTGCGAAACAGCTTTTTTTCGGCGTTTTGCGTTGTCTACTTTTATTTAAAACCGCTTGTGCCGCAACATTTTTTTTCGGAAAATTTGAAATTTTCGACAATTTTGCGCGATAAAAATCATAAAGTTTCGTTGACTCTAGCGGAAAGCCGGCGCGGAGCGCCGGAAAATTTGTGAAATGAAAGCAAAAGAACCCGTAGATAATTGAAACTCTTCGATCTCCTGGATTTAGAGCGTATGACGCGGATCGAAAATTTTGAAAAACTTATGCTTGAACTTAGAAGAAAACTATGCTGAAAAGGTTGTTTCTTGAAATCGGCAAAACCTATTCCTGAGCAAAAATATGGCATCCGAACCGCCAAGAAAAGGAATTAAATGTTATTATTAGGTATTAACCAGCGCGAAGCGCCGAAAAACTGAGAAATTACGCCCAGAAAAGATTGCAAATTACATACATACCTTTCGTTATCTCGCAAATCCTTTCTTGCCGATGGGGGAGGGGGTGGTGACCGCCCCTTTAACTCGCCCATGAATTTAATTGCGGATTTTGAACAAATTTGCAGTAACCACAAAATTCGAAAGTTTTAATACTGACAGTGCTTACGTAAATTGTCAGTGTATGATAATTCATTGAGATAGCCTGTTATTTCATTTTCATAAAGCTTTTTCGCCTGTGGTCTAATTTATATTGGATTGAATTCAAGCTTACGTGTAAAAGCTACAGGTTTTCAGCTTATGCCACAGCTAGATCAACAAATGAGAATAAAACCACTCAGTAAATGACCAATAGGTAAAGATTTAGAAGTATGAACCTATGTACAACACTTTCAATGGTCTGTTTCAAAATTCTTGAGACTTTTACAGTAAGATGATTCGGAAGTGTTAACAATCCAGCCAATCGGCAAAAGACGTTTTTTAACTTACGCCCCTCGTCGAGCTACATGCATAGGTGGGCGCCACCAAAGTTCTGGGGGAGAGTGGAAGATTTTTTCAAATATCAAAAAATGACCTTAAAGATGGTGGTATGGCGGAAAAAGACCATTTTCAATGTTTCTCATCGAACACTATCCATTAGCATCAAAAAATTGCGAGAAAAACAAAAAAATTTCTAAAATTGAAATCTGGGGGGGGGTATTTTGGTTTCTGGGGGGTGCATCCCTCCTACGCCCAGGTATAGCTATATGATTTGTCAGTTCGTCTCCTGCATAGTATTTTGCTCCTAAAGCTTTTGTTTGACATTATTGCTACTCAAATTGCGGTTTCAAGTGACCGTAAACGAAAAAAGTCGCATCGTGCGCAGCTGAGATCGAACCCCATACCTTTCAAGTCAAAGGCAGGCGCCTAAATCACACATGGGCGTGGGGTGGGGGGTTTATGGGGTGCTTACACCTCAAAATCTGAAAAACACCCCGCTAAAAACGATAACCCCCAGAATCGAATTTTTTGGAATTTTTGATAGATTTGACCCTCCAGAATTTGGCTATTGCCCTTTACGGTCATGACAACCTAGGCCACTAGCGGGAAATGGCCCCATTTTTAAAAATATTCGTCAATTATCCACAATGTGACGGATGGGTGGGTAAGAAAGAAGTCGCTTCTTTCGCTTTACGCTGATAGGTTGATTTGTTGATGCTCTTGAATCACCTTACTGTAAAAAATCTCAAGAATTTTGAAACAGACTGTAAGAATAATGATAAAAACATGAAAATAGGAAGATTGCTAAATATTGTTGTAAAAAACGATATTAACATCGTTAACGATATTTTTTGGAGTCGTCGTTTTCGCTAACGAAACATTATTTTTTCTTGAAAAAATCGTTAACGGAAACGGAAACGATATCTTTTTCAACCGATGATACTACAGTAAACACACACATAGCCTGATACCACAACACGAATGCACATATATTACGTGATTATCAATAGACGATTGACATCAAATAATTCAAACAACTGCTTGCAATAGGTACAAAATGCTTTGTATGCTAAATTGTTAACAGTTTCATTGAAAGCCAAGGCTTCCGCTGTTCCAACCTCAGTAGTCCAAGTGGGAAGACACTGCGTGGAAGGTAGGGCGTACCTAATCTACCAGTGATCGGACCGAGGGTACTTTTTGGACCCTCGGCCGAGGCCGAGGCGACTTAGAATCCTTGCCTCGGCCGAAGCCGAGGCCGAGGGTAATGCCGAGGGTCAAGCTCATATACCTATACCCATAAATAGTACTCTTAGAATATTTTGTATGCGCATGAGCTAGAGAATAATCGTAATATTAAACACTTTATCGAATGTCAAACAATTCATTTTTATTTTCAATAATAGTAGATTATATGTGTGAAGGATTTATTGAATAAAGTCAGCAGCATGAAAGCATACTTAATTTAACAAGTTGCCGTTGATGAAGACTTGGAAAAGTTGATGAAAAATATGGCTGAACAAGCACTTAAAAACTTTTATTACTATAAATAAGAAAACAGTGTCGAAGAAATAAACGAACAAACGAAATAAGCTAAGTAAAGACAGAACTGTAGCCATTGTTGGGGCCAACCCATAAATCCTACTAGTGCTTCCCCCGGTGGGAGAAACGTTTCTCCCATCAAAATTTCCCCCGGAGGGAGAAACGTTTCTCCGGGTGTGGTTACTTATGCTTATCATGGTTTCGCCGTTTCTCCCGGCTCCGGGTGTGGTTACCTATACTTATCATGGTTCCGCCGTTTCTCCCGTTTCTCCCAGGCTCCGGGTGTGGTTACCTATGCTTATCATGGTTTCGCCGTTTCTCCCGTTTCTCCCGGACTCCGGGTGTGGTTACCTATGCGTATCACGGTTTCGCCGTTTCTCCCGTTTCTCCCAGGCTCCGGGTGTTGTTTTGTTACTAATGATTGTCATGGTCAAGGCTCCGTGTGTGGTTACCTATGCTTATCATGCTTTTTCTTTCTCCCTATCTTTTTCATTAGTAGGATTTACGGGTTGGGCCCATTGTTGTGTTCGCTTTTGCAGTAATGCATGTTTAAACACGCTTTTTCGGTCATCCAATTCTGGTGCGGCAGGTAATATGACGGAAACTGCACTGTACTTTCCGATCATAGTTTCCCAAGGTCCAGAGTTGAGGGAAGGGTGAAATCCCAAAATGGGGGACCAGTAAATCAAGTAGTGTCTTTGTATGAGCGAACAAATTTTTGTAGATATTTTATATAAATATATTTTTAAACATACACATTTTTACATACTGCCAGTGTGTGACGTGCAACCGGCATGCAGTCCTAAACAGTGTTTTTTGTGCAAGATACCTTTTTACGTGTACAAAGATGGTATCCAGAAGTCTTTGAACATTTTGTACATGCAAATTTTTGTGTACTATTATAGTATGACAGTAACGATTTAGTGTGGTAAAACAGGGTTTTTCGACCTTTGGTAGTGTATCTTAGCTAATTCCTGGGTTTCTCAATATTTGACATTATTCCATTCTAAATGCAAATTTTACTATTTTAAAGATATATAGGACAGACAATTACTGATGCGCCGAAAATTTTCGGAAATTTTACACCTTTTTACAGTTTTTGTCTCTCCAAAAATCTTTTTGCATGTACAAAGACGGTCCTGAAAAGATTCCGTACATTATGAAAAATCTCTGCCGAATACAAAAAACCGTGGCCCTAAATGTGATAATTCGGCTTGAATTTTGTTGATAATATTACGAAATTTTTATCAGCTTTTGATGGAATTTATACATAAAACTCGACTGAGGAAGCTAAAACAACTTGTACTACAAAATCAGAAATATTACAGATATTGTAATATGCCAATTAAATCTTGTAAATACTGAGCTTAGAAATCCAATGCAACATCAGGATAAATTAGTCAATTTTATCTTTGAACGGCATAAAAGTGCAAAGTTATTAAATAGTACTTATTTTGCATAAAATTTTTAAAAACAGTATAAATAGATACATAAGATATTTAAATCTGCATAAAGATGCCTAGATTACACAAAAATTGATTTTGGAGTGTTTATTTCCCCTGCTTCAATCTAAATACAGTATATTAGCGATATTTTGCGCGAAGCGCTAGAAATTTTTTGAAATTTCCTAAAATATACTGAAAAACGATATAATTAATATCACTTTGTCCAAGAAAGTATTTTAACATTGTATAAAAATGGCTCCAAAAAATGCACGAGCCGGAATTGATTTCTGGCAAAACCTGCATTTATTGGCCATTTTTAGGTGCGTTTTTGCGATTTTCGGCCGAAAATTCGTGATCATTTACCCCCTCTCCCATAAAAATGACCGAAAACCATACGTGTAACAGGGGGTTTGGGGAATTCCCCATCCACCCAGGGTTGGACGTCCTCCCCACACCCTTCCCTCCAACGTCAGAAAATTTTGACCCACCCTCCCCATTTTTGGCGAAAATTTGCGCTTTGTTGGCTATTTTTAGGTGCGCCATTTTTGACATAAAATTAGAGTCGCTAATCCTCCCTCCTTCTAAAAATAGCCAGGGACCCCAATCCCAAATTCCAAGCCGTTACATGTATGCCGAGGAGCCCCTCCCGAAAATTTTGAGCTGTTGCATGCATGTTTTATAGTGATAGTTAGTCTATGCACTCTTGCTTACATTCAAAAATACTGTATCACTTCGTGAAATTCTTATAGTTAGCTGCACTTTTGCCATGGTAAAAATTAACTTCAAAAATTATTCAAAAGGTTTTCACCAAAAATCGTTTGACAGTGACTTGAGTCTTGTACCCTGAGAGGAGGGTAATTATCCTCCCTCACCCCCCATTGGGAATGTGTGTTTCCGATCCATGTAGCGAGCATGAGAATTAAAACTTAGTCATCACATGAATAATAAATTGGCACATTGCTGTATGTAACTTGGTGTAACTGGGTACGCGACTAAAACCATAAGGAAAGTCTATAGGTAAAAAATAGCCTGCGTACTGCAGATGCATTCTAAATAGTTAATATTCGACGGATATATTAAACTTATTCAAATTTGATTTTGACCCTCGGCGCCTCGGCACTTTTCAGCTTCGCCCTCAGCGCCGAGGCCGAGGCTCCAAAAAACGCCGAGGATTGCCGAGGCCTCGGTCCGATCACTGGTATCTACCTTACATAATGAAACGTATTATTGTGGAAACGAACATGTTCAGGTGGATCAAATTTTCAGTAAGCATTTCCAATGCTTGTTTGTCACCTTTTCATTTAGCTGTTTACGAATCTTCATATACAAGAATGTTTTTTTAGTCATTGCCGACATGGTTCTCAGAAAAATAAAACATGTTCAAGTCAATCAGTTAATTCTCGCTGTTTGTTTACCGAATGGCTAGACATCGGACAAAAAACGCCCCCAAGTGCGTTGTGTTCAAGGCGGTCACATCAGCTTGCTGCTATGCGGTCACTTGCGGTCGCGGATATTCCTCAAAGCGTAAATACGTAGGTATACCACCATTTATTAATGTTGTTTACGACCTTGCCAAAAATATTCGTTGTGATCATGCACGTGTCATATAATAGTACGCTTTGGTGTTTCACATATGTGTATGCATACTTTTAAGCGCAAATTCTCTATAGGGGTACCTATATCGAGTACTTACACACGCAGAGAGACGTCCAGTATAAATTGATTGAGAAAATACGTCTGGCAGTCGCGTCCCTGTTTGACCTCTAGGTACTTTCTAAAAACAACATCGAATGTAGTAGATACGGGTCATCGTATTCTACATTTGCTCGATGTAACAAGAGCTTGCGACATGTTGGTACGTACATACTACTATACATATAAGCGCGTACTTTGTTTTGCATATTTTTTAGGAATATGTCTGGTCGGTCTGAAAACCAGTCAAAATAATGACTCTCCAAGCTTTCTGTCCGTCCATCTATCTTGAATCTGACTGGACACATCGTAAATAGAGCGAATGTTGTTTATTTATTTACGTGCTGCGTTTGGCAAAAAACCTGCATTTCTTCTAACTAACACGATTTCGACAGGAAAACCGCGTCATAGGTCATCTGAGTTTTTGTCTGACCACCAGTATTGCATGTTGCTCTACGGTACGATGAATATTTAACGAGGTACGTCGGTCAAACAGGGCTACTGAAATTTTACTCTAATTTTTTATTTAACTCAGCGGATCATTTTTTTGGTGGTAACGATTGTGCCTTAACAGCCCCACCAGTCCCAACAGCCCACTGTCCCAACAGCCCCACCAATAATCCCAACAGCCCCACCATTCCCAACGACCCCTCCAGTCCCAACAGTCCCACTAATAATCCGAACTGCCTCACCAGTCCCAAGAGACCCACCAATCTCAAGAGCCCCAGCGTCCAAACAGCTCCACCGTCCCAACAGCCCCACCAATCACTGCAATCGCTAATAAACGAGAAATGCGTTTTACAGCAGGCGGATGTACATTTAAATCAGAACTTATACGGGGTTCTCGTTTAATAAAAGAAATGTAGTAATTGATAATAAGAAATAAACATGTTTTTTTCGGCGAGAAACGTCGGAAATAGCGGTTTTTACTATCTATCCCATGTGAAGTTTCCGAGATATAATACTATTTCATGTTGGGTCCGCCCCCTCCCACTTGGACGAAGCACAACCGCTGCATATGTAGTTCACTTCCGCTGCATATCACAGTCCAAAATTGCTATATACGTTGTATACTTTCGGACAATCCTTATTCGGGATTCGTCCAAAGTGGGAGGGGGCCGACCCGACACAAAATGGTCTTATATCTCGGAAACTTCACCGGAATAGCGATTTAAAACCGCAATTCCCGACGTTTCTTGCCGAAAAAAACAGATATCAAAGCAATGTTTCTATTATATTTGTTTAGTTCAATTAAACGGGAACCCGTCTAAGGTGTATGCTTGTTTTTAATTATATATCTTAGAAACTTCACTGGAATAGCTAGTAAAAACCGCAATTTCCGACGTTTCTCGACGAAAAAACAGATATTGAAGCAATGTTTTTATTTTATTTGTTTCTTATTATTAATTACTACGTTATTTTAATAAAACGGGAACCCGTGTACCTTCTATGTTTTAAATTTATATCCGCCAGCTTTAAAACGCATTTCTTGTACAACAGCGATTGAATTGATTGGTGAGGCTGTTGGGACGATGGGGTTGTTGGGATTAGTAGGACTGGTGAAGCTGTTGAGATTATTGGTGGGACGGTGGGGCTGTTGGCACTAGTGTGGCTGTTGGGATTGGTGGGACTGATGAGGCTGTTGGGATTATTGGTGGGGCTGTTGGGACTGGTGGGGGTGTTGAGACATCACCGATCATACATGTGCAGCAACAAAATTCTGGGGAGTCAGGATGGGGTTAGTCGCTAAAAATGTTTAAAAATATAATTCTGGGGGTCTACGGTAATCTGCGAGGGGTCTTTCAACTTCTGGGGGTACAACCCCCCGCTCGAACTCCCACGCCCATGTGTGGTCTTTACCAGACATGCACGTAAGGGGAGGGCGTATATGGGACTAGACTCTCAGAATGAAAAAATGAGAAATTTTCTGGAGGAAATGAGGCAAAATGAAGGCCGAACATCAGTGAAAATCGATAATTTTCTTCAAAGTGCTTGAAATTCGCCAGTAATTGTGGAATTGCGTAGTTTCAACGTTATTTTAGCATAATTCTTCTTATACCTGCCAGTTTTTGAGGTCATTTTGGCCCAAAAACTCACTAATTGGCCTCCAGACCGGCTGATCCTCCCAGATAAGCTATGTTGTGTATCTATGTTATACCCCTAGAATTGAAAAATGAGAAATTTTATGGGGAAAATGAGGCAAAACTACGGCCAAAACTTCAAAAATGCTTGCAATTGACCAGAAACTGTGGAATAACGTCAGTTTAAAGCTATTTTAGCATTTTTACCAGTTTTTGAGGTGATTTTGTCCGCAAAAGTGCTCACTAACTGACCCCGATCGGTTGACTCCGAGATCGATCATGCTGTACATCTATGGTAATGGACACGATTTTCAAAATCATAAAAGAGGGATTTAAAATTAATTAAATTATTATAAATATCAATTGATTCCCCCACTTTTTGGAATGAAACGTCCGATGGAAATATTCCAGAATGTTTTTGAAAAAATTTTTCAAAAAATCACTAGGTACGTTCTGCCCCATCCAAATTCAGAACCTATTATCCTGATTCAAGATACGTATCTGATGCTTACTAGTATGTTCATTACATGTAAGGACTCGAAATTTTGGATGGGGGTCTCCGGCCGTTTTTCGAGGGGGTCAATGACCCCCATTTTTGACCAGAAACCTAAAAACGGCCAGAAACGCAAGTTTTTTCCCCAAAAATCGGGGTTCAAAAATTTTCTGGCTTTGGGAGGGGATGGTGAGACGACCAACTTTATGTAGGGGTTCTCCTGTTACATGTATGCACATGTGGTATTTTAATATCATTTAGATGCAATTTTCAATGCACAGAATGGCTACTGACCCCTCAAAATAGCTACGATCCCCAGAATTGTCGATTTTCTAAAAAAATCGTAAAAAGTGTGCTTTTTAAAGCGTTTTTAGCTAACTTTTGACTCAAAAATGTCAACTTTTCGGCCGCTGCTTACTTATTTTTTACTATATCTTGTTCAATTTTTTTCAAAATTTTTTTCTAAATATTTGTATGTTCTAGAAAGAATGAGCATTGTCCGAAACGCAACAAAACTCGATTTTTCACGTGCACCCATTCGTTTTTTGCCTCAAAAAAGCACTTTTTAAAAATTTTTCGGGGCTGACCCCTAGAATTTCCATGTTGTACATGTATGGTTCTGCTTCGTACTACGTATGCTCCCCACCATAGTTTTTGCTATCCTCTCCCCACCTCTTATAAAGTTGACTGATGCCTGGTAAAGAAAGAAAAGTATGAGGGAATTCTTGATTTTTAGATACAGGTGCCTCTGGAAGTGAGACTAGCCATGTTGATATTTTTATGATTTAAATCAAATTTGCCAACATAATTTAAACCTGTTTTAACTGTGGCGGCGATTCGGAAAATTCGACAGGAAAAAAATCTAAAGCCGTTTATGGAACAATGAAAGGGTCCACTCTTTTCCGTTTTTCAGTTTCTTATAATGCTATCAAACATAAAACTATTGATTTTTAATAAAAGCAATGACGAATGTTGTATCTTGCCTATGATCTGGTCTAGTCATTAAAGGCAAAATACAGACATTATGCATTGAAGTTATTAAATCAAATCTAACGAAATGCTATAAAATTCGAAGCTGTAATGTCTGTGCTTTTACTAGCCGTGTTGACGTGAGTCGACTTTTTAGGTTTAGCATATTCTAGCACAGTAAGTTCTTACTAGACGATGGAACGACAAAAACCGATTTTTTCTCGATGTTGCATTTATTTTGTTAAACTGACAAACTATTGCTTATTGGTCTACCTATTATTGGCAGCTGTCTTGCGTAGTAGTCAAATTGCTTTTAACTTTTCATAAATATAGCAGGTACCAGAAATCGACCTAAATTTGCACACATTCCCGATTCTTTCCAAAAATTTTTCGTTTTCGATCCTCGGCATACATGTACCGGCTCGAAATTTTGGGTGGACGTCCCGGCCATTCTTAGGGGGAGTGGGGTAAATGACCACAATTATTGGCCGAAAATGACCAAAGAACACATAAAAGTAGCCCAAAAACGCATGTCTTCGCTAAAAATCGGAGGGGGAATCCCCAAACCACCCTATTATGTGTGTTCCTGAATGCTCGCTCTTCTCCGATCGTTATACTTCGCTAGTGTATGAAGTCAAGTCACAACCTTTCTTTCCTTTCGAATCGCTCCTAGCTTTTTGTTTTTTAAATTTTGTTCATTCTGCAAATTCTCTTTCACAGCGCTTGCCTAAAATCTCCATTTCCTACTAAAGCCCTTTTTTATCTTTATATATTCTTCGTCTAATGAATGTTAACATATGAAATAGGGCGAGGTTCGTAAACAAGGTTTTGGTACGCTGACTTTTTATTAACTTTCCCGGCAATGATTGGCTCCGTAACAGCCAGTGTCAAGCATTTTTTGTCGCACCTTCGTTATCATTTTTCTTCGAAAATTTTTTTTAAACGGCCGCACTTCAATTGACATTGCTGTATCAGAAACCACTGGCATATATATGTATGTATTTATGCGATAAAATGTCGAGATAGGGAGGACGTACGACAGTGATCTACTTGGGCGTTTTTTGCGTAATGTTTCGATAAGTTTGTTGTTCAAAAGTCTGAAAATCAAAAATGACGGGTTGATGCCATCCGGTGCCAGTCGGCTGGATTAAAAAAGGGAAACAACTCGCTTATGTACATACAGTGTTTTTATGATCTATTGCGTTTTATATAAAACGCATTAGTAATGGTTTGTGCGATACACGTTCCTACTGAAGCAGGACTCGAACCTTTCAATGTCTTACGGTGACATTGCAGCTCAACGACTTTAAGCAAATCCGAAGTTTTGAATATTATCCGCGGAACGAATTCTCTTTAATCGGCTATTTACGAGAAATCCGGGCGCGCGTTTTTTAACATTTAAAAGACAGAAGCGCTTGGCATTTGTCGCACATTTCGCCCACACTAATTCGCGCGGGGCCAATGTTGCGATCGTTGCGTTACTTAGATTTTTTTGACGATTTTTGTCTCCTGCTGGCCCGGTCAACTGTTTGTGGTACGAGCACATGCATACATGTGCCCCTCTAACTGCGTGTGTAGTAGGATTTGCAAAACGGGCAAGCTATATTTAGCTCTTTTATTCTCTCCTCTTCGGCATGGATATTTTTTCTCGCGTTTGTATCTTTCTGCGCATGAAAAAATTGAACGCTGATAAATAGACTTTTTAGCAGCACCAGAATAAGTTTGAAAACATGCCTAACTCGACGACGGTGTTAAAAACGTTCAACTATTTTGGCGTTGTGCGCTGTCATCATGAACAATCAGAAGTTTATCCCGAAGCGATCGACGGATAACGGTGTACTGATAGCGCATGCAGTTAGTCATCTTTTTTATTTTATCCATAACTTTATTTCCTGACATAGAAGCAGCTGCTAGCTTTATTATTCCACTGATTTATACCAGACTTACTAATTTCGTTGCGGATATGTAAGTTTAATAAACTTATATTCTTATTAGTCGTGCAATAATTGAATGACTCTATAAGTGATGGTAGGTATATAATGTTACTTTGCTCTCTAATCTCTCTAACCTTATCGAATCAGGAATTTATGTTTCAGCCCAGCATTTTTTCAGGAATACAGTCGCCTTGACAAACGTTTGATGATATAAATATTCTAAATGTAATCACAAATTTTCTCACGGCACAACAAGCTTTTGTGATCTTCCGGACTGAAAGATTAGCGCAGGTATAATGCTATGTAGTGGAATGTTTAGAAGCGGTTGATTATTCGAAGAGGTGGGACGTTTGAAGAGATGGAACATGCGATGAGGCAATACATTCAAAGAGGTGAATACTGACGACCTTCCTGAAAAATGGCTGCGACCCCTCAAACTTGTCGATTTTTCGTAAAAAGCGTTTTTAGCTCATTTTCGGCTGAAAAGTCAAATTTTCACAACACATTTTTGACTGTATTTTGTTCAATTTACTTGATTTTTTCAAAAGTTTTCGATATTTTCAACGTTTCTATGTTCTGGTAAGAACGAGCATTATCCGAAACGTCAAAAACAGCACTGTTGACGTCATAGCTTTCAGCCCGAAGAAGGCACTTTTTAAAATTTGTTGTGGCCTGACCCCTCAGCGTTCATATTCTGTACATGAAGCCTCGTATCCAGGATTCCATTTTAGGAAGAGGAAATCGCAAACTTTGAAGTCGGTTATCTCGAGAACCATTAGGAGATAGGCGGGAATAAGGCATTTTTGAATGGTCGGATGCACAACCGTCACATAGTTGACGCGACCGCTGCATAGTTCACAACCGCTGCATAGTACAGAAACACCGCATTGAAAAGCACAACCGCCACATAATTCACAACCGCCGCTTAGTTCACAACCGCTGTATAATACAGAACCGCCGCTTAGTTCACAACCGCTGTATAATACAGAACCGCCGCATACGTGGTTCACAACCGCCGCATAGTTCATAAATCGCTAAACACACGTTATATGCATTTGTGTTCTTTGGGGTTGACCCTCCAGAATGGCTACTGACTCCCCGCAATATGGCTGCGTTGCAATCACCCAGAATTGTCGATTCTTAGTAAAATTGTAAAAAGTGCGCTTTTTTAGCTCATTTTTGGCTCAAAGGTGCCAAATTTTCGACGCTTGAATGTACAACTAGCCTAAATTCCTGAGAATTTTACGGAAAATTCAATGAATTTTCTGAGAAGCTAATTCAAAGGAATTTTCTGGGGGATTCAGCGGTCTTATGTTCATCCCATGTATGTTCACACATAGAACCGTTACATATTTATATTATGCACATTATTGCTACACCAACACGAAAACATTTTGCTATAAGAGAAGTTTCTATTATGCATATATAATTCACAAATTTGTACTGGTCTGTTTCTTAGTCGGCCGTTTATTATTCCCAAAAACGACTTTTACTAAATTTTGTTTAATTAAACGAGAAATCTGCACAAATTATATGTTTTACACGTATTTGCGCCTTATTTAAGACACATTTCTTGTGAAATATCGATTTCGGCAGTTCTGTATTATGCGGCCGTTGTGCTTTCCAATGCGGCGGTTGTGCAACCCGATCTTTTTGAAAGTTTCTCGACGAGCTTTATAGAATGGCAAGGAAAATTTTAAAAAAATTCTTAAATTTTTTCACTTTTATAATTATGTACACAAAATCTATCGATCAAACTGTCTGCATAACTGATTTCTCATAATTTTCATGAATTATTCCTCTACTTTCCTTTTCGTACTCGTGCTTTGCAAACAAAAACGGCAGAGAAACTAAATAATCCGGGGTGAAGCGCCGGAATAATTCGACATGTTGCCTGTGTATAACTTTACTTTGAGCGGTTTAGAAGCAAATATGCACATAAACAATAAATCCGTCGTATGCTCTTATGCTCAAGTTTGCACCTTTTTGAAGATTAGAAATGAAGAAACTCGCTCTCGCAGAATATTCGATCTCAAAAAAGATTTAAATAGGAAATAAATAGGTATTTTGATTGAATTAATGGCGCAAAACGCCGAAAATTTGAACATTTTCACGCTACAGAGTGTCAAAAACCTAGTTTAATAATTGAAAATTCTAAAAAAATTTCGAGGGGAATTTCCTCCCCCTCATCCGCCTCCCCCTGGATACGGGCCTGTGTACATGTATGACGAGGAAGTGAATATGCCTTTCAAGCTATTTTGTTTTTCGAATTAATACTGCATGGCCTTGCATCTGTTTTTAGTTCGTTGCAGCGCATGAAAAACATGAAAATATAATATGATTTGCTTTAGCACTAAATTATAAATAGTCTTACGTACTGCCAGCTGAAATAACTTTGCTGTTCTTTATTTCATTTTGAACTAGCCATCAGCGACTTTTATGCACGCTTCGATTTATTTGTTCATTTTTTTGATGCTCGTACAAGAGCTTTGTGAACGTTACGCATTTTTCGTTGAAAACATCCATTGTGACATGATTTTTTTCATTTAGAGCTTTTCGCGTATCTTCCAGTGTGTGTGTGTGCGTGTGTTGTGTGTGTAGTGTGTGTGTCAGTTTGGAAATGAAAGTATGGTATCGTTCGTAGCTATGTAAAGATTGCCCTTCAAAGCGCAACTTTTCTCATAAAGTTATCCTATAAAATGGATGAATTGCGATGTAAAATCGAATTGACATCTATCCCCTTCTTAAGCCTAAAGCCTGAAACATACTTCACGCGATTCGCGCCGCAGAGAGGGTTTGCGGCCACAGTATACCCAAAAATGTGACGTCATGGCGCGAAACTGGCGCGGCGAAATTCATCTGCCGCTTCGCGTCACCTAGGCATACTTCACGCGGCGCAGTCGCCGCGCGGCAAGAAAAAAATGGCGCCAACTGGGCGACTCTTCGCCGCTTCGCTTGATGTTGGCATACTCCGCGCGAATTGCCGCAATGATAGCGCGTTGATTTCTTTCATAATCGATTTTTTTAAATCGGCGAAAGCTCATTTAAATTCATTTATGCATTTACAATGTAGGTTACCATGTTAGGACACCATGTACATACATATGTATGTATGTACCACTGATGTCGGCTGGTTAGCAGAATCACACGATATCATTCTGAAAGAGATGGAGGAGGAAGTTTGTTTTACACTTGCTTGTTATCTGCACAGTGCAGGAAAATTCTGCTCCTCATTTATCAGTGTTGTATCGAAATCTACGATCCTAAGCAAAAAAATGCGTACAGCAAAAATAAAATCACACAACCGAGTGATCAGAAGCATTTAGGATTCATGCACCTTTTCTATACAAGAAATGACAAAACTTCCGGAATCCATGACTGAACGTCTTGCATCCTGCATGAATTTTCTAACACTATTTATTCAAAAGACAGGTATGTACGCAATAATTAAAAGCTACACAACAAATTGGAGAAAGTCCGATACTTCTATGCATACGTGGGCAGCAAGAAAATTCTGGGGGGGGGTTGCAAGATTTTTCAAAGGTCAAAAAATGGTCTTGAAAATGGTGGTATGGCATAAAAACACCATTTTTCGACGTTTCTCATCAAGCACTATCAGGACATTGCGAAAAAAACGAAAAAATTTTCAAAAATTGAATTCCGGGGGTATTCTGATTTCTGGGGGGATTTTGGTTTCTCGGGGGGGGTGCGCAACCTCCCAAACCCCCCACGCCCAGGTGTGCTTCTATGACATTTCAAAATCGACGAAGATCGTTTGCGCTCACGTAGATACGTACTTCATTATAGATTCAGAGCAGATCGATACTGGCGCACCTCATTAGCATTCGCGAGGAAAGTCCAAACGTTTGGACTTCTGCGGCGCGGCGAAAAAATTCGAAAAAATGCTAAAAATAGACATTATTTGCTTTTCGCCGCGCAGTGAAGTATGCCATGAAAAGCGGCAAAAAAATTGGACTTTAGCGAATTTGGTTGCGGCGCGGCGGCCGCTTGAAGTATGCCTTGGGCCGCTTGAAGTATGCCTTGAAATGCGGCGCGGCAAACTTCGCGCCTCGCCGCGCGGTGCCAGGAAGTATGCCATGGGTCAGCGCGAATTCGGCGCGGCGACCGCTGCGGCGAAATTGCGCCGTTCGCCGCGCCGCGTGAAGTATGTTTAGGGCTTAAAGCCTGATTTATACTTCACGCGAACCGCGCCGCAAAGGGGTTTTGCGGCCACAGTATACTCAAAAATCAGTCGACCTTGCGCGAATATTCTGCGACGAAATCCGCTCGCCGCGCCATGCATTTAGGTCTGATTTATACTCCACGCGAACCGCGCCGCAAAAGGGTTTTGCGGCCACATTATACCCAAAAATCAGTCGACCCTGCGCGAATATTCTGCGGCAAAATTCGCTTTCCGCGCCGTGCCAGGCATTTGTACTTCACGCGGCGAGCTCGCCGCGTGGACAAAAAAATTGGCGCCAAGGTGGCGCTTCTCCGCCGCTTCGCTGCCGCGTCGCGCAATGCGTTTATACTTCCTGCGAATTGCCGCTTCATTAATATTCAAAATAAATCGAGTATCGACACCTCGTTTGCGTTCGCAAGGGTAATGGGCTTTTTGAATTTTGCGGCGCGGCGAAAAAATACATAAAATTGTTTAAAATATCGGCGAAACATCGCGCGATAATCCGCAAAAATTGACGCATCGCGCGTTCCATTCATACTTGCTGCGAATTTTCGCAAATTAGGTTTTCCTGCGATGCAACGTGCGATTTTTTCTGCGAATCTCGCGAAATGTCGCACGATTTTTTCGCGCATTTTTCATTTGTCCCTTTCTCGACTTAACTCATCACAAATTCAACGCATTGTTCAGTTGATATGAGCGGTAACGTCCCGGGTGACCGACAGTCCCGGGTGACCGACAGTCCCGGGTTACCGACAGTCCCGGGTGACCGACAGTCCCGGGTCACCGACAAATAGTATAAAAATAGATCTGTCAATCAAAAAATTCCCGAGTGACCGACAGTACCTACTGGCCGGCTGTTCCGAGTGGCCGACAGTCCCGGGTGGCCGACTGTACCAGGTGGCCGACAGTCCCGGATAGCCGACTGTACCGGGTGGCCGACAGTCCCGAGTGGCCGACACTGTACCGGGTAATCGATAGATGACATGAAAATTCCCAAATGACTCGTTTGTACTATCACTATGAATAAATAATTTTTCCAAAATCGAAATACGTAATTTTTTCATTCTCTTAGAATAGCAATAAAGTTTGCACTGGCATAAATGTGAATATAAACTTATTACATGTACATATTGTATTGTATATAAACTTATTAAATGTGCATATTTACTAACAATTTTGTATCAAATATCAAATATTCATTTTTGTCCAGTCGTCTTCAAGATCTTGAATACTTATATTTTTGTGCGCGTTGAATTCGGCCTACTAGCGTAGTTTCACATGCGCTATGTAATGCATAAGCAATAAATCGCGTTTTCAGAATCAAAAAATTCTAAAAATAAAACCTCATTTGCATTTTGAATCTGGCGGATACGTAATCCTTTTTTGTCAAAATAAACATTTTTAAGTGGAGCGTTGCACAGTATTTTCGAAAACTGAGAAACTGGCTGCACAAAAGTCTTGGCTACCTACGCCTCTGTTTTTGGTTAAATGGCGAGTAAATCATTTGATGGCACTTTCGCAGCACTGAAGTTACACAAATATGTAGCTGTAATTTTGCAGCCACAATAAGTTTATATAGGATAGCACTAAAATATTACGAAATGTAAATAATAGGCCTTTTTTACCAAATCCCGCATGTTTTAAATTTGCTATGAATTCATATGAGCAATGTTATTGCATTGGTAAAACTATTTATGTTCATAAATAGGTACCTACTTGAAAAGGCATTAATTTTCCGAAATGATTAGTCAGTTAGGAATTTTCATGACAATTTTATTATTATACCACTTGTCGGTCAACCGGGACTGTCGGCCAGACGGGAATTTTTTGATTGACAGATCTATTCTTAAAACCATTTGTCGGTCACCCGGGACTGTCGGTCACCCGGGACTGTCGGTCACTCGGGACTGTCGTTCACCCGGGACACAATCATATGAGCAGGTATCAATTTAAGAAACACAAAAAATCTGGGTTCAGTATAAAATCGCCAAAAGGGTACCAAAAATGCTGTTCTGTGGTTGTAAAGTAATCTGTGGGGGTCTACAAATTATGCTGGGGGAAACCGCATAAAAGTTGTCAAAAAATTGTTGAGGTCTTGGGGGTCTTACAAGCGTGTAACACATTCTGGTCTAATGTGGCTGCTAATAAATTGCTAAAAATACCGTGAATTAAAGTCATTTTTAGGTTGCTTACATAGATGTTCCACGATAAACGGTATTCAGGGGGCTGAATGGTGGCCGCTTTTCCGAAATAAAAGGAGTATTTTCCATAGAAAAGAATTCGAAATTATTAAAGTCCGACAAAAACCCAAGAAAAAGTAATACGCGCACCTAATTTTAAAATATGTCACCCAATTTCTTATTTTTTCTATAGTTTTTTATTTAAAAAGTTCGGGTTTAAATTTTCTAAGCATGTCAAAATTATCGGATCCTTCTCGCCGACTTATTTTCAAATGGTTATTTTGCGCAAACTTTCAAAAAGTTAGCACAAACAAAATAATACTTCGAATTTTTTTGGTATAAATTCGGATTAAGCTGAAAATTACGTTCTTGAAATTTGGCCTTCATACTCACTCACACATGTACAGCATGGGAATTCTGGGGGTCAGGCGAGTTTTTTGACGTTTCAGACAATGCTCATTCTTTCTAGAACATGAAAACTTTAAAAAAATTTCAAAAAAATTTGAAAAAATCGAGTAAATTGAAAAAGTACAGTCAAAAATGTGTATATAGCGCGATGCGCCGAAAATTTGAGATTTTTGAGGCAAAAATGAGCTAAAAACGCTTAAAAGGGCACACTTTTTGCAACTTTTACGAAAAACCGGCAATTCAGGGGGCTCGCAACCATTATCCGGGGGGTCGGTTGCCATTCTGATGGGAGGAGGTCAAACCCCACCACCCCCCAAACACCTCTGGTTCTCAGTCGCTTATACTAGAAATGAAACCTGTTTTTAATCAGTAATACACCTGTATAAAAATCTAAGCTCGTTTACGTTATTTATTATAATGAAATTATTTCGAAGAATTTTATTATCATTTTCCCATGTGAAATATTTTGTCGTAAGCGGGATCTTTCTGCTAACAAACTCACAAGAGCATGTACAAAACGATTAGCTTGAATGATGACGTGTTAAAACAGTCAAAAGTCAAATTGGATCAAATGGTTTTACTGATGACAAAGATCATACATATAAAGATTCGAAATTTAGGGAGGAGGGTCTTCGTCCATTTTTAGGGGGAGGGGGTAAATGGCCAGTGATCGACCGGGCTCAAAAATACCGGGCCCGGGCTTTGCTGCCGGGCTTGGTACCGGGCCTGGACCCGGGCTTAATATACTAACAACATGCCTTGCTTCCAATATAATGTTATGCATAAGATACATATTTAGACCGATTTTACATTTGTTATTTGTCAAACGCAAGGCTTACTGCTGTATCAAGAAGATTTTTGAATTCTAAGCTCTGTTAATTATTCGATCTTTCTAAAAATAAATTAAGTAGTAAGCTTAAGGATTTTGGTAGCATTATTCAAGCAAGAACAAAGTTTTTAATACAGTAGCGCATTTCCATTATTAAAATGATGCTGTTTGGATTTTAGAACTCAAACTATAGCGTGCATTGACGTCAATTGAAATTGTGTAGTGTATAGAATAGGACACGTATTGAAGCCATAGGCGTAGCCAGGAGGCATAGGGGGCACATGCCACCCCCGAAATTTTTTAGAAATTTTGTTGATTTTTCGAGTGTAATAATTGTGTCCAGAAAATTGAGTTCAAAAAGGCAAAAACGTCAAAAAATTTTCCGCGCCGAGTCTTTATTATATTGATTGTTATATGGATCCAATGAGTTCAAAAGCTGAAATTAGCTAAAATAATCGATCAATTCACATCACTTTAGTGATTTATTGCTCTATTTGTTCGTTGAATGAAACTGCGCATGCTTGTTGAGCATAACAGTAAATGTGCGAAAATGATTGTGTACCAGTTTGTCTATTCTTTGCTTTGTTTCTTTCTTTACAAGGACAGGACACATAATCCTATTTTAAATGAAAGGAATGGCCAAATTTTCTTATGTTTTTGCGCATTTTTCTGTTTGGCAGCACCCTTTGCTGCGGTTTATACTTAGCAGAGGTCGAAAAGCGCATTTCAGCTCAGAAATCTTGTACAATGTAGGACTTCATCAATTTTAAGTGTTTTGGGCTTAATTTAGAACCGAGATTTGGCCGATTTTGCGAAAATTTTAGCGATAGTATTTAACATTAAAGTGCTTTTTTACAAAATTTTCTAGGGGGCGATTGAGCGCGCCACCGCAGCTCCCCCCCCGCCGTAAAATCTCATTGAACATGTGCAGCGAGATTTTTGAGAGGACGAAAAAGATAAAGGGTTCGCCGAAATTAATTTGTCTGTTCTCTATGATTTAAGCGATATAAATTGTGTTTAAAGAGCTAAAACGTCACAATATTCCGGCGCATGGCGCTGCTGGTTATTCTTTCTTTTTGTAAAGCTTCAGCATTGCGTTTAATAGCATAAATCAGGCAAAATATCACAAAAAATTAGTATTCACAGGCTACAAAATGTTAGGGACAGTAAAAGATTACTAAATTCCTTGGTGCTTTGCGCGTCTTATGATTTCCGAACTGTTTGTCAATTAAAAGACTGTAAATTCTACATGAAAACGCTGAAATTTCAAAAATTTCCGGCGTTTCGCGCTGATTAACATTTTTGTATTTCTGATTGTCAGAAACCCATAAATTAGCTAGGCTACACTACTAAAGGTCGAAAAACTCAGTTTTATTATAGGTACATAACGTTAATAACATTCAATGCAAAATTAGTCTTAAAAAATGTTTTGAGTATGCTCCCCGAACCAAAATCCTGGCTACGTCTCCGATTGAAGCGTTGTATAGAAGATGAATGCACATATGAAGTTTACAAGTATATGATAATGAGCAGGTGGGCAGAAGTAAGGCAAATGCATTTAAATAGAATCACAGGCTAGCAAATTCATAAGAAGTACAGACAACAGCTGAAATAGTAAACGTCTAAAATATTGACGGTAATTATTTGAGGCCCGGTTGAAGGCCCGGTGGTTTTCAGCCGGGCCCGGGCCTGCTATGACCGGCCGGGCCCGGTCCGGGCCCGGGTACCCGGTCGATCACTGTAAATGGCCTCTAATTTTTGGCCAAAAACGGCCAAAAAACACCTAAAAAGGGCCAAATATCGCAAGTTCTTCCAAAACTGGGGGGAATCAAAAATTTTCTAACTTTGGGGGATGGGGAAGGGGACGTCCGACCTTGGATACGGGGATCCCTCGAACCCCCTGTTACTTGTATGACAAAGACACTATTGATTCAACTTTATATTCTATGTAGACGTGACGATGAACCATGCATGCTACACAATTAGCCATGTATGCTACACTCCGTGAAGCATCGATGTGCAGTTCGAACGTGCATACGACGTTTGCGCCAGTTACGCAATGGCCGACTAGGGCCTTAAATCGTTTAAATTGACATTTCAATTGAATTGCGTGTATAAAAAAGGCTAATTCGCGTCAATCCTCAATTTTGCGAATTCGCGTCCGTCGTCCATTTGTTGCTAAAAATAGTCATTTTTGACACTTTTCGCACAAAAGCGCGCGATAAAGTATGAATTGCAACGCGAATTATTGCACGATGAAATTTCTGGATTGCGCAATTTATTCTGCGGTCGCAGAAAATCCTGCGATTCGCGCGAAAGTATGAATTGAATTCGCGTGCAAATCTGATCCTGCGAGCTGTTATTTTCGCAAGTTCGGTACGATGCGTGGAGTATGGGCGGCGAACATTCGCAGGCTGCCGCGCCGCAGTTCGAAGCATAAATGGGTTTGCGTGAAATTTCTGCGGCGGCTGTTGCGGCAATTTCTCGCCGCTTTGCTCGCCGCGTGACGCTGCGAGCAGTGCGATGGAAAATTGTCACACAGGTCGCCGCTTACATACTGCGCCGAACCCATCTATGCTTTCCACTGCAGCGCGGCAACCTGCGAATCCTGCGCCGCCGCCAGTCAACCTGTATTTCACGCGGTTGCCGCGCCGCGGTCAAATTAATCTGCACTACTTCTGCCGCGCGGCAAGGACCGAAAACGCTATTTTTAGCTTTTTCTGGATTTTTTGCCGCGCCGCAGACGTTAAAAAGCCCATTACTATTGCGAATGCAAATGAGGCGCCGGGAAATGTGTGTTTTAAAGTTGAGCGATACTTCGCAGGAGTATGAACACGTTGCGCGAAGCGGCGGTAAAACGCGCTGAGTGCCAAGTTGTAGAATTTTTTGTCCATGCGGCTCGGCGAGCTCGCATACTGTGGCCGCAAAACTCCTTGGCGGCGTTTGCTTTTTGCGCTGAAAATAAGTAAATATCACGCTTTTTGACCATTAAGCAAGATAGAGCTTTCGGATTGAGGCCTCTCCCCTCAACATTGGCCATGTCGCGCATCTTCGTCGCCATATACTTAATTGAGGATCACTGATTCAGATCATTATGAGATTTTTTAAAGCTATTCTGCTGTTGCACGTTTTACAATAGGCGGGTTCAGGCGTCTTCTTCCATCAGTTCAGATTCCATCATTTGCTTAGCTGTATCAGGTCTGGATACGTATACAGTCATGCATGAGCATAGATGCACGGTTTTGATATAGGTATAAATGGTAAATATCGTGGTGATAATTACTAGCGGATACAGGAAAAATTTTTGGGGCCGTCCGAAAATTTGAAATCAGATATCTTGAGAACCATTAGGAGATGAGCGGAAATAAAGGCAGTCTTCAGCGTATATCGGTGAGCTCTATACGATGGTGAAGAAAAATTTGTCACTTATTCAATATTGATATACAGAAAATTTATCATGTAAGCAACCTGCATAACCGATTTCTCATCATTCAATTCACGAGTAATTTCTCATCTCCCGCCTTTGTATTTAATCATTGTGCTTTACACAGAAAGATTATACAGATAATAAATAATTCGGTGCGAAGCGCCGAAAAAAATTGACATACTCTGCAAGTCAAGCTCAAATTTGAGCGGTTTTGAGCGAACCAGAAGACAAAAACATAGATAAACAATAAATCCGGCGCGAAGCGCCGGAAAAAATTTCATGTTCCTTATGTTCACTAGCGGATCCAGGAAAAAATTTTGGGGGGGGGCGGTTCGAAAATTTGAAGTCAGATATCTCGAGAACCATTAGTAGATAAAGGCAGTTTTGAGCGTATCTCGGCGAGCTCTAAACGATGGTGAAGACAAATTTCAAAATAAAATTTCAAAAATTTTTCACCTCACTCAATATTGATATGCAAGAATTTAATCATTTGAGCTATCTGCACGATTGTGTCCCAACATGGCCACCAGTCCCAACACGGCCACCGTCCCAACATGGCCACCGTCCCAACACGGCCACCGAAATTCCCAACACGGCCACCGTCCCAACATGGCCACCGTCCCAACACGGCCACCGTCCCAACATGGCCATCGTCCCAACGTGGTCACTGTCCCAACACGGCCACCATCCCAACATGGCCTCCGTCCCAACATGGCCACCGTCCCAACATGGCCACCGTCCCAACAAAGCCACTGTCTCAACAAGGCCACTATCACTGTATTTTAATCAGTTAAGTAGGTATTAATAGTTAATTACAGGAAGGTAATTAGACATGGATATACATACCAAAATTCTGGGGGGGTGCAAAATTTTTCAAAGATAAAAAATGGTCTTAAAATGGTGGTATGGCGAAGAAAACACCATTTTTCAACGTTTCTCATCGAGCACTATCCAGTGGCATAAAAAAATCGCGAAAAAAGCAAAAAAATTTCCAAAAATTGAATTCTGGGGAGGGGTATTTTGATTTCTGGGGGTATTCGAACTCCTGGGGTGCATACCTCCGAACCCCCACGCCCACGTGTGGTGGTGGCCTTGTTGAAACAGTGGCTTTGTTAAGATGGTGGCCATATTGGGACGGTGGCCATGTTGGGACGGTGGCCGTGTTGGGACGGTGGCCGTGTTGGGACGGTGGCCATGTTGGGACGGTGGCCGTGTTGGGACGGTGGCCGTGTTGGGACGGTGGCCGTGTTGGGAATTTCGGTGGCCGTGTTGGGACGGTGGCCGTGTTGGTACGGTGGCCGTGTTGGGACTGGTGGCCATGTTGGGACGTTACCATCTGCACAACCAATTTTCATAATGCAATTCACGAGTGATTTCTTATCTCCTGTCTTTGTATTTAATCATTGTGCTTTACAGGGATAGATTATACAGATAATAAATAATTCGGCGCGAAGCGCCTAAAAAATTGACATATTCTGCAAGTCAAGCTCAAATTTGAGCGGGCTGTAAGTCAAGAAACATAGATAAACAATAAATCCGAGGCGAAGCGCCGGAAAAAATTTCATGTTCTCTATGTCTTAACTCAAATTTGAGCTGTTTTGAATGAGCTAGAAAACAAAAACTATAGCAGAACAAGTAGTAATACACGGCCCTCTGGGGGTATATGATGAAGGGTGCCTGCTAAGTGCACATGCACTAGATACGAAATTATGACGTATTACGATCGTAAGCTGACGTCATTATACCCCCGCAGGCGAGCCATGCTACCTACATTAATCGGCTGTGCACCTCTTCTCGCCCTAAAATAAGGGGCTCCATAAATCTACCCGTGGATCAGGATTATGGGATAAACCGCGCTAAAATTATGTATATAACACCACTAAGCTTTATGGCCCAGAGGATCAGGATTAGGGGATTAGGATTAACGCTAAAACTATGTACATACAAGTTTAATGACCACTGAGCTATGTGCCCCCTTCCCAACCTAAGTTAAAGGGGTGGCGTCCATGACCCAAAGAAAAGCCAGTTACAAACAGCAATTACGCTAAAATTATGTACATACACGTTTAACGACCACTAAGCTTTCTGATGATTTCGGATCCAGGATTATAGAGATCAATCGAGTTTTAGGTCACAGTGCGCTAAAATTACGTACATACACTACTAAGCTTTCTGGCCCCAGTTAATCGGACAAATCAATTTCACCTCACATTGTACTAAAATTATGTACATCCATCTTTGAAGACATAGCCTCTGCACCCTCTACTTAGCCCCATCCTTTAATTAAATCATGAGGTCCGATAATCTACCGTTGGATCGGGATTATGGGATCAACGCGCTAAAATGCTGTAACATACACTACTAAGCTTTCTAGCTGGATTATTGAATCAATCAGATTTTTAGGTCACGCACCCATTATGTAGCGCATCACTTGATTTTAAGATACCCTTAGCTATACTGCCTCCTTCTGCCATTGGGATGTAGTATATCCAGGGGGCTCCATAAATCTACCCGTGGATCGAGTTATGAGATAGACCACCGCTAAAATTATTGTTGCACATACACCACTAAGCTTTATGGCCGAGGGATCAGGATTAGGGGATTAGGATTAGCGCTAAAACTATGTACCTACCTATGATTTAATGACCACTAAGCTGTGCGCCCCCTTCCCAACCCTAAGTTAAAGGGGTGGCGTCCATGACCCAAAGAAAAGCCAGTTACAAGCAGCAATTGCGCTAAAATTATGTACGTACACGTTTAATGACCACCAAGCTTTCTGGCCCATCGGATTATCGGAGAAATCAAATTTACGGTAACAGTGCGCTAAAATTATGTACGCGTGATGCTTACGACTAATTATCTGCGCAACCCCCAATTTGGATAAAAATTAAAATTATGGGCGTGGAAATCTAAACTCTCAAGAATCGGTAGACTCCCAGAACGTGCGAAAAATGTTCATAAGGTCAAAAAGCACAAATAACACAAATTTAAATTACAATGAATAGAAATGCATTAAATAACGCCTGATTTGTAAAAGAAAATTAGAGTCCGCGAATTTAATTATTTAATCACTGTGTAGGATAACGCTAAATATGCGCGCATGTAATATCTAAATATATAAATTTTTAGTCTATTGATTTAAATATATATATTGGTTCATTGCTCTACGTACATAAAATAAGTAAATATCAGCGAATAATAACAATATTATTATGATTTGCCGAGTAATAAAAAAACTAATAACTATCCATCGCCTTGCTAAAATATACAAGTTTAAGATTCACTACCCACTACTCATTAAGCAACAGCTAATATGATATCATTTTTTAAAAGCCTCGCCGGATGTTGTAGGGATTTCAGAATCGCTAGAATCAAAACTTTGCGCGTCTTCAAGCAATTTGGGATCGTCGAACGTACCACTAGTCGCAATACTTTCGAAGATATTTTCGACTGGATCGCGTATCGTTAAGATATCGTCAGGACAGTCTAGTGGCCCGACTAAAATTTGCATTTTTCGAGAAAAAATCTTTAAAACTCGTAAAATTCAACGCGCATATTTGATTATTGGTTTTAGGAAAAAATGTATCAAATTTACGTGCAAATACGTGTATATTTTCGAAGCATAATAGTTGTATTTAGTTTTTATAATATTTAGTATATATTATTTAAAAAAATATAAATTAGCGTTATAAAACATTTATTTAATCAATAAATATATACCTTAAGCGTATCAAGTACCTTCAATGCAAAAAATGCTTAAAAAATTTATGCTACCAAAACACAAAAAATTATAAAACAAGTGTTTTTCGAAGCTAAAAGTTTTCCTTACCTCCCAGTTTTTCGATGGCCTCCACGATTTCGCCTCGTTGGCGCTGCCACTCATAAAATTGTTCCGGCTTTAGCACAATTTCACGTCCTTTGTCCGAGTTTTTCAGGCATAAAATTTTTTTATCGAGTGTTCCTGTTTCGACCGAGGCTATCAGACCGTACGTGAGGTCAATAGGGTCAAGTCGAAAATTAAATAATAGGGCGTTCGAAATTAACGGCGAAGCATCCACCAAATTCTGGTACTGCCGACTCATTAGATTGACCCCTTGATTCGTTGGGTATAAGGTCAATCTCGTGCCGTACTTCTTGCATATTCTGAAGCTAATATTCGCGAAGTCGTTCCAAGTAGACACTAAGCAGTAAACGTTATCCCCAAGTGTAAAATCGTAGCGCTTATTCTGAGGCTCGTTCATTTTCGAATAGTACCAGAAAAAAGCGCCAAGCGGAGTAATAATGCAAAATGGAAGTTATAGCTGAATAACATGAAACTTTTTTCTGTTTACTCAAAAAAACTTAAACAACGGAGCTAGGGTCATAGTTTTTAATGCACGCTACATAGAATAAGATAGATAAGAAGATCGAAAGAAACTGACGTAATTGCGAAAAAATTTTAAGTGGTACATGATTACTTTTTTAAGCTTGCCAAGATCAAAAAGAGAAAATGTAATTTTTGTCAAAAAAAGTTTAATAGGTCACGCAAAAAACCTAAAAAACGGAGCTAGGGTCATGGAATGCGCGCTACATGAAATAAGATAGATAATAAGATCGAAAGAAGCTGACATAATTGCGAAAAAAGTTAAAGTGTTCATTAGTTTCTTCAAAAGCATTGATGCTTCAGGCAGTTTTCAAATTTCATAAACAAGGTCATGTTGACTCAAAATCGTGAGGCAACCGTTGTAATTTTGGAAAACGAGCTAAACGTTGACACATTATTAGCTGTTTCATTGTCTCTTTATTTAGTAGATAAGAAATAATGTATCAATGCCTGCATGCGTCGCGTTCACTATAGCAGTACAAATAAGCGATGGTAGCTATATTTGCAGAAAAAATGATGAATTAAAAATTGCATGCATTTATACGAGCGATAAAATGCAGCTCTAAATCAATACGAGCTATATCTAGTCTAGTACTGCATTTTTCTCGAAGGATTATCAAGGCCCGTTAAGAAAACAGTATTTTCTTTGGTAAAATTCCCAATCGCCTTAAGCTAAGCGTTTTAACAACGAAATTTGAGGAAGACGAATTTTTACTAATAACTTTGTCATTGGAAGATGTAGTATGCTTCTTCAGCAGGGGGCCATCAATATAATAAAAATAAACAAAATACGAATTAAGGCAATTAATACAAAGAAATTGTGAACGTCATGCTGGGAAAGTAGTAAATAGGGCATAATTTTTATTCAAAATAGTGCCTGCTCACTAATTCATCAAGAGGCGCGTAAGCACACAAGGGCAGCGATCAAATTCTGGGGGTTCTGCTTAAGGCATAAGAAAATACAAAAAAATAACTGCCCGCACTGTGTACCGCCCAGCTACCGAGTGTGCGTAAGTGAGCAGTGCACTGTGCAACACAGTGCAGTTTAATAATCGCACATTGTGGCACATTAGTGCACAAAGTGGATGCAAAGTACCTATTCTCTGGAGCTGTACCGGGTCCTAGAAGCTATTATCACTTTTAGAATGTTATCTTTTTCATGTGAATAATCTTAAGTTCATTATCATGACATTGTCACTTTCTTCACCTAGTTTTTTTACTTTTCAGCTAAGTAATGGAACATTGCACAGTAAAGTGAGTGATACATACGATCGTGCAATCAGCCATACATTTCATAGACGCAGATATAACACCTTTTGATAATTTATCCTGTTAATCGAAAATCTTTAGCTTTCAATATCTTTTTAGCATATCATTGTAGTCTTGGACTGACGTTGTTTCTCGACTGTTTGGAATTTCACTCGTATCTTCATTATCTTCTTGCCTTTCTTGTAATTCATCAGACAGGATATCGGCATTTTTACTGATAAGTTTCTTGAATAGATGCTTTCGAGAATTCCACGCCATCTTAATTGCTTCAGTACCCCCAAAGTTCATCTTTGATTTAAAAAAGTCTGCCGTTGCAGACAGTTTTGTATCTAGATCACTTTCTTCCAACGCTTTTTGCAGGAAAACATGTTCATCATAATTTTCGTAAAGCTTTGACAAAAAGCGTTGAAGAAGGGTGGGTTGCTCAGTTTTTCAGCAGTATCTGGAATAACTGCCATGTCTCGTACAGCATTCTCCATTATTGCCCGCCAGAATTCATTCTTCCAACCACTTTTGATATCAGGCTCATCATCACTATCCGAAATATTGTCTGATCTTTCTTCGTCCTCAGAACCCTCTTGGTCTTCCTCTTTCTCCTCTATTCCTCGTTTTTCCCGTTTGCCTTCTTCCTCACCTTCTTCTTCTGAAGTGACAGTTTTGTCATCTTCTGTATCACTGTTTGCTATATCCATTAAGGGGTGTAATAGCTGATGATGCCTCTTTAATGTAAAATTATTTGACAATGTTTTGTTGCACAGTGTGCATAGAACAACCATGTCTAACTCGGCCAAAGACACCAAATGACTGCCATATTCAGATCCGATGTTTTTATAAATACGTGTTGCACATGTGCTGCACAGTGCGCAGCACACGTGCACACTGTGAGGTAATCCAGGATCTAGCATTTGCTTGGGAGTTGATGGACCTAGTGTTGGCATAGTTCATTATATCCTTAGCAGACATATATACACTATTACCTCACAGTGTGCACGTGTGCTGCGCACTGTGCAGCACATGTGCAACACGTATTTATAAAAACATCGGATCTGAATATGGCAGTCATTTGGTGTCTTTTGGCCGAGTTAGACATGGTTGTTCTATGCACACTGTGCAACAAAACATTGTCAAATAATTTTACATTAAAGAGGCATCATCAGCTATTACACCCCTTAATGGATATAGCAAACAGTGATACAGAAGATGACAAAACTGTCACTTCAGAAGAAGAAGGTGAGGAAGAAGGCAAACGGGAAAAACGAGGAATAGAGGAGAAAGAGGAAGACCAAGAGGGTTCTGAGGACGAAGAAAGATCAGAGCAATATTTCGGATAGTGATGATGAGCCTGATATCAAAAGTGGTTGGAAGAATGAATTCTGGCGGGCAATAATGGAGAATGCTGTACGAGACATGGCAGTTATTCCAGATACTGCTGAAAAACTGAGCAACCCACCCTTCTTCAACGCTTTTTTGTCAAAGCTTTACGAAAATTATGATGAACATGTTTTCCTGCAAAAAGCGTTGGAAGAAAGTGATCTAGATACAAAACTGTCTGCAACGGCAGACTTTTTTAAATCAAAGATGAACTTTGGGGGTACTGAAGCAATTAAGATGGCGTGGAATTCTCGAAAGCATCTATTCAAGAAACTTATCAGTAAAAATGCCGATATCCTGTCTGATGAATTACAAGAAAGGCAAGAAGATAATGAAGATACGAGTGAAATTCCAAACAGTCGAGAAACAACGTCAGTCCAAGACTACAATGATATGCTAAAAAGATATTGAAAGCTAAAGATTTTCGATTAACAGGATAAATTATCAAAAGGTGTTATATCTGCGTCTATGAAAATGTATGGCTGATTGCACGATCGTATGTATCACTCACTTTACTGTGCAATGTTCCATTACTTAGCTGAAAAGTAAAAAACTAGGTGAAGAAAGTGACAATGTCATGATAATGAACTTAAGATTATTCACATGAAAAAGATAACATTCTAAAAGTGATAATAGCTTCTAGGACCCGGTACAGCTCCAGAGAATAGGTACTTTGCATCCACTTTGTGCACTAATGTGCCACAATGTGCGATTATTAAACTGCACTGTGTTGCACAGTGCACTGCTCACTTACGCACACTCGGTAGCTGGGCGGTACACAGTGCGGGCAGTTATTTTTTTGTATTTTCTTATGCCTTAAGCAGAACCCCCAGAATTTGATCGCTGCCCTTGTGTGCTTACGCGCCTCTTGATGAATTAGTGAACAGGCACTATTTTGAATAAAAATTATGCCCTATTTACTACTTTACAAGCATGACGTTCACAATTTCTTTGTATTAATTGCCTTAATTCGTATTTTGTTTATTTTTATTATATTGATGGCCCCCTGCTGAAGAAGCATACTACATCTTCCAATGACAAAGTTATTAGTAAAAATTCGTCTTCCTCAAATTTCGTTGTTAAAACGCTTAGCTTAAGGCGATTGGGAATTTTACCAAAGAAAATACTGTTTTCTTAACGGGCCTTGATAATCCTTCGAGAAAAATGCAGTACTAGACTAGATATAGCTCGTATTGATTTAGAGCTGCATTTTATCGCTCGTATAAATGCATGCAATTTTTAATTCATCATTTTTTCTGCAAATATAGCTACCATCGCTTATTTGTACTGCTATAGTGAACGCGACGCATGCAGGCATTGATACATTATTTCTTATCTACTAAATAAAGAGACAATGAAACAGCTAATAATGTGTCAACGTTTAGCTCGTTTTCCAAAATTACAACGGTTGCCTCACGATTTTGAGTCAACATGACCTTGTTTATGAAATTTGAAAACTGCCTGAAGCATCAATGCTTTTGAAGAAACTAATGAACACTTTAACTTTTTTCGCAATTATGTCAGCTTCTTTCGATCTTATTATCTATCTTATTTCATGTAGCGCGCATTCCATGACCCTAGCTCCGTTTTTTAGGTTTTTTGCGTGACCTATTAAACTTTTTTTGACAAAAATTACATTTTCTCTTTTTGATCTTGGCAAGCTTAAAAAAGTAATCATGTACCACTTAAAATTTTTTCGCAATTACGTCAGTTTCTTTCGATCTTCTTATCTATCTTATTCTATGTAGCGTGCATTAAAAACTATGACCCTAGCTCCGTTGTTTAAGTTTTTTTGAGTAAACAGAAAAAAGTTTCATGTTATTCAGCTATAACTTCCATTTTGCATTATTACTCCGCTTGGCGCTTTTTTCTGGTACTATTCGAAAATGAACGAGCCTCAGAATAAGCGCTACGATTTTACACTTGGGGATAACGTTTACTGCTTAGTGTCTACTTGGAACGACTTCGCGAATATTAGCTTCAGAATATGCAAGAAGTACGGCACGAGATTGACCTTATACCCAACGAATCAAGGGGTCAATCTAATGAGTCGGCAGTACCAGAATTTGGTGGATGCTTCGCCGTTAATTTCGAACGCCCTATTATTTAATTTTCGACTTGACCCTATTGACCTCACGTACGGTCTGATAGCCTCGGTCGAAACAGGAACACTCGATAAAAAAATTTTATGCCTGAAAAACTCGGACAAAGGACGTGAAATTGTGCTAAAGCCGGAACAATTTTATGAGTGGCAGCGCCAACGAGGCGAAATCGTGGAGGCCATCGAAAAACTGGGAGGTAAGGAAAACTTTTAGCTTCGAAAAACACTTGTTTTATAATTTTTTGTGTTTTGGTAGCATAAATTTTTTAAGCATTTTTTTGCATTGAAGGTACTTGATACGCTTAAGGTATATATTTATTGATTAAATAAATGTTTTATAACGCTAATTTATATTTTTTTAAATAATATATACTAAATATTATAAAAACTAAATACAACTATTATGCTTCGAAAATATACACGTATTTGCACGTAAATTTGATACATTTTTTCCTAAAACCAATAATCAAATATGCGCGTTGAATTTTACGAGTTTTAAAGATTTTTTCTCGAAAAATGCAAATTTTAGTCGGGCCACTAGACTGTCCTGACGATATCTTAACGATACGCGATCCAGTCGAAAATATCTTCGAAAGTATTGCGACTAGTGGTACGTTCGACGATCCCAAATTGCTTGAAGACGCGCAAAGTTTTGATTCTAGCGATTCTGAAATCCCTACAACATCCGGCGAGGCTTTTAAAAAATGATATCATGTTAGCTGTTGCTTAATAAGTAGTGGGTAGTGAATCTTAAACTTGTATATTTTAGCAAGGCGATGGATAGTTATTAGTTTTTTTATTACTCGGCAAATCATAATAATATTGTTATTATTCGCTGATATTTACTTATTTTATGTACGTAGAGCAATGAACCAATATATATATTTAAATCAATAGACTAAAAATTTATATATTTAGATATTACATGCGCGCATATTTAGCGTTATCCTACACAGTGATTAAATAATTAAATTCGCGGACTCTAATTTTCTTTTACAAATCAGGCGTTATTTAATGCATTTCTATTCATTGTAATTTAAATTTGTGTTATTTGTGCTTTTTGACCTTATGAACATTTTTCGCACGTTCTGGGAGTCTACCGATTCTTGAGAGTTTAGATTTCCACGCCCATAATTTTAATTTTTATCCAAATTGGGGGTTGCGCAGATAATTAGTCGTAAGCATCACACGTAGATAATTTTAGCGCACTGTTACCGTAAATATTGGTTTCTCCGATAATCCATGGGCCAGGAAGCTTGGTAGTCATTAAACGTGTACGTACATAATTTTAGCGCAATTGCTGCTTGTAACTGGCTTTTCTTTGGGTCATGGACGCCGCTCCTTTGACTTGGGTTGGGGAAGGGGCGCGCATAGCTTAGTGGTCATTAAACTTGTATGTACATAGTTTCAGCGCTAATCCCTAGTCCCCCAGTCCTCGATCCTCGGGCCATAAAGCTTAGTGGCGTATGTACATAGTTTCAGCGCGGTTTACCCCATCAATCCTGATCCACGCGGTGGGCCCAATGGAGCCCCCTGGATGTACTCGTTTGGGGCGAAGAAGGGGGCGTATAGCTAAGTGGTTCTTTAAACGTGTATGTACATAATTTTAGTGCAATGCGACCCTAAAGTTGATTTATCCGAGGGCCCGAAGCGACAGCCCAGTAGTGTATGTGCGCAATTTTAGCGCGGTTTATCCCATAATCCCCGATCCACGGGTAGATTTATGGACCCCCTGGATATACTAATCTGGGGCGACGAAGGGGGCGTATAGCTAAGTGGTCTTTAAAGTGGATGTACATAGTCTGAGTGCAATGCGAATTAAAAATTGATTTACTCCGGTAATCCGGAGGCCAGAAAGCTAGTAGTGCATGCACGTGCTTTTAGCGCACTGTGACCTAAAAATCGATTTATCCTATAATCCCGATCCGAAATCAGGAAACAGCTCAGTGGTCGTAAGAACGTGTATGTACATAATTCTAGCGTAATTGCTGCTTGTGACTGGCTTCCCTTGCCTGGGTCATGGACGCCACCCCTTTAACTTAGGTCGGGAAGGGGGCGCATAGCTTAGGTGGTCATTAAACTTGTATGTATGCATAGTTTTAGCGCTAATCCTAATCCCCTAATCCTGATCCCTCGGGCCACAAAGCTTAGTGGTGTTATATACATAATTTCAGCGCGGCTTATCCCATAATCCTGATCCACGGGTAGATTTATGGAGCCCTTATTTTAGGGCGAGAAGAGGTGCACAGCTGATTAACAGGTAGCATGGCTCGCCTAGCGGGGGTATAATGACGCCAGCTTACGATCGTAATACGTCATAATTTCGTATCTAGTGCATGTGCACTTAGCAGGCATCCTTCATCATATACCCCCAGAGGGCCGTGTATTACTACTCAGAACAAAGAATCCACCGCACAGCGCTGGAAAGAAATTGACATGTTCTCTATGTCTAACTCAGATTTAAGCGATTTTTAGCGTTTAGAGGACAAAACCATACATAAACGATAAATCCGACGCGAAGCGCCGGAAAATTTTGAGTTTGCATAACTCAAAAAATGCTAAAAACCTATTTTGGTGGTGTTTTAGACGTGCTTCACTAAATTTCCATTTTTCCCTTTGGGGGACCCTTGGTAGAAACAAAATTTCTTTTTCATTTCGGAGGTGGGGCGGTCCCGCCCGGCCCAACGAGTCAGGTCCAGTGTTTTTTTTTGTACAAGGTCCGTTAGTATATATACAGAGATGGTCCCCAAAAGTCTTCGTACATTTTGTACATGCAAATTTTTGTGTACTATAATAAAGTACAGTAGCGATTTTAGCGTGGTAAAACAGGGTTTTCGATCTTTGGTAGTGTATTTTAGCTAATCTCTGGGTTTCTGACGCCAAAAATTACTAAAAATTGTCTTAAAATGGCGCGAAGCGCCGAAAAATTTGACATTTTTCATTCTAAATCTTCTCAAAAATCTGTACATATTGTACGCACAAATTTAGAGTGCTATAATATGGTACAGTAGCGATTTTAGTGTGGTAAAAATAGAGTTGTTCAACTTTTGGTAGTGAATTTCAGCTAATTTCTGGGTTTCTGAGGGCAAAAATTAATAAGAAAAAAATTGATACTTAAAACAGCGCGAAGCGCCGAAAAAATTTGATATTTTTTCTTTTGAAATGCAATTTCTGCCATTATAAAGATATAATAGAACACACAATTACTTTTACTGTAACGTTAAAAAAATAATTTTTGCGAATTTCAGACCTTTTTTGCAATTTTTGTCTTCCCAAAAATCTTTGTACATGTACAAAGACGGTCCCGAAAAGTCTTTGTACATCGGGAAAAATCGTTACCGAGTACAAAAAAATCACTGGTCACCCGGGTACCCGAATCCCTAATTTAAAATTTAAAATTAACACTGAGTTATGCAATATGTGCTAAGAATTGAATTAGAAACCTAGAAACATATTGCTTCTAAAGTGCGACTGAATCACAATGTAAATGTGATTTGATATAATCGACCGTAAAATGTTAAATAGCGAGTCTGTTAATATTTCCTATTATCACAATATATCGTGCATCCCGTCTAGGCATATTCCATTATTCAGCTTTTTAGTTACATTATTTTATTTGTGCCGAATTCTTCTTATTCTTCATTGTAAACAAATTTAAACAAGAAATCATCTGTTAGCGACGCTTTTTTATAATGCATTCACTTCTGTGACCATTATATAAATTTAAACTGCAACTTTTATTCACATCGTGCGCGCAACTGTTTTAGTTAGACCTGGTTCAAAGCCTATCGATGTTCCAAATGCAGTCAGCCATAGGCGTAGCCAGGGGGCATTGAGGGTACTTGCCCCCGAAATTTTTCAGAAAATATTGTTGATTTTTTGTTGCAACAATGTATGTCCAGAAAACTGAGTTCAAAAAGGCAAAAACGTCAGAATTTTCCGCGCTGAGTCATAATTATTTATTGCTATATAGATCCAACAAATTTAAAAGATTGAATCAGCTAAAATAATCCAGCCCTACACATCACTTTATTAATTTAATGCACTATTTGTTCGTTTAAAGAAACTGCGCATGCTTGTTGAGCATGATAGTAAAAGTGCGAAAATGATTGTAAGCCAGTTTGTCTATTCTCTGCTTTGTTTGTCTTTTGTGTACCAGTTTGTCTATTCTTTTTTCGTTTATCTTTCTTTATAAGGACACATAATCCTATTTTAATTGATAGGAATGGCCAAATTTTCTTATGTTTTTGCGCATTTCTTGTTCTATGAACTGCATTTTGTTTATTAGAAGGCCACAAATGGGCCTGAAAACGGTAAGAACAAAATTTTCATGGATACATCTTTCTATATCTTATTGGCAGCGACCCGTTGCTGCGCTATGTACCCAGCAGAGGTCGAAAAACGCATTTCAGATCAGTTTGTGCAATGTAGGAGTTCATCAATTTTAAGTGTTTCTGGGCTTGCTACCGAACCGAGATTTGGCCGATTTTTCGAAAATTTTAACCTTACTATTTAACATTAAAACGTTTTTTTACAAAATTTTCCGGGACTCTGCCCCGGATCCCGCTCGCCAGCTCAGACGTCCCGCAGCCATAAAATCTCGCTGTACATGTGCAACGAGATTTTAGGGAGAACAAGCCATGTAAAAGGGTTCGGAATTTCTAAAAATTTCCGGCGTTTCGCGCCGGCATCTATTTGTCTGCTTTATATGATTTAAGCGTTATAAATTGAGTTTGATGTGCAAAAACGTCAAAATTTTCCGGCGCATAGCGCCGCCAGTTACTGTTCTTTCTCTTTGTAAAGCTCCAGCATTGCGTTTAAAAGCCTGAATCACTCAAAATATCTTCAGTCAAAGTTAGTAATTCGCAGTTTTCTTGTTAGAATCTTGAATTGTCAAAACTGTTTTGTACAAATTTGATAATTTTCTGCTCCATCAGATTATTAGTATTCACAGAGCTACAAACTGTTAAGGGTGGAAAAAATGACTAAATTTCTTAACACTTTGCGCCACTTATGAATTCCGAACTGTTTGTCAATAGAAAGGCCGTAAATTCTACACGAAAACGTTTATGCCCCCGAACCAAAATTCTGACTACGTCTCTGCAGTCAGCTCCAGATAGACTTAGACTTGTTTTTGAATATATTTTCATTTCCGATTGATTTCAAAATTGCTTTTCGTCAATGTGTTTTCCTGCTTCAAATGTTTTAATGACGCTATGAAGATACAAAACCTGCTTCACAATTTTTGGCTTTGAATTATGAAAATGACTTAAATTTCATTAAATGCATACAAATTCTTCAGATTGAAGCCTTGATTTTATTTAATCTTGCACAAATTTTTCAATAATTTTACTGCTTAAATATCACTTTGCCCTAGACCTCACTGTCAACCGTAAATAAACGATGTTCACTGCATTCTCTTCTATCTAAGGTCCTACCCGGGTATACCCGGTAGTATCCGAGTACCCGAATTACCCGGGTAATGAAATAGCCGGGTACCCGGGTAGTAAAATTTGCAAAGTGTGCAGCTCTACCTTGGACACGAAAAAAATGCAAGAAACACCCTCGCTTTCTGGGGGACGCGCTCAAACGCTCCCAGCGGGACACAAGGCTGAGCCCTGGAAAATTTTGTAAAATGAAATGTTGAAATGTAACGTTAAAACTTTCACAAAATCGGCCGAATTATGGTTCTAAACTCAGCCTAAAAACAGTTAACCAGCCTTTTTCATACTTACAAACCATTACAAATTCTTGCTTTGAAATGCGTTCTGAGCTGAAAAACGAAACGATAAATTGCCGATAAATGGCACACACCTTTAACACGATGTCCAACAAGCGTTTAGAGTTTCAACCGATAAATAATATAGTTAATAAAATCACTGAAGCACTGGAATATTTTGACTGCTTTAAACACAATGCTGGGACACTAAAACGAAAAATAATGAGGAATCGGTGCGAAGCGCCGAAAATTTTTGACGTTTTGGCGTTTTTAGCTCAATTTTGGGCGCATTCCAGCGTATATCTGCTGCTCAACAAATTTTCAAAAAGGGTTTTGGGGGGCGGCCGCCCCCGCCGCCCCCCCGCCCCCACTGGATCCGCGCCTGTTTTTGTTATGTTTTGAGTGAGCTAGAAGGCAAAAATTATGGCTGCACAATGAATCCGGCGCTGCGCTCTAATGTCGGCTCACCGTTTGCGCACGTTCTGTGTAGTGTCTCTTTTTGTATTACGAATAAATTTGCTTGCTTGTTCGTCGATCTTTACCATGGTCGGAAAATCGGAACGATCGGAGAAATGGGATTTAAGGGCATCTAAAATAACTTGTTCTATGATTAGGTGGATAACCGGGACATTCTAGGAATCGGGAAAGTCAGAGAATCGAAGTATACATGTAACAGGGGGAATAGGGTATCCCCCACCCAAAGTTGGTTGTCCCCCATCCCCCAAAAGCCCGAAAATTTTTGATCCCTCCCTGATTTTTGGAAAAATTGATCTTTTTGGTCGTTTTTATGTGTTTTCTGGCCGTTTTTGGCCAAAAATTGTAAGGTCCTCGCTTTAAAAATGGACGGGACCTCCCCAAATTTCGAGCCGTTACATGTATGATTGGGGTCATCAGTAAATCGAGACGGTCGGAGAAACGGTACAGCGATTTAAGGCACTTTTTCAGGAAATGTTCGTGGCACAAAAAAAGCTTTCTGGCTGACCTCTACACCGGCTGAGTCCCCCAGATCGGCCACGCTGTACAGTGCATCTATGATTACGAGGAGACATGGACGTGAGGGGGATAGACTTCAGAATGGAAAAATGGGAAATTTTCTGCAGGAGGCAAACCAAAGGTTAAAAATTGATAAAAATCACAGATTTATTGCAAAAGTGCGCGAAATCGATCAATAAATGTGGATTAACATATTTTTTGATATTTTCAGCATTTATATGAGTTTTTGGCGCCATATTGGCTCAACACAACACTCTCTGACTGGCCCCCAGGATGGTCATTTTATGCATTCATGGTCATGAGCATACATTGGCAGCAACAAAATAACGGGGGCTCCGATGGGGCCAAATTGCCGAAAATAGAACCTTAAATTCACTCCTGGGAATCTTTCAGATTATGGGGGTCTCAACCCCTCACGCCCATGTGTGGTCCTGAGGCCTTCCTTTCTATTGGTATGTCATCTTGTGAAAATGGAAATTAAAAATGCTATTGAATAACGTCTGTAGCAATATCGCTAAGCGAAGGTTATTCACTGGAAAAACTGCATAAACTTAATTGGACAAACAGAAAAAGGCCGTCTTTCTAATAGGTATATTTATTTGCATAAATCGTTGAAAAAACGTCCGGCTTTTGCCGTTCGGTTCCGCGTTCTCACATTGTTTCACGGCTTGCAAACAGAACCAGGAAAAAGGTTTAAAAAATATATTTGCCTTATTATTGTTCTACCAATGGTCGCTAGAGCATGTGTGACTCGAAGTTTTGCTGCGCTGCGTCCTTTTTTGAACTACAACGATCGTTTTCTACACTCATCGATGCAAGCGTTGTTTTAACAGTCGCAGTTCGTAATACATACAGGGTTCGCCTAGAGGATGCACATCATGCTTTTCTTAATAATGATGTACAGTGTGAAAAATAGTGAAAACACGGACACACGCTTACCCATCGTGATTCTCTGTCTTAAATTACTTATCATCGCTCAACTTATATGAGCTCAAAGAAGAGGCAATTCTAACGGAAGCTGCATCCTCTCTTTTGTAATTTACTCGTAATTAGTAATAATTTCAATACGTAGAAAAGCATTGTACGAGCTTATTCCTTGTGTCACAACACATTTATTTTGTGTTAGTTTTATTTAGCGTACAGCAAAAGAGGCGGAAAATTCTTGATGTTCCTTCGACCTCATGGCAAGATTGTATACGACATTAAAAAATTCAGATGAAGTGGTAACAAAACTACGCATTTAGATTGAAATATCTGGCAGCAATAATGTGCGTGCCCTGCGTAATGAGTGTTTTGTAACTTGTTTTTAGCGCATTAAAAAATGATTGAATGCTAATTCAGCTTTAAAATCCTGATTCTTTTCAATTATTTCTACTCGCTAGATTTACCTCTTTTACCATTGAATCTTCTACTACTGTGTCTGCAATCGTATTCAATCGTCAAAAGGTAAGTAATTCATTTTCAATAAAAATCGTACTTGTCCGCTTATGTTCTTATCGTCAGAACAATAATCTAATGACGCCTTTATTCTGCAAGTCGTTGTACATATTTCAGCTGTCTATTTTATACAGTTTGGAGTTTTGGTCCTCAGCCAGTATTCCTTGACCGGTAGGTGTGAGCGAAGCACAATTTAATGCATGGCCAGCATAGAAGCTTGATTTGCTAAACTTCGATTTTATCTTATATATTGCTTCGAGCATCGAAACAACCCAAGAGCTAACAAAATGCAGAGATGATTTGTAGCATTTTTACTGAAATTTTAAACTATTTTTATTACAATGTTTCAATTCAGTTTTAAGCTTATGAAAGAATGTCAGGGATTAGTTCTCCCTTTTCACCTTTAACTCCGAAGCAAGTGTGCGGATGCACTCCCTGGATAATATCTATGGACATAGTGGAGTTCTATAAATATTTCTGTGGCCTCCTGAAAACGCCAATGCTTTAGAAAAAGAAGACTAATAAACAGGAAAGTAAATTTAAATCGAGTTTTTCACAAAGGTGCCAAAACCGATTTGCAGTTATGAATAAATGTACATCTCTCCTGCACTATTTTCCTGTTTGAAACGTTACTAATACATAAAAAGCTGAAAATTTTTACTCGGGCATGCTATCTTTCTATCCTCCTTACGCATATGTTCCTCGGCCCGTTCCGTAAAGTTACTCATGCCTCATGTCTCAATTTATCAATCTTACACGACTTTATAATTTTTGCATGGGACAAAATTAGGTTCGATTTTTTCAGCCATAACTTTTATCGCAGATTCTAAAAAAATCACTGGGTAAATCTGTTTTGGAATGTTAACATGACACACATCACTGAAGTATTCCTACTCATTTCATCAGTAGGTACGTATTTTTTGTCCCCCGGCATTCCACTGATATTCTAAAATAAGTTCTTTGTTCATTTAAAAATAGCTTTGGGAGATTTCAATTTTTTGTGCCTGACATCCGGGCAATCATTGAATCAAAATTCTACAGATCGGGCTCACCTGTACGTTTTTGTAATCATGGCAGTTAATTTCCTAATAAAATATGACTGGGCACCTCTACAGTTTCGCTTTGCTCAGGTAGCACATACATTATGCGCGCATAGAAAATGCAATTTGCGTGCACAATATGTAGCCAGGAATAGTTCATTTCGTATGACGTTAATAGTGAGATTCGTTATTGTGTGATTATTTCAGTATTTTTTCGATTCGTCGTCTACGTGCTCGAAACGCTTGTTGGCTGTGTTAAGCCGAGTGTTTTTTCGCTCCTTAATTAGCGCGAAAAAGTAGGCGTTTACTGATCGCCTTTCTACCCAGGTTCCATACGAACGAGATCGTTTTTGCAAAATATACAGAAATGTGTCGTTTGGCACGTAGCTTGATGCATATTTTTTGCAACGATCGCTCTTCAGGGCATAAGTGGATATAATTAGCATTATGTTAGCTGGCCTGTATATGAAGCGGACCGACTGGTGGCTGAATGTTTTTCCAAAGTTTTTCAATATCCATTACGTCATCACATCATCATCACTATCACTGTAATGCATGCTGAGCAGGTCTTTTTTCCGCAAGCTGGATATCGCACCCACTCCGCTAGCCGTATGCATATTTAGGAACCTGTTTTTCAATAGAGCGCCTGTTTTTCGATTAAAACGAGGGCTTATTAGTTTTTTACCCGGCGTCTCTTGTGTTACAAAAGAACTCGCAATGGACGCCTGCGTATATGCTGTACATTGAGCTGTTCCTCGTATTTTTTCATATGTGAGGCTTCTTTCCCTAACTGACTATTTTATCGAGTTATCTGATCAATTTCCTCGCAGCATTTTTTCACTGCGGAGCGACATAGCCGTGCCTAGGGGGCGAACTGTGCGGCCGCACAGGGCCGCTAAAAAAGTTGTAGTGCATGCCGTATAGAATTCATTTTTTGGCGGCCCTCATACAATAATTCGATACATACGTTCAAAAGGATCGATTTTTCGCCGTCCTGATGCAAACAGCCAGCTTAAAATCTTTACTTGCATTTTTAAGAGAATGCTGACTAAGCTATACTTGATCTCGTTTTTCAGACATATTGTTGATTTTTCTGTTGCAATAATGTGTGTCCAGAAAGCTGAGTTCAAAAAGGCAAAAATGTCAAAATTTTCCGGCGCTCCGTACCGAGCCATAGATCCAATGAATTTAAAAGCTTGAATCAGCTTAAATAATCTAGCCTTCACATCACTTTAGTAATTTAATGCACTATTTGTTCGTTGAATGATAGTGCGCATGCTTGTTGAGCATAAAACTAAAAGTGCCAAAATGATTGTGTACCAGTTTGTCTATTCTTTGCTTTGTTTGTCTTTCTTTACAAGGACACAGTGCTATTTTAAATGGAAGGAATGGTCACTGTTTCTTATGTTTTTGCGCATTTCCTCTTTTCTAAACTGCATCTTGTTAATAAGAAGGCCACGAATGGTACTGAGAACGGTAAGAACAAAATTTTCATTGACACATTTTTCTACATCTCATTGGCAGCGACCCATTGCTGCTCTATGTTATTAGCAGAGGTCGAAAAACGCATTTCAGTTAAAAAATTTTGTGCAATGTAGGAGTTCATCAATTTTAAGTGTTTTTGGGCTCCATTCAGGACCGAGATTTGGCCGATTTTGCGAAAATTTCAACATTACTATTTGACATTAAAATGCTTTTTTTACAAAATTTTTAGGGTCTCTGCCCCGGACCCCTCGGGGAACGCTTGAGCGCGCCATCCCAGACCCCCGCAGCATACGTGGGCCGCTCCGAAATTCTGGGGGTGCAAGATTTTTTAGAGGTCAAAAAATGGTCTTAAAAATGATGAAATGGCGAGAAAATACCATTTTTCAACGTCTCATTGAGCACTACCCACGAATACCAGCTTTGAAAACATGGAAGGATGATGAATTGCTTAAGTCATGCATACAGTTAGCTGCGTTTCTGGATGATCTTGATGGACCAGACATGTACACAGAGCTGAAAAATTCTTGCTCGATCGGGTCCAAATGAATTAACTTCGCCACTAGCTACTCTTAAATATCTATCAAATGGCTTCCAGGATGCTTTACCGAACCTTATAATTGATTTCAGAATTTTATTTGCGATACCTGTTACTGTGGCCTTAGCAGAACGTTCCTTCTCGTAACTGAAATTAATAAAGACATATTTGCGGTCAAATATGACTGATTCTCGTCTAAGCGCACTAGCGATTATTTCAATTGAAAATGATTTATCATCTTAGTTAGATTTTTTGCAATTGGTTGACCGTTTGCCGCTCAGAAAGTTAGAGAAGTTATTTTGTAATCAAGCACGTCATCATTCACGAAATAGGTAAATTATTGGAGGAAAAACATACGATACCTACTTAAAATAATGTAGCACAATATTTTGTTAGTAAATTTACAGTAAGATGCTAACTGCGATCATATAGGTGCAAATGTAAAGGATATACATAGTTGATAATTATGATGCGTATAATACCAGTTTTAAAAATTATGGGGGCCGCCAAAATAAGTTTCGCCCAGGGCCGCTAAACCCCTAAGCACGGCCCTGCGGAGCGAACATTTGTTTGCATAAGAGTGATGCAATATATATCCTGCAAAAGCTAGTTGTAGAGCAACTAAATCGAAAAATAATAAAATATAGATAATTCTAAAAAATTTCCTTCTCTAATGGGTCTGGAAGATCCCATATATCACTTTGTTCGGCTGTTGCTATTTTCTTGAATTTGTCGTTACGATCATATACGTAACGGCTCGAAATTTCGGTTGGGCTGGGGAAGGGAGTTCCCGGCCAATTTTGGGGTGGGGGGAATGATCTCCAATTTTTGGATCTAGTATACAATTTACCCACCACCGTTTTTTAGCCGATTCAAATAAGCTACAGTGACCAAACTTTACACAAAAATTATCAATTACGTTCTGACTCGTATTAATAAAAATAGTGTTGGTTATTGTAGATTATTTGAATCTATAGTGTTGGTCACTGTAGCTTATTTGAATCGGCTAAAAAACGGTGGTGGGTAAATTGTATACTAGATCCCAATTTTTAGCCTAAAACGGCCAAAAAACACCTGAATACGGCCGAAAAATCAATTTTTTCCAATAATCGGGAGGGGAATGGGGGACGGCCCTTTTTGGGTGGGGAAATCCTCCACCCCCTCTTCATGTATGCATGTACAGCATTGGAATTCTAGGCGGGGTCTGGTCAGGCCCAACAAATTTTCAAAAAGTGCCTTTTGGGCTAAAGGACGTTGGTTTTAGTTGAAAAACACCGGTTTAAGACGTTTTAGACAATACTCGTTCTTTCTGGAACATAGAAACAAAAAATTCGAGAACATTTAAAAAAATCTTGGAAATGGAACAAAGTATAGTAAAAAATATGTATATAGCGCGAAGCACCAAAAATTTGAGACTGAGCCAAAAATGAGCTAAAAACGCTTTAAAAAGCCATTTTTACAATTTTTCTAAAAAATCGACATTTCTGGAGGGTCGCAACTCGCAGTCAATTTGCGGGGTCAGCAGCATACAAGTACAGCCTTTTTTGGGCTAAAAACGATGGGTACAACACGTCAAAAACACTGTTTTTTGACGTTTCAGACAACGCTCGCTCTTTCTAGAACACAAAAAACGTAAAAGAAATCTCAGAAAAATTTGAAAAAATTGACTAAATTGAACAAAATATAGTCAAAAAATGTGCATATGGCCGATAATGTGAGATTCTTGAGCCAAAAATGAGCTATAAGCGCCTAAAAAGGCACAATTTTTACAACTTTTACCAACTTTTATAAAAAATCGACAATTCTGGGGGTCGCAGCCATTTTTGCGGGGGGGGGTCAAACCCCCTCGAAGAACACGTATGGTCAGCAGCCATTTTGCGGGGGTCAACCCCCACCCCTTCCCCAAGAACAGGTATGGTGGGGTCCCCCCCCCGCCATTTTTCGATATTTAATGCAAAATTTATTTCTAGTCATCCGAATGCATTGATCGCTGGAATCAGCAGTGATGCCTACCTCGTTTTCTAATCCTTGGTGGAACGCTCATACTTTAATGGAACATTTTATTTGCCGGCTGATTTTGTCCATTATTAGCGCCAGATAGGCCGCGTTTTGCCAGCTAAAAGCGATTATTACAGAAACTTCATTTGGAAAGCCTAATACGAGATGATTCGCGTGTAGTAAAATAAGTTCATTCTCATGGCGCATAATTTTCACATTCAATCGAACGTTGTCGCTGACAAAATTGAGGCCATACCTTATCGCTCTCATTTGGCAACAAACTCATCGTCCGTGGGCGCAGATGCAATGATTTGTAAAGATCATGACAAATATCTGACTGGAGAAGGCGGCGCGCCATTATCGTTGGAAACAGCTGCATTCGGGGATGTGGGAGGCTCTTATCGGTCATCGGCTTCATTTTGGCGGCATGAGAATGCGGCGGCAGCGGCGCTGCTGGCGGTGCCGATGCAATCGACGCACAGTGCTTGGATGGCCTATCAGCAACGACAGGAGTCAACTCAATTCTCAGGTACACCGTTTTTTCTCTTAATTGCGGGTAGGTCGATGTTTTTGAGCACAAAAAGTTTTTGTTTACTTATTTCTACTAAAGCTTTGTAGCTGCCGGTCGATTTCACCCGCTTCGTTTTTTCATCAATTTGTACCCTTTTAATCTTCATTCGAGGGGTTTCAGGGAAGAGCAAGCATTCCAGGGATAGAAAATTCGATTCGTTTGTCTAAATTTGCGGTTGAGCCTTAACATTGCCACCGTGTCACCATATCCGAAATTGTCAGCGAGAGTCCCAAAATTGCCACCGCGAGTCCCAAAATTGCTACCGCGCGTCCAAGCATTGCCACCGCGAGTCCCACTTAACCTTATCAACGTCCCTGCAGTGCCACCAACACACTCCTATCATTGCCACCACGAGTGTTACCGCTTATACGAATTTCTGATAAGCTTTTCTGCGATGTTGCTTAAGGCTCACAGGTATTTGAGAGTAAATGGCGAACAACATGAGGGTGCAGTTATCTTTGATTCTTTAAAGAGAGTGGTTAACTGCTAAGTTGAAAATCGATGATATGGTGCAAATAAAACAGATGGCGGTAAGGAAATATTTCACACAGAAATAAGGCAAAATAAGCAAGAAAGTATGTAAAAGTTGAACTTTCAAAACAACTGAAACGATTTATGGTTGTAAACTATGGAGGTACCCTAGGTTGCATACGTGTGTCGCCCCCCATCCCCCAAGCCAGAAACTTTTTACCCCACCCGACCCCCCTACCCCGATAACATTGAATTTTTTGGCTATTTTTAGGCCTTTTTTTGGCCAAAAATTGGAGGTCATCAACCCCCCTAAACATATCCGAGAGCTCCCTCCCAAAATTTTGAGCCCTTACATGTCTGTTAGGTGGCAATGCTGGGACGGCGGCAACATACTCGTACATTAACAAGGCCAGCCTTCGCAGTGATACCAGTTGCCCAATTTGTTTGTTTGATTGTCTTTTCACAAATTTTGGTTGTCCTTTTACTGTTACTGCATCTGTAGCATCAAAATGTTAAGAACTGCTAGATGTTTCTTTTGCTTTTCGCCAAACATTAAATTTTGTGCTTCTAGGTTAAGTTGAATCTAATAATATAATAAAAGAAATACATGGTAGGTTGGTTCGGTATTGGTGTAGTATGTCTCCACCTTTCCAAAAATGCATCCACCTGTGTAACATGTCTCTACCTCACCTAAATTAATTTTTTTATGGATAGGAAGACATCCAGCTTCCTTGGTGTGTCGCCATCTCGATAAAAAATTTTTTGTTTTTTTTTGTTGTTTTTTTTCGTTTTTTGTTTTTATTACTGAAAAAATTATATCGTTAATTATTGCGAGATAAGTTCAAGAAAAAAGAACTAAATAAGGGGAAACTGTCTTGCTGTTTCGGCGATGATGTCGTTGAAAGGCGTCTGGATATGCTGCTTCTTGTACCAATATTGTGCTAAATGCCCTGGAAGCAAAGTAAGCGACGTGCCTCGCATTTTTCTAACAATTTTGGTTTTTACATGACCCTAATTAGCTTCAATGCTTTGGGTGTGCGCACCTGTAATGGGATCTATGAAATTTTGCTGGTGGTTCACTGTTTGGTGGTTGTAGTTGTAACCCAGCCAGTTTTGTATATTCCGATAAGCTGCCCATTCATCTGACCAGATCATTATACCAGGGGCAACATTGCGAATGATAATGGCCCTTAACGTGATTTCATTCCGTCCAGGTACATGGAACATACGAAGCTCCTGAGTTCCATTAGCCCGTTACCAAACTAACCCAAACACCCAGGGTCCAATTATTCTGTTTCCATAGTTCAGGCGAGCTGGGGGTGCGCGATTTCCTTGGAGTAAGCGACCGCGGTTGTATTTTCGGCGACCTCTCATTAAAGCTATGTAGATTAGTTTTAAGTTATGTAAATTAGGTACCTTTTATGCGAACTATAACCCGTACAGGTATGTTTTATAAAACAGTTATGTAAGACGCAACATCCGTAAAAAATAATTTCAGGTGAGGTGGAGACATGCTACACCTAGGTGGATGCATTTTTGGCAAGGTGGAGACATACTACACCAATACCGGTTAGTTCTTTGCTGATAAGTTGGTTGACCTTTGATTAGTTAGTCTGGTCGGTTCTTTTGTTAGCTGATTGATTGGTTAATGAATGGTTGGTTTAGTTGGTTAATTCATTTGTTGGTTGTTTGGTTGGTTGAAAAAATCATTCTTATGCATTTTTGTATATTTCTTTTTAGAGCTGTGCCGGGGCCGCCTTTTTTGGGGCCTGGCCGGGGCCAAGAAAAGCGTGCTTTACCGTGCTCATAGTACGACCCTACCCTACCCCTTATACCTATGTATATGTATATGTATATATATATATATATATATATATATATATATATATATATATATATATATATATATATATATATATATATATATATATATATATATATATATATATATATATATATATATATATATATATATATATATATATATATATATATATATATATATATATATATATATATATATATATATATATATATATATATATATATATATATATATATTAGAGGTGTGCCAGGCCCCGGCGCCGGGGCCTGTAAAAACGATGAAAAATTAATGAAAATCGAACAAAATTAATCTTTTTTGCCTAATTACGCAACATAATATTTATTTATTCGCAAAAATAAGCTAAATTTCGTTAAAATTAAGCTTAGGCTACTGTTGTGTTTCGCTTCAAGTAATCTAATAATCAAGATTTGAGTGAGCATTGAAACAATTCGATACATTCTTGAATAGCTTAGCTCTATTAAGAATTTTTATTGCGAAAATAAGCACGTTTGACCGATAATTCTTAGACAATAAAGTTTAAAATGCAAGGGACTTCCACCAGTGTCTGTAAAATTGTTTTATAAATCGATGTATGTACTTATGTACCTTAAAAAATGCTAGGGTGCGGCAACTTATTTTATCACCTAGATAGAATTCGTTTGCTTTAATAAATGCGATTTTTCACTAATTTCGGGCGCTGTGCGCCAAATAATAGAGCAAATGTCTTCATTTTTGTGTGGTTTTCAATTAATTTTTCAAATATTATTTTAATTTGATTATGCATGTTCCCTAATCATGGTAAATGATTTTTCGTCGTACAAGCATTTTTCGCCCCTATGATTTTGTTGATATTCTAGAGATAAATTTTTCAAGCGTGTAGTTAATCTGTGGGTTACTTATTTGTCGTGCAATGTAATCGTAATCTTTTGTATTGTACTGTTTTGATTGTCTATTTCTTTCATCGAATCAGCATAAATACTATAGAAAAGTCATATTCTGTTCAGCTTAACTTATTGTTTTCTATGCCTAACAGCTATATTCACAATTATTTATTAATTTTTTGTTTATTTCTCTTTTATCTGCTTATTTTTAAGTCTTTAATTCATTAAAGCAATATGTAATTGCTTACAAGATGTTAGGTCAGTATAGAAATAATGTGGATGCTTGGTATAGCTTAGTAAATATAGGGTATATGTTTTGTACAGGCCCCGGCCCCGGCCCCGGCAAAAAGAGCGGCCCCGGCACATCTCTAATATATATATATATATATATATATATATATATATATATATATATATATATATATATATATATATATATATATATATATATATATATATATATATATTCTTACTAGTAGATATGCGCGTCAAGCGTTAATATTTGTTGGGATTATAAGATATAATAGAACATGGGCATCGGGGGTCTTGGGACAGGGGTTGGGGGTATGCACCCCCCATAAGTTAGAATACCCCCAGAATTCAATTTTTTGATTTTTTTGCTTTTTTAGCGATTTTTTGATGCCATTGGATAGTGCTCGACGCTCCCAAAATTTCGGTGCTGCCCACCTATGGTCTACCCCCCATAATTCACACTCCCCCCCCCAAAAAAAATCCGCTAGACGTCCCAGAAATTGATTTTCAGAATTTTTTGTTTTTCTGCAATTTTTTGATGCTAATGGATTGCTCTCATTGAGAAACGCAAGAAAACGGTGTTTTTTTCGCCCTACCATATATTATCAGGCACTTTTTGACTTCGAAAAATTTTGGAACCCCAGAATTTTTGAGCTGCCCATGTATGGATTTAACTCCTCTGACTTGGATGCGTTTTTCAATGTGCTTTACTTTGCACTTTTTTTAGGCTTATTATTCTATTTGCTCTGATAGACGTAGCTGTCTGCTACCTAGCAAGCTGGAAAGCTCGTCTATATGAATTGAAATTTAAAAAATATGTCAATTTTGATTATTAACTAGAAATTTGCACCAACCTGGCATAATGAAATAAAGATTTGAATTAGCAAGATCTGTGGTGTTGCTTGAAATTGAGCTTGAAGGTAAATCTGCCCAAAACATTATCAATTTTCTACATTATAATCAATTCTAACACTGGCCCCGGGACCGGGGCCTGGCCCCGGCACAGCTCTATTTCTTTTCATTTCTGCATGGCTTTTATCGTTTTTTGTCAGAAATTTTCCATTGATACTGACAGGTCTTCCCACTTATACCGACCCGGCTCCAATTCATACCGGGTTGAATGAAGTTGTACGGTTTGTCAATATACTCGTATGGGTGAACAAGGCGATGTTGCAGTTACATCAAAGCTGCGTGGAACTGACATTTTATTTGAAAAATTGCATGCTAAACAGAATTTAATGCTTCTCTTGTAAAAAATGCCATTTTGTACGGCTGAACAAAGATCTTAATGGCTCGATAAAGGTAAAAGTTATGATCGGAGTTTACTATACTCCACTTTTTTGAATCCGTTCGTCCCTTCTGACTATTCCCTTTGTCTGCATATGACATAATTCTGCATTTAAGCTATTCGTATAAGCACACATTCCCATAGGGGTGAGGGGGGTATTACCCTCACCTCAGGGTCCGAGAATTGAATCACTGTCGGACGATTTTGAGCTATCAAACATTTTCTGCATGATTTTTGGGTAGAAAAGCAGCTAAGATATTAAAATTTTTCCGGCGCTTAGCGCTGACTACTGCATTTCTGTTTTGTTCACTCATAAAATACATAGAATGAACTTGAAATGATCTGAAAAAACAAAATTTTCGTGATTTCTTACATTTTTTATTAACAAGAGTGACGAAACTAGTCAGAATGGGACAAAAAGTAGTTAAAAATGCAGTTTTCCACATTAAAACATGCTATATAGGATGTTTTAGCCATTTTTCATGTTTGACCTGCAAAAAAGGCTAGACTCTAAATTTAGTGGTTCTAAATTTTGGGATTTCACCCCCTTAACTTCCGACCTTGGGAAACTATGCGTATAAGCAACTATATGTGTTGCTATTTTCAAAACAATTTTTCATAATACTTTTGTGTCATCAATGGCATTGCACATCTGAAAGTCAGGCGTTTTGAGCTCTACAAACGCCTAGAATGAAGTATAACTTCCATAGTTTCTCTAGGTCAAAAGTTCAGGGAGTGAAATTCCAAAATTTGGGAACACTAAATTTAGCGTTCTTACCTTTTCCGCAGGTCAAATATGATAAATGGCTAAAACATTCCATATAACTTGTTTTAGTGTAGAAAACTGCAGTTTTTAGTACTTGTTGTCCAATTCTGACTAGTTTCGTCACTTTTATAAGTAAAAAATATAAGAATTCATCGAAAATTTTGACTTTTTAGATCATTTTAACTTCATTCTATGCATTTTATAGGTAAACAAAATTAGCATCTCTGCTACTTTCGTACCTTAAAATCATGCAGAAAACGTCTTATAGCTCAAAATCGTCTGGCATTGATTCGAGTCTTGGACCCCGAGGTAGGGGTAATAATACCCCTCTCACCTCCTCATGGGAATGTGTGATACCTTCCTATTTTTTGCAAATCTCATTTGACTCTTAAAGTAGGTACGACGACTTAAAATTGTAAATTCAAGCACACCTTTGCTGTATGTTTCTACTCCCCTTTATGTGTGCTGATCAGCTAGGGAGTTGTTTTGGTGATTTTTCCAGCTGATCCTTTATTATTTTAGATCTAGTATGCGAGCAGGAAGTCTGAAAACATGACCTGACTGGGATCCGCTTTAAATGTGCAGATTTAAGACCAAATCGAACTTAAGTCCCACTTAAGCCTAGTTTTAAATTAAGTTTTGTTTAAATGAGGTTTGGACTGACCTACTTCAAATGGCTTCAATACCGGCGCCTTATAAGCGACAAGAAAATATTGAATAAATAATAAATTGAAACTCCTTTATCATTGATATAACGAAAAAGGCATTAGAGCTCTTGACTGGCCCCAAATGAAACATTTTTTAACAGAGCTGCAAGAGAAGATAGTCTTCGAAGTTTTTCGAAGTGCAAAAGTTTATTGTTTAAATTAATTTCAAGTTGACTGTTTATATTGTTCGTTTTAGCTAGTTGTCACTTTGAGTAGATAAGTCATTTTCAATTTAGATTATTTCCGCTAACCTTTGAGTAACGAAGTCTATTTTTGCATGAGCCACTAGTAATTGTGCTACATTTAAAATCATTCAAAGTCACATAAACGCGGTGTCATTTTATTTTACCTAAAATGTTGATTTTCTTCGAATTTTCTTTTTATTGTAATTTATTTTATATAATCCGATGAAGAAATACATATTTAACCGACGAAATGTAACTTAAGGTGCATTTAGCGAAAAAACAAACAAAAAATCCTTTCTAAGGAATGTAGTTTGTATTAAACCTGATTTTTCGCTTAAAGGCATATTTCAGAGATAGACTTTCCCAATTGCGAAAGTCAACTTAAAACAGTTTACAAAGGCAAAACAACCAATAGTTGCACGGTGGAGTGCAGAAGCGGAATCTTCTATTGGATTTGCTTTTGTAATCTGTTTTATTTTAACTTTCTCAATTAGAAAATTGCTTTTGTAGCCTGTTTTATTTTAACTTTCGCAATGAGAAAAACTATCTGAAATATGACATTAATTGGTAGGTTTGAGCCGGTGTCACATGGCAAGTTATGCACAGGCATGTCCGGTCTGGGAGTAAGAATGTTCAGGAAATAAATCGTCAAATTAGGAAAAATTAGACGGATTATGGTCAATTTAAAAAAATTTGTCGATTTTCAGGAGGTAGGGTGTGGAAAACACTCCTCCATAATATCATGAATTATCACCATAAGTCATTTTTTCCATAAATTGTAGCAATTTTCTTATTTCTTTATATGAATCAAATAAATGGCAAACGTACTTATCGGCCGAACAAAACGTATTGAGTTGTGTCTGACCAAATGTGTAAAGCATGAGCGTTCGTGGTGACTCATTGTGACCACACATGGGCGTGGGGGTCTACCCCTCAGACCCCTAGAATTGGATTTTTGTTGCTGTTTTTGGAAATTTGGCCCCATCGGACTCCCATGATTTTGTTGCTGCCCTTTATAGTTGTGACTATATGAGTCGCATTACCTATCTAAGGCGTCAGTCAAAAAGCTTTTTCAAGTCAAAATGACCTCAAAAACTGACATAAATGCTAAAACAACGTGAAAATTATCTTTATCCATATTTTCTAATAATTTTCAATCTTTTATGAAGAAAAATTTTGATTTCCATAATTTTTGGCCTCAATTTCATCATTTCTGGGACCCACCCACACGTACATTTCTGCTCGTGACTCGTGATTAGTGTACATATATCGATTAAACAATTTTAATATTGCATTTTACAAATAAGGCGAATGATTTTTATGATAACAGCATTTGCCAAGAAAATCGTCATCGTAAGTAAGATTAAAGCTATACTATTTTCCAGTGTAGTTAATGACGGTATCATTAGCGATAAGTGATTCATGCTTTACCTGGTCATTAGTATTTCACAATACTTGACTTGCCCACCCTTCATAAAACCTGCTTGAGTTGCACTTAACAAACCAGCAAGTATGGCATAAAGTTCTAGTAAGGATTGTTTTATTAAATCTGGGTCCAAATGACTTTAGCGCTTATAATATATTCGGGCAAGCTGAAATTATGTTCACGTTCTGGTCAGAATGAAGATTTTCACCGTAAAGTGCTAAAACAGTAGTAAAACAGTTTTTCGTTTACAGGGATTACATCAGCAAATTACTTGTCGCCAGGAGCTGTCAGTGCCGATTCTATGTTGCTTTCTTGTTCAAATTCACAGACACCCGTTTGGGCTATGTCTCACCAGCAGCAGCAGCAACTACGACACACACAGTCCGCCAGTGTTCCTCATCAGTCCATCGATACAGACTACCGATGTCCACCCGAAAGACGCATAACTTCTTCCAGCTTTCTGCAGCATTCCATAGCTAATAGTGACAATCAGCCAGTAATAAATGGCAGATGTCCTTCTGAATCACCTGGTTCATTTTACGCCAGATCAGATGGGGTAGTAGTGCCATCGAATAGATTGCCCTTTGACAGCTCCCAAATGTCGCCATACCGACTCTCTTATCGCCCCGCAAGCAGTCTTACCTCTTATAGTAGTCAATTTGCCGAACAGGTTCCACCGCAAATGCCGAACCATGCAGTTAATGAAGATACCGAGTTTGGCTCCTTGTCTGGCGCTTCGTTAAACGAAAGTAGCTTAGGAGTTCCAGTCAATAATTTTGACTCTTTGCAATCAGCTTTCACTTTCCAGCAACAAGTGACTGAACGAGCAACAACTTTGTCTCAACTGAAATCACAAGAATTTTCGATAATGTCGGATGTCAGTAAACAAGGAGCGAATAATGGACTACTGAACAACAATGAGCTCGAAGCAGCTAAAACGATGCTGACCATCCAAACTACCAGTGTGCTATCCGTTAACTCACAAGAGCCTGACACTGTCAATTCATGCGCCAATATCAACTCACCCAGCAAACTTGTTTCTCAATTGAAGCTTCGCTTGCCCTCTTGGTAATGCTTATTTGTTGTTAGTTCTAATGATTATTTGTTTATTTTGGGGAATTTTTTCACTCAAATGAGTAAAATCATTGAGGACTAGAAGCACGACGTTTCTTCCAAACTTCTTAGTATTAGTAACATGGAAAGTATGAGCAACTGTAGATCTTTTCATTAAAGGTTTCTAAAATCTTTGGTCCAACTTTGTTCGATGATCGCGTCTAAAATTTTATTTCCGATTTTCTGTTTTCATGCTTCTGAAAATAAAGGAATTTGCAGGTATCTATTTATTTTCACCTTCCTGTTTAAAATTTTACATTGCTATGTGCTGAAAATTCATGATGGCTTATGTTTGAAGTTTTTGCACGAAAAGGGGTAAACATTTTGTGCTTGTGAATGAAATGCATTCTTTAATTCAAATTCGCGCATCAATTATTTTTAATATGCCTATCAACGTCATTTTATCGTCTTTGCAACAAGCTCATTCCTAGCCGGTCTAGATCAGCGTTTTCTAAACCAGTCAAATCGTCGTTCTCTCAAATCCAGATTGACTTTTTCACTAATCACAACACAAGTCGGTTTTTTACGAATGTTTTGGGGCAAAACGTATTATGAACTTCATTTTTAACATTTCTCTATTATAACATGACGTATGAAGACCTTTCGGAAGGTCTTTTAAAGGGCTTTGTAAACGCGCGCTCAATATAGAAATAGCATGACGTTTTATCGAAAAAATAGGTTTTATTGTTCATGCAGCATTTTGTCTTCAAAAATTTTGATCATCGTACGAGTATAGTCTGGTTTAAAAAATGATCATGCCTATTTGAATACAACGTCAATTGTATTTTATTTTAAAATAGTTTATGTCAGTATATTACACGAAACGTAACTGTGTTAAGTAATTGAGAAAAAGATATACATGGAATAAAAGTTTTTTTGTTAATAAGGCTCTAAGGTTAATATAAAATCGCTTTTTTGGGATAGGACTAATCATCGGTAGGATTTGAAAGATACGTGCTTAAGTATAATACAGGTGAATTCAACCGATACGGACTTCCGAGCTAAACGCCAGAACAATAAAATTGTCTTGCTTAGAAGAGACAGAACATGATTTTGACATTTTCATCAATTTCCTTCACTTATGACACTTATGAAATTAAATTTTTCTATGGAAATTAAATAGTCGTAAAAAATCCCAACATAATCAGCGCTTCGCTTTCGCGTCTTCTGCAAAAAATATTAAACGTTAAAAGAAGATTCTTATTTACTGATTTCTACTTTGTGATAATTGTTGAATTATAAATTTCTTCGAATGAGTAAACGCATTTTTTCAAACCAAATCTTTGTGTTTATCAAATGATAGCGTTATTTCTACTTTTTCATTAGTAGATAATATTAATGTTTTCAGCACAACGCGGGATTCGCCAGTGACAGACGACGGGTGTCCTCTACCACCAAAACATCAGAAAATATCGTCAGACTCAGTGCCGTTTTATGTATCGAAAAGGGTTGGAGAAAACTCAACTGAGATAAGCATTACGGAATCAGTCGCTCATGAAAAAATGCTAGCTGATGATACTCGTACTGTAATAACGTCAGATTCTGAAATCACACGAGAAAACATGGCTTATGTCGATGAATCGGCTGAAAAGGAGAACCTTAATTGCTGTGATGGTGATTCAAAATTAGAAAAAAGCGGTAGGTAACAGCCGTAAATTTATGCGTCAATCCGAAAATAACTGATTTTCGCCTATTTCAAGATTGCGTAGCTTTCAATGCATAAAAGTCTGAATTGACGTGCACTATTGCTTTTTTTCGAGTCAAGCTTGACGTTTCGTATGAAATGGTTTCTGGGCTTCATAAAAAATTTGAATTTTAATGAGAGAGATGTTGCAGAATCAGGGTCGAAAAATAGACAGAAATGTATACTATTTACCAAAGTGCTTGAAATCATATTTAAACCATAAATTAAGTTGGTTTCTGGTATCTTGCTTAGAATTTCCCCAGCGATTTCCATTTGAGCTACAGTAATCAAACATTACTTATCCATTACTCTGTCATTTACTTGATGTCTTATGCAAAGGATATGACTATGAACAATGTATATATAAAGTAAGGTTACTGCAGCTCATATAGAAATCGCTGGAGGGATTCTACACAAGATCCGATTTCTGTTCTATTTAAGCCATACACTGCTTTCGGGTCATCTTTTTTCGATACAGCGAATATGTAAACTAACTGTATAACGCGAACTGACCCCCAGATCTGCCTTGATGTAAACTTACTTCAAAACTACGTATTTAGTCTTGTTCGAAACTCCTTGGAACGGAATTGCATGTATAATGGGTGAAATGGGTGAAAAATCTTTAGATAAAAATTGAATTAAAGAGGAAAAACTTCCAGTCAAAACTTTTAAAGTAAAACTATAATACTGTACTAATAGCACAAATAACTAATTCCTAAGTGTTATATTGCAAGCATAAATGATAGAATGTTCGTATCAAAAGAGACCATGGCGCGCTACTTTAACGATTCTGTAACATGTTTTTTGCTTGATAAAATCAAGTTGAAGTTGTCTGCGAATTAACAATGAATAATGTAATGGACGCAACAGCTGTAAACCTTCTGGTAAGTCTGAAGACATTCATCAGTGCTATTTCAAATACAGCAAAAAAATTTAGTGCACGCACCTTGTTTTGCTTGTCTTTATTTTTTATTTATCGTATACATGTTTTTTTATTTTGTTTATTGATTTTTTCTATTCGCACTTACTTTGCTTCACATTTAGCCGTAAAAATTTTATTAAGCAACGATCTATGAAAGTATCAGTAAATGTTTTTCACATATTGATAATCATTTGTATGAATTTTGGTCGTATGCGTACATAATGTGCATCATGGCCAGCGAGTAGCTAGCCATACAATAGCTTGATTGTGTCTCAACAGCTCCACCAGTCCCAACATCCCAACAGCCCCACCATAAATCCCAACAGCCTCACCCGTCCCAACAGCCCCACCAGTCCCAACAGCCCCACCGCCCCAACAGCCCCACCGCCCCAACAGCTCCACCAATAATCCCAACAGCCCCACCAATAATCCCAACAACCCCACCAATCCCAACAGCCCCACCAATCCCAACAGCCCTACCGTTCCAACAACCCCACCGTCCCAACACCCCAACGTCTTAACAGCCCCACCAATAATCCCAACAGCCCCACCAGTCCCAAGAGCCCCACCAATCCCATCAGTTCCACGGATTTCAGATCTAGATTTTGGAAGGCAAGTTTGTGAATGACTAATCAATTGTAGGATCTGTCACGAATCTGTCGTTCTGCACCGTAGCCCTGCTACCCGTATTCGCATCAGGAGAGCGAAATTGGCGAATATAATAATTCGCATTTACGTTATCCGATAAGCCTCATTCATACTTCACGCAGGATCGCGTCGCAGGATTATATGGCGTGACTTTTTCTAAAAATAGCGCAACTTGCAAAAATCGTGCGAATTGACGTATCGCTTGATCCATTCATACTGCTTAAGGAAAATCGCATGATGATTTGCAAAATCAACGCATCGCGTGCTCCATTCATACTTGCTGCGAATTTTCGCGAATTAGGTTTTCCTGCGACGCAACGTGTGATTTTTTCTGCGACACGATTTTTTCGCGCATAGTTTCTTTGTCATTACAAATTCAACGCTTCCGACATTTGCGTCATTTGCATAATGGCCGACTAGGGCCGTAAATCGTCAAAATTGATATTTCAATCGTAACTGCGTGTATAAAGAAAACGCGAATTCGCGTCAAGCCCCAATTTTGCGAATTCGCGTCCCTCGTCAATTTGTTGCTAAAAATAGTAACTTTTGACACTTTTCGCTCCAAAACACACGATGAAGTATGAATTGAAACGCGAATTATCGCACGATGAAATTTCTGGATTGCGCAATTTATTCTGCGTTGCGATTTTCGCAGAAGTATGAATTGAAAAATCGTGTCGCAGAAAATCCTGCGATTCCTGCGAAAGTATGAATTGAATTCGCGTTCAAATCTGATTTTGTGAGCTGCGATTTTCGCAAGTTAGGCGCGATGCGTGGAGTATGAATGAGGCTTTAAGCCTCATTCATACTTCACGCAGGATCGCGTCGCAGGATTATATGGCGTGACTTTTTCTAAAAATAGTGAAACGTGCGAATTGACGTAGCGCTTGATCCCTTTGTACTTCTTGCGGAAAATCGCGCGATAATTCGCAAAATCAATGCATCGCGTGTTCCATTCATACTTGCTGCGAATTTTCGCGAATAAGGTTTTCCTGCGACGCAACGTGCAATTTTTTCTGCGAATCTTGCGAAATATCGCACGATTATTTCGCGCATTTTTTCTTTGTCCTTTTCTCGACTGACCTCATTACAAATTCAACGCTTTCGACGTTTGCGTCATTTGCATAATAGCCGACTAGGGCCGTACATCGTCAAAATTGACATTTCAATTGGAACTACGTGCATAAAAAAACGCGAATTTGCGTCAAGCCCCAATTTTGCGAATTCGCGTCCCTCGTCAATTTGTTGCTTAAAATAGTAACTTTTGACACTTTTCGCGCAAAAACGCGATGAAGTATGAATTGTAACGCGAATTATCACACGCGCGATTTATTCTGCGTTGCGATTTTCGCAGAAGTATGAATTGAAAAATCGTGTCGCAGAAAATCCTGCGATTCGCGCGAACAATTATTTGCGCGAAAGTATGAATTGAATTCACGTGCAAATCTGATCCTGCGAGCTGCGATTTTTGCAAGTTCGGTGCAATGCGTGGAGTATGAATGAGGCTTTAGGCGTTTTGACGATTTTTTTAAATAAGTAAAATGAAGCATCATTATTCCGAGATTTGTCTATTAAAAACTGCCAATTTTTGGCTGAAAAACTTTTCAGTAGGCCCAAAATCATTTATGTCACAATATCAAACAAAAACTCAGCAAATAACGTATCTAATGCTTTGCGCCTCTGGCGTACATAAACCGAAACGCGTTTATACATACCTACCATTTTTTTAGCCCTTCAAAGTAATTTTGCTATTTTTAACTTCATTACATTAGTTTAAGCTTTCTTTTATGCCAATCAAATATCTGTTGTTTAGTTCGTGCACATCGATCTATGCATGCAGCATGCAGCTACATTTGGGCGGTACGTACTTTCCTACCTAAATTGTACGTACATACATGCTGTTATTTTATGATCAAAGGGAGCCCGTATAAGTTCTATGTTTCAAAAGTACATCCGCCAAACGCATTTCTCGGTGGGGCTGCTGGGATTACTGGTGGGGCGGTTAGGACGGTGGGGCTGTTGGGATTGGTGGGGCTGCTGGGATTGGTGTGGCTGTTGGGACGGGTGGGGCTGTTGAGATTTTTGGTGAGGCTGTTGGAACGGTGGGCTGTTGGGACTGGTGGGGCTGCTGAGACATCACCGAACAGATTTTGCGGACCAGATGAGGTTTTACGGCCCTGTAATGTGCTTATCGCGGCAGTCAAAGGTTGCAGCGTAAGATTAAAGTCATTGTTTGTCGGGATGCTGGTTTCACCTTAGGTTATTTTATTCGAGTTTCTTGTGTCATATGCTTCAATTCGGCGTTTAAGTTTAAATTAAGGTAAAATTCCGCAATTTTTTAATATCCATCTCCATTCATGTGCCGGCTCGAATTTTTGGTTGGAGGTCTCCAGCTATTTTAGAGGAAGGGGGGTAAATGATCTTCGATTTTCAGTCAAAAACAGCCAAAAAATTAATTTTTTTCCAAAAATCGGATGGGGGTCAAAACTTTTCTGGCTTTGGGGGTTGGCGGATAACCAACTTTGGGTTGGGATATCCTCCCATCCCCTCGTTACAGGTATGTCCATCTTATTTTCCTGCAGAGAATCGGAATACAAATGAAATAATCACCGCATCGGATTCTGGACTCGATGTTCCGCCGTCGCCGCAAGATAGCGTCTCAACGTTCGATGCTATAATGTCGCCGCGTGATTTTCCGGTCGTCGCTCGTCCGAAGGTCGAATACATTGTCGAAGATCCGATCGCAAGTCAAGCTAAAGCGACGGATCGAACGGCTTCGGCGTCACCATCCTCCAATGATGTCACGATGAATAAGTCGGCGGACGCTCTGTCGGTAAATACCGATTTCGCCGAAGGCGATTGCGCCGTTACTAACGAAAACGCCTTGAGCCTTAACGGTCACCATTGCTCGCAAGCTGCGACGGCTAACGACGAGCCAATGAGTGAGCCGTTTGAACGGCCATTGATTGTCGGTATTGGCGACCATCAAACAAGCGCTTGCGAAGCCTTTGCTGACGGCGGCAATCGTGGATTGGGCGATAGTTCGACGCACGTGGCGTTCACGTGCAGCGTATGCGGCTATCAGTGCGCGCAGAAGTTTCACTTCAACTCGCACATGAACACACACGCCGACCGCAAGTGCACCATGTGCGACTACACTAGCCGCACGGAGGGGCGACTCAAGAAACACATGAACCAGTCGCATTTGCCGCCAAAGCCGAGCGACGGTCAACTTTCGCCACCCAGTCCCGACGAATTTTCGGTAGATTTCACGGACAGCGCCGGGACGGATGAGTTCAACGAATCGTCGAACTTCAGAAGCACCGAAGGAAATAAATAAAATTATAAACAATAACATCTATAAGCATTCTCAGTTCTTTTCAGGTTCAAATGACTTCCCTGGAACCCGCGGATTGGTCATGATTCAGAGCATGGTCGCTCTTGGAGAGGGGTAGAAAATTGAGCTTTTTTGGCAGAAATTACCTCAGAAACTGGTATAAATGTTAAAATAGCGTTAAAACTACGTTATTCCGCAGTTTCTGGTCAATTTCAAGCAGTTTTGGAGAAAATTTTCAATTTTCATATATTTTCAGCCTTAATTTTGCCTAATCTTCTCAGGAAATTTTCTTGACTCTTGTGGAGTTTGTCCGACTTACCCTGCGGATTGCGGGGTTGCTCAGCCGCCACGGCCAACTCACTTGACCCTGAATTGACCTTGTGCCCATGTATGAACAATAACAATAAACTCGGCGCGAATTTTGTAATTTACTCGGACGTTTGTCTTTTCCTACGTCTACCTAGTAATGCAAAAACATCAGAGGTTAACGTTTGGGAATGTTTCGTTGTTCGAGAACAATTTTCTTTGTTTATGTCGTTAACATTACTACTCTCGCAGTTTTTTGAATTTTTTACCTATTGAATGTTAGTATTGTGCCTATCTTGGTGATTTTTGTTTTATGAATGATTAATAATAATTGAATAATTAATAATAATTCTGATCACTGTTTTTTTTGTACGAGCCTCTTTGTGCATGTACAAAGATCTCCGGAAAAGTCTTTGCACGAGCGAAAATTTTTTTGTACATATAACGTATAGATATGCTATTGAATGTACACATTTTTACATACTACTAGATTGTTATCCGTGACCCGCACGCTTCGCAAAAGGTGTAACTTTGTCCTAAATTCAGCTGGTTATATTAGTTCGGCCCGAAACGCCAAAATTTTCATGAGTCTTAGGTTGAAATTACACATAAAATTCGACTCAGTAAGTTAAAATAACTTGTGTTACACAATTATAAATAATAAAGCGATTGCAATGTGCTGAGTGAATCTCATAATAGACACCAATTTGCTTATGAATTTAATGCAACGCAAAGATAAAAGAGTCAATTTTATCTTCAAACGGCAGAAAACAGTGCAAAGTTGTTTAATAGTTCTTTTTTCTGCATAAAATCTTTATAAAACAGTAGAAATAGATGTAAAAGATGCTTAAATCTGTACAAAGATGCTTAAAGATAGATTTTGGAGTGTTTAATGCCAGCGCTTGGAGCTAAATACAATGTAATTATGATATTCGGCGCGAAGCGCCTAAAATTTTTCAAATATTTGCTAAAAAATACTCAAAAAAGTGTTAAAATTTACTATTACTTTGCCCCAAAAAGTCTTTGTACATTGTACAAAGATGGCTCCGAAAATCTTTGTACGAGCCTCAAAATCTTTGTCTCGTACAGAAAAAACAGTGATTCTGATCCGTTTTTTTGTTTTTCACTTATAATAAATGAATCCATCCAGCAGATATCGCAATTTCAAACCATTTCTCATCATATTTTGTTAAATTATTTTGATTTTCTGGAAAATTTTATGTTTATATTTTTGAAAGAATGATCGTTGTCAGAAACGTTGTAATGTTGTGTTTTTAAGGCGTAATTTCACATTTTTTAAATAAACCTTCGTCTAGCCAAATGTCGTTTGTTGCAAAATTAAGCATGCTTAATCGTTTAGTCTCAGGAAAGTATCAGCCATTTTATTATTAGCTTACTTGGAAAATAGGGCTTGAATATCATCCCAGTATTTTCCTATTCTTCGCATCAATAAAACCATTTTTGCTTAATTTTTTATTAATTTTTGAACGCTTCACACCGATAACTCGACCACTATCTTATATTCAGCAGTATTCTAAATTTCTTATGCGATTTATTGTTTTCCATATTCACTGCTTGTATTCATCCTTTTTTGCTTTATTTTACTTGTTCATTTTCATCTTATTTCTATTTATTTTTATATGCTGATTGAAAATTGTGCGTAATAGTGATAATGTGATGAAGTTTTAAAGAAATTACAAAATAACAAGTAAGCAAACAATACGCTGTTTATTTGTGTTAATCATTGTTCGCTTTCTTCAGGAAATTGCGGATCTAAGTCATTCCCTTGTCAAACTGTTTCTTCAAAGCCAAAGAGCTACAAATGCAAGCAGTGTAGTTTTGTTGCTCCCTCTAAAAATGCTTATTGGGAGCATCAAAGATCTCACATCAAACCCGATCGACAGCTAAGCTGCTCGGACTGCCTGTTTGTTACTGAATATAAACATCATATGGAGTATCACAGGTATTATTTTTCAGCATTTAGAATCTATTGCACTTCCTTCGTTTTGTTAGATTTTAATTTCGTTCATGCGTTCAAGCAACAGACTGATCGCCATAACTGGGCAATGCCCATTGCCCCAGCTGGTACCCAAGCCCAATTTTTTTGGTTGGTTGCTTAGTCGTAATAGTGGTTGGCCATATAGCTTGTTTAAAACTGTACACTAGATTTTGAATAATGGTTCTATAAGAATGCATTAGCCTACATAAATAGCTCATTTAACCATTTGACAGTGTTTTTATATTATTTGATTTCGTTCCACTACCAACTACTCACTCCAGCATTATCGTGCATTGCACATGAAATTTCCTTGCTCATATCATCAGGTGCAACTGGCACACCCTCTGGCTGGTACCGGACCTGCTCTGGCTGGTACCGGGTTGCACCTGGTTGCACCTATTGCCCAAGTTTACCGATCAAAGTCGAATTTAAGAGGGCTGGGAGGGCTGCCTCCCAATAATCTCAACCGCGGAGGGTATACTTCCTGAGTTTTTAGTCAATTTTAATATGAAGTCGTCTTTAGATTTGATAATATCATGGATAGATGACTTCTTATTGCTTTTGATATCTTGTTTAACAAATTCCTACTGAAATCTGCTGAAATATCATTTATTTATTGATTGGTAATGCTATTAATTTTCATGATTAATTTCACTTAAATCGCTTACTTTTGCGAATACAATGTTTTTCTCTGTTTTCATATTTAATCATTGAACTACCTTTTTGTAATAGTGCGATTAACTTTGTTTTGTTGACTGCAGATTTTTATTTATAGACGAAATCACAGTAACGTTAAACCGTACAAGTGCTGCAAGTGCAACTACAAATGCGTCAATAAGTCCATGCTGAACAGCCACATGAAATCTCATTCCAGTGTATACCAGTATAGATGTCTGGATTGCTCCTACGAGACTAAATACGTTCATAGTTTGAAACAACATTTGCGGAAGCACAAGCACAGACCAGGCAAGTGCTTTTTATGTATCTTAAGCCCATCGATTTTTTTGAATTAAAGGCCGTCGATAAATTAGCATATCTGAACGGACCCTTCGGTCCTGGAATGGGCTATTTCTCAGGTGTGGTAGTAGTCCGTGGATATGCGTCTGTCTGGGAGGTCGGGGGACCAGTCTAGACCCAGAAGATCAACTTGCAAAATTTTTTAGGAAAAAACTGAAGACCTAAAACTGATAAAATTCGACCACAATCTGCCAATCATGATGGTTTTAACGCTTTTTGATCGACTCCCAGCAGACATGCACAGCATGGGAATTCTGGGGGAGGATGAAATTTGATAGTGCCTTTTTTGGTCCCAAAAATGGTGGTTACGCGTCAAAAACATCATGTTTCGGTATTTCTGACGATGCTCTATCCTTCTAGAGCATAAAAACAAAATAATTTCGAGAAAAATTAAAAAAGTCAAATAAATTGAACAACAAATAGTCAAAACATGAGATATATGGCGCGAAGCGCCGAAAAATTTGACACTTTTGAGCAAATAGGTAACTAAAAATGCTCAAAAACACCTTTTCTACGAATTTTTAGCGAATTTGTAGGAACTTTCGAAAAATCGCGAATTCTGAGGGAGGGGGTGAAAGTTTTTCTGCGGAGGCCCAAACCCCCAGATCATGTATGCCCCCAGACCAGTCATGCTGTGCATCTGTGGTCGTATGGTCCCTTTTAAATTTGAAACCGATTCCAATAGCATGTAATGAGAATAAGCTTGATCTTACGTCTGACATTTAGTACAGCTCAGCTAATTGCACAAATTGATAACCAGCTCCGAAATTAATATTATGAAATGAGCATTCACTGTTGTTTGTCTTGTCGAATTGATTAATCTAGCTACTACTATCAGATAAAAGGACTTAGAATATATTTTATGACTTCTTATATTTGTCTATTGTGACTTGAAAACTTCAAGTCCTCAGTAGAAGTTAAGTATTTTTGAAATTCAATATTTTAAGCGGATAATGTACATTGATTTGTTTTAATTGATGCTCCTTTATCAGGTAAGCATGTCAATCAAGATGGAGTTGAAGAAGATATTGAACTCGACATTTACGGTAATAGACGCGGACCGAAAATGCGCAGAAAGCGCGTAATAAATTTGAATATTGGTGGAAATGGCATTGATGGAAAAGCCGGATCAGCTCCAGCTTCATCAAGTTGCTCATTTCAATGATTTAAAGAATAAATTTATATTTTTTGTATTTCACAATGATTATTCCTGGTTTACAACGACTTTTCAGGACTGTCTTTGCTACAGGTACAAAGATTTTTAGGGGGGCGAAAAAGGTAAAATTGTCTAAAATTTCTTAAAATTTCCGACGCCTTGCACCGGAACTAGTATTTGTCTGCTCTGTATGACTTTATAACGGTAAAAATTGAGTTTAAAGGGCAAAAACTTCAAAATTTTCGAGCGCTTCGCGCCGATTATCGTGTTATTTTTCTTTTTAAACCTCCAGTATTGAGTTTCAAAGCTTAAATCAGCCTAAATATTTTAGTGCTTCGTACTAAGTTAGTAATTAGCACTGTTTATCTGTTAGAAGCCTAAACTTGACCTGAACCTATCGTTATGTCAAAAATTGTTTTGTACAAATTTCAAAGTTTTCTGTTTTGTCAGTCTTCACAAAGCTTCAGAATTGTGTTCAGGACTACATTTTTGTCGCTTCTCCCCACTTGAGTTTTCTGAACTATTTGTCAGTAGAAAGGCGATAAATTGGGTAAGGATGTAACGGTCGAAAAACTTTTTCCATTTAGAACGCAATACTGAACTATAGTACACTAAAATTTACGTGTGAAAAGTGTGCTAAGATTTCTGATGACCATATACAAAAGGACCTTACACAAAAAAGCACTGTTCCGGCATCAAATGATACGAAATCATTCCTTTTTTGCACTCGATTCAGCCTGTCATCACCATTGTCGTAGCAGAATTATGGAAAGTATTCATACATATAAGGTGAGGAATGTCGAATATTTGAAGTTTTCGTGACTTAATGATGGAATTTTTCTTTACTTCCCTGTTATCAGGAGTGGAGTAAAGGGAGGGGTGCAAAATAGTTGGCGGGATAAAGAATGAAAATGTAATTTTCAATGACTTTTGGCCGTCAGCGACCATAATTTCTCAAATTTTTTACATTTATTTACTTTCTTGGCGACCTGAAAGCCATTTTAGATCATGTAATAGGTTTCAAAATAATTTCAACAGCAGGAACAGTTATTTCGGCATAGTTTTCTTTTATTTTGAAGCAAAAATTTTCAACGTTTCGCGTCAAATGCTACGAATACTAGAAATCAAGCAGTAAATCGAGCTTCTAAACGTCCTTCCGTCTAAATTTCACAAATTTTCTGGTTCGCTAAAGTCAAAGACATTTAATGATTTTTTCGCACAAAATTGTCGAAAATCTCAGAATTGTTCGAAAAAACGATGGGTTAAAAGTGATTTTAAATAAAAGTAGACGATGTAAAACGCAGAAAAAACGCTATGTCGCGCGTGAAGGGCAGATTTTTAACTCATTTTTGACTGTTTTGGACTAAGTTGGGGTACTGCCCCCTCCTCTTGGGAAATCCTATAACCGCCACTCTTGTTATTAAATGTTTCAGTAACGTTAATTTTCAGATAATAAACTATTCTCCTAAAAACTTTGGCGGTATTCTTATGGCAGGTGAAGGAGAAAGCAATTTTATTTCTTAAACCTATTCGCGTTCCATCCATAGTTGTACGTGATTAAGCGCGCATATTCTCATTGCTAGTTGCTCGCCTTGTCAGTCGGTCGGCAACGCGAATGCCGGCGCTTCGCTGTTAGCTCATCAACAGTCGGCCATCGTAGCAGCCAACAACGCCAACGCGTTGCTCGCCGTCGACGCCTTGCTTTATCAACAACAGCAGCAGTTGATTCAGCCGCGAGCGTCGCAGCAGCACCAACAATGTCATCAGCTCGATTTGCAACGCGCGCTCAACGGTCTGGCCGTCGCGGCGGCTCTCGATCCGGCGGCGTCGACGGCCGCCGCGGCGGCGGCGGCGTTTTTGAACGCCGGCGACGTCTTGGCGCCCAGATTTTTCGTTAACGGCGGCGTCGACGCCGACAACTCCTCATTCATCGATTCTAACGCGGTCGTTGATACGGCGGCTTCGGCGACGGCATTTTCGTCGCCGCCGTCGTCGATGACGTCGAACGCGATCGCTGCGATGGCGGTGGGCGGCATGGATAGTCGCGCGACTTCGTCGCTGACGACTGCGGCGACAACGAAAATGGGCGTTCAGTTGCCTACGATGCCGGATAATTTGATGGCGATGGTGACGGCGGCGCGTTACGCGGCCGCCGCGGCGGCGGTGAAGAACGAATTCAACGCCATGCGCACGTCGCAGGCGTCGTACGACGAATGGATGGCGCTGATCGCGAAGGAAAATTTGGGTCGGCGGCAAAGGACGCCGTCGTTCGCGACGGACGATGACGCGGCGTCGGATAAGCTCCGTCGTACTTATCGAGATAACGACGACAAATTGACCGCAACGGCGAGCGACGAAGCGCGCGCTACTTCGTACTACCGACCCAGAAGCAATAGCTACATCGGTATACTATTTTTAGAGCTATAATCTGTTCCATTCCAAACGGCGCATTTTCGCTCCAAGGCTTATTGTAGCGGAATATTTTAAGGCTTAGCTTATTGCGGCAGTTTGTAAGATGCGCTGTTTGTTTAGCAAAGCACGTTGAACATTAATAAAATGAGTTTCAAGCGACCATCCGCAGCCAGCGCATAATTGAAGAAGCCATTTGTGCATTGAAAAACTAGTACAATAATGAGACTTTAGCAAAAATGTACCGTAACAGATTCAGGGCGTGCAGTTCAAATTAACCCGCTCGCGTCTATTGAATTTTTTTACAGTCTGCATCCTCTATCGCACTGAAAATCGTAGAGAAAGATTTTCAATGCCGTCTATTCGCACGTTTGCTGAACGGGAAATGGGGGTGTTGTATGAACATTTTTTCAGCTTGATTTTGGAGTAAACCGCTGGTTATGACATTACTGTCCAGCTGTTAACGTGAAAACGCTTGCTTGTGCGCAGTATTTTTACAACTTCTTACGCTGCATATCAGCCGTTTTCTATTTGTTTCTTATTGATTAAGATTTCAACGCGCTAAATGTGGAACTATCAGATGATAACTTTATTTAAAACAGCTTTCTTTGACGTTTCTAGCTATAAATCCCTTGATCATTATCTGAATGTTTAACTTTCTAGTTAAATCATTCACTTTTCTTGGGCACTAGCGCTTTGCGTAGGAAGACAATTTCATTCCATATTATTGAATATGCTTTAACCAGGCTGTAATCGAAACATCAGCAAATGTCTCTCGGATTTCGACTTTTTTATTGAATTTGCTACTAAACGAGTCGAATTAACACCTTATACGTTTGTTAAATGTAGAACGAAAACAATGAAAAAGATTACTTATCGCGTGTTGTAGGAACGTTAGTCTTGAACCCTTAGGCGACGTGCTTATGTGCCTCTTACGCCTGCTTATCCTTTCGCACAGAACATTGCTGCAGTAACCACACATGTACAGCTTGGGGATTCTCGGGACGGGGGTCAGCCCCGAAAATGTTAAAGTGCTTTTTCAGGCTAAAAACGATGGGTACACGTCAAAAACACTGTTTTTGACGTTTCAGGCAACGCCCGTTCTTTCTATATCATAAAACAAAAAATTAAAAAATGAGTAAATTTAAAAAAATATAGTCTTAAAATAAGTATATGGCGCGGTGAAACGCCGAAAATTTGACACTTTTGAGCTAAAAACGCTTAAAAGGCTTATTTTATATGATTTCTGTCGGAAATTCGACTATTTTGGGGGTCACAATCATGCATGTACAGCATGGGAATTCTGGGGGGTCAGCCCCAAAAAATTTTTACAATGTGTTTTGGGCTAAAAAACGATGGGCATACGTCAAAAACACTGTTTTTTGACGTTTCAGACAATGCTCTTTTTTTTAAACAAAAACGTAACAAAATTTCGAAAAAAATTGAAAAAATCAAGTAAATTGAACAGATTATAGTCAAAACAAATTTGTGTATGGCGAGCCAAAAATGACCTTAAACGCTTAAAAAGGCACTTTTTTCACAACTTACCAATTTTTGCAAAAAAAAATCGACAATGCCGGGGCTGGGGTCGCAACTATCTAGCGGGGGGTCAGTTGACATTCTAGGAGGGTCAACCCCCCAGAACACGTATGGTCACAACCGTTTTGCAGGGGTCATTATTAGAGCTGTGCCGGAGCCGCCTTTTTTGCCGGGGCCGGTGCCTAGCGCCTGGCCGGGGCCAAGAAAAGCGTGCTTTACCGTGCTCATAGTACGACCCTACCTACCCCTTATACCTATGTATATATATATTCTTACTAGTAGATATGCGCGTCAAGCGTTAATATTTGTTGGGATTACAAGATATAACAGAACATGGGCATCGGGGGTCTTGGGACGTGGGGGGTTGGGGGGTATGCACCCCTCAGAAGTTGGAATACCCCCAGAATTCAATTTTTCAAATTTTTTTTGCTTTTTTAGCGATTTTTTGATGCCATTGGATAGTGCTCGACGCTCCCAAAATTTCGGTGCTGCCCACCTATGGTCTAGCCCCCAGAATTCACACTCTCCCCCAAAAATCCGCTAGACGCCCCAGAAATTGATTTTCAGAATTTTTTGTTTTTCTGCGATTTTTTGATGCTAATGGATAGCTCTCATTGAGAAACGCAAGAAAACGGTGTTTTTTCGCCCTACCATATATTATCAGGCACTTTTTGACTTCGAAAAATTTTGGAACCCCGGAATTTTTGAGCTGCTCATGTATGGATTTAACTCCTCTGACTTGGATGCGTTTTTCAATGTGCTTTACTTTGCACTTTTTTAGGCTTATTATTCTATTTGCTCTGATAGACGTAGCTGTCTGCTACCAAGCAAGCTGGAAAGCTCGTCCAACTGAATTGAAATTTAAAATATGTCAATTTTGATTATTAACTAGAAATTTGCACCAACTTGGCATAATGAAATAAAGATTTGAATTAGCAAGATCTGTGGTGTTGCTTGAAATTGAGCTTGAAGGTAAATCTGCCCAAAACATTATCAATTTTCTACATTATAATCAATTCTAACACTAGCCCCGGCGCCGGGGCCAGCCTGGCCCCGGCACAGCTCTAGTCATTATCCAAGGGTTCAAACCCACCCCAGTGAATTCGATTTTAGACATTGCATTCATCTTCTGTTCACGGCTACTTTTTCGTAGGGGTTTCTTTGACGCCGTCCGATCGCGTTATTCCACTGCCCCCAAAGTGGTCTCAAACGATACAGTCTTCGCCGACACTTTCCGCGTCTTTGTCGACTTTTCTCACATCGCCTCCTCACAGGAGTCAGTCGCCGGTCGTCAATGCGGCCGACGACGACGTGGTCGCCGGCCGAAATTTCTCTCAAAAAACGTCGCCTTTGCACCAAAGTGTCGATTTGTCCGAATCGATTTCGGCCGTGACGTCATTGAAGCCGACGCCGCCGCGTCGCGCAGCGCGAAAAGGCCGCGCGATCCGGCTGGTTGACAGCATAGCGGCTCGGTTGCACGGCCGGGCGGCGTCGTCGTCGCCGCCGGTGGCGCCGTCGGGAACTCGGGACGTTAGCGATCGCGATATTAGTGCGGAAATCGGAATCGAATCGTCTCTGAATAGGGATGGTTTAATCGAAAGGTTATTCATTATTTTACTTTTTTATTTTCGTTGTTTTATTACTTATCATTAGTGCTGCACACTTTGCAAATTTTACTACCCGGGTAATTCGGGTACCCGGGTATACCCGGGTAGGACCTTAAATGGAAGAGAATGCAGTGAACCTCGTTTATTCACGATTAACAGTGAGATCTAGGGCAAAGTGATATCTAAGCAGTAAAATTATTGAAAAATTAATGCAACATTAAATAGAATCGAGGCTTTAATCTGAAGAATCCGGTATGCATTTAATTAAATTTAAGTCATTTTAATAATTCAAAGCAAAAAATTGTAAAGTAATCTAGAAATATGGTATACTATATGCAGTGAATTGCCTTTTTGTCATTTTTCTGAATTAATCTAATCAAGAGTCTGAAACAAATGAAGTTGCTAGGTACTTCAATTTCAGTGATAATCCATAGCAATCAGAAAACGATTTATTCATCAATGAAGATTTATTTGTTTCATTATCCTACATGATATGCATATTGGGCAAAAGAAATTATCTCATTTCTAATCATCTGAGTCACTGTCAATGGCGACAGGATCTTTGAATTTTTAAAAACCCCGATTAAAAACAAATCTTAGTGACTGATGGATTTAGCAAACGGTTTAAAAGAATTTTCTTAAAAAAACAAATTTCATAGTAATCATTTATATAATTCAGGTTTTGTATCTTCATAACGTCATTAAAACATTTGAAGCGGGAAAGCACATTGACGAAAAGCAATTTTTAAATCAACAAGAAATGTAAATTTATTCAAAAACAAGTCTATCTGGATCTGACTGCATTTGGAACGTGCGTTTTTTTTGGCCATTTTTACATGTTTTTGGCCGAAAATTTAAGGTCATCAACCCCCCTCCCCACGCTAAAAATCACCGGGATCCCTCCACTCGAAATTTCTAGCCGTTACATGTATGCAGGAGGGTGTACCACTCACCCCCTACGTAAATATGTAGCCGGGATCCGCCTCTTCTCATCAGCCAAAAATACCTAGTTGGCGCGATAAAGAATGAGGGTGTATTTTTTGAATTTATTTTAGCCATTTTTACCATGATTTTGCAGAGCTTTCTTGCAAAGCTTTCCCGTTACTTCGCTGAACTTCCGTGTGCTTGAGTTGTGTAGAAACGTACTACAAAGAATACTTTGCTTATGTGCATGATTAACAATTAATTAATTAGTTCACTTAAAAAATAGTAGAAAGCTATTATAATAAAACACGTAACAATCAATGGTTATGTACTCAAAGTTTTATTGTGCAAACATGGTATTGCTATAGTGTTAACAGAATACGCTTTTGTGATTATTTTCTGAAAAGTGGAAGACGATTTCGTGAAAAAGATCGTGATTTGTAGGGCGAATTACATTAATTAAAACTTTAATTACTTAATATCAACCCTTTTCATTGAAACTGTGTTGGAATGCTCCTCACAATGAAAAAAACCTGATCAGACGTGCACGTAGCGTTGGCGGAGTTGAGGGGGCGTTAAGACCCCTAGAAATGAAGATGGAAATTTTTAGGGAAAAATGAGGCAGAATGAAGGTCAAAAATTGATAAAAAAACGAAACTTTTCTTTAAAAATGCTTGAAAATGACCAAAAAGGGCGAATTGACATAGTTTCAACGTAACGCTATTTCAACATTTTACGTAATCTTGACCCAAAAAAACTCAAATGACGCCCAGACCGGCCATGCTGTTCATCTATGGGTATGATTTTTCTGCCAAAATGAAAATTTTGAAAGAACGTGGTTTTGGATTTTTAATGAAGATGATCATAAATAATAGTCTGTTTCACACAACTTCGGTCATAAATTTTAAAACTATCTCCGACGATGCCGCCCCTTAAATCATCCGCGCCTGCTTCTAGCACCCTTGTCATATGCTTTCTTTCGTTTCAAGCAGTCTTTTTTTGTACAAGGTCCGTTTGTACATGTACAAAGATTGTCCCCAAAAGTCATTGTACATTTTGTACATGCAAATTTTTGTGTACTTTATGGTTCAGTAGCGATTTTAGTGTAATAAAACAGGGTTTTTCGACCTTTGGTAGTGTATTTTAGCTAATTTCTGGGTTTTATGTCGCCAGAAATTACTAAAAGTTATCTCAAAACGGCGCGAAGCACCGAAAAATTTGACATTTTTCCATTTACTCATTTCGGTGTGGGAACTTCACACCTTTCTACAGTTTTTGTTTGCCTGAAAATCTTTGTACATGTACAAAGACGGTCCTGAAAAGTCTTTGACATCGGGGAAAATCTTTGTCAGATACAAAAAGCACTGGTTTTAAGACAACGTAAACAGCGAGCTCAATACGGCGGTAATACTGGCGCAGCTGTGACGCTTGACGAGTCACCAACGCCGTGTGACTTGGCGCGACGGCGTACGTCGGTGTCAAGGATTTCGAACGGGGAGAGCGATTCGCAATCCTTAGCCGCTGCTGATTGGTCAAAAGCTTCTCATTGCCAGCATTGCGCCATTTGGTTCCTCGACCCTATCATGTACCAGCTTCACAAGGGTTATCACTCGAATCAGGATCCGTTCACGTGCAATAGCTGCTCGGCTGTGTGTGAAAATCGGATCAAGTTCTACATGCATCTGAATCAGGCTCCGCACGAATAAGGTAACTGAAAGACCGAAAAGTGTTTGATCCGAATTTTCAGGCATTTTTTTATTTCCTGTAAAAAGTTCTTGCGCGCGAGTATAATTGAGCGGCCTTTGACTCGTTTTGATTTGAATTTGGCGCCCCCGTCATATGTATTTTCGAGAAATATTTAGATTTCTTCTCCGACTGGCTGTTGACCCACGGCTTTTTTAGCACCACGCTAATAAAAGTTGCCCGGTGCTAACGGATAAGTAGACTTTTTCTGAACTAAAGCATACGGGGTGGTTCGAAATGATCTTCTCCCTTGGAAAACGCACTTCTAAATAAGTACAAAAAATTAAATATACCATGTTGCAAAGAATTTATTCTTCGTTTAATGGTCAATTCTTATTAAAAAAATTTTGTACGCTCTTATTTTATTGCACTACGAACAAATAAACTTAAAATTTTCAATAATGTAAACTTATTGATTATTTTCACCACTATTGGCATCCATATTACTGTCTTAAACGTTCTAGCATGGAACACGACAAATTTTGAAACCAATCTTGATTAAAATATAGATCAGGAATGGCGGTACCTATTTAATTTTTTGTGCAAGGTTTTATTTGGAAATTTTATTGACAATCTTCCTTGTGCACATGAACGTCTCGACTCTGCCATTCAGAATTCGACCCAGATCCTCTGTCCGGCTCAATTTGGTACTGTTAACGGGCCACAAATTGTTGCCCCATACAGTCTTAGCTTTCAAATAACTCTGAGTCTCTGAGACAAAACTCATTTCGGCAGGCAAGAATCGAAAACACGGAAATCATGAGCACTAAAAGTCAATTTTATATTTATTTTGAAAACGTTCCCAAAGTTTACGCTACGTTGTATACAGAAAAATTAGAAAGATCTTGGTGGACGCATAATTAAATTCTCTATAAGATGATACATTTACTTTTCTTGTATCTAGTCTAGAAGTATGTTTTTTCAAGGTAGCAGATCATTTCGAAACACCTTGTATTAATTTTAACAATTTTTAAATGCATTCTCGATCGAAAATCCCAAAATTTTGCGGAAAGCTTGCATTTATTACGTGAATGTGTTTAAAGATTTCAAGCACGAAATATTTTGTGGCAGCTTAACACTTTTTCTGGTTAAAAACAAAATAAGCTGCTTTATGTATTCCTTATCGTTTAATTCATAAGCGTATTGCCATCTTTTGTCAGACTCAATTCATATGGCAAGTGCATTATCATTTCGGATGTCTCAGTTATTTAGTATTTCGTGATTCATTCAGACCTACTGTACTGATGGCAATAACGCAAACAAAATATCAGCCTGAAAATATTAAAATGTTAATATTTTTAACATTTCAATATTAAGAATAGAGCTGTAGTACCGGTACCAGTACTACTATAACTACACGTATTACATACCTAGACAAGGTACTGACTCTACTACGTCTAGATCTACATACATACTTATGCATGTAAGAAATTTCTTCCAGATTATTCAGCATGATATTAGTACTCATTACTGAAGGCTGCATGCGCTAATTCATGAATTGTAGCTGCTAAGTCTGTAAAGCGTGACTTAATCATATAAAGCTGAATATCAATTGATTTAGTAGTTTATGTTGAACTGTAAACGCCCTAAATCATGTTTGTGAATAGGAGAGAGCGAAAACATGCTATCGTTATATGGTGCAAAAATATCACTGACTTTAGTAGTTTTAAGGAAGTGCAAAATTAACAAGACGGCCTTCTAGAAATGTTAGAAATGTTAGAAAATATTACAATTCTCGATCTTTTCTTCGTATTTTCCGATATTTCTGTGAGTATCGATAGATCTACCCACATATTTTTCACTTTTGATGCTTTGCAGACCACTTTTCGTGAGCACCTACGCCTGTATTTCTTTACTGATATTGTCCTGCATCTAAGATTGTTCTTTTTTATAAAATTAATATTATTTTATTCTACAAAGCTTTATTGAGTTCATTGTACCATGAATGAGAGTTTGAGCTCCATCTCCTCAGCTGAAATTTCCATTCTTTCTTACTACTTATTTGTATGCATAGTTCATAAGTCAAGCACTGTTTTCTTTTTGTACGAGCGAAAAATTTTTATACATATGATACATGGGTATACTGTTAAATCACATATTTATTACACATTAGCTGAATTTACACAGAAAACTGGATTCATTTCAAAATAATTTGTATTACTGAATCACAAATGATTCTGCGATTACAGTATTCTGGTTAAATCTCGTAATGTACGGTATTACGCGGATAAATGTGATGCAGAATAAACATAAATAATGTAATTTTATCTTCAGACTGCAGAAAATAGTGCTCAGCTGTCAACTAGCTCTCATTTCCTATTTAATACCTCTAAAAATTCAAGATCTTTAGATGCAAAAGATTTCCGAGTCTGTACAAAGATGTTCGAGATTGTACTCAGATTGATTTGGAGTGTTAAGTTGATACACTTGGAACAAAATAGACAGCTATTTACGACATTCAACGCGAAGCGCTGAAAAGTTTTCATTTTTTCGCTGAAGAATGCGTAAAAATTGCAATAAAAATGCTATCATTCTGCCCCAAAACGTCTTTGTACTTACATTGTAAAGTGATAGCTCCAAAAATCTTTTCACGAGCTTCAATATCTTTGTTCGCATAAGAATAGTAGACAGTGTGTGCAATAGTTTTGTGCAATATAATAGTATAATACATACAAGCAAGCGCGGATTTAGAGGAGCCGGGGTGGCTGGCCGCCGCTCCCCTTTCTGTCGTCGAAAAATAATTAAGCGTAATAGAGAATAATGTGTATTTTTTGATGATTTTAGCCATTTTTTATCACGATTTTTCAAATTTTTTCGGTGCTTCGCGCCGGGTAGTGCTCATTAATGACAGTCACTGACTTTCTGCCGCTCCAAAAACTTTATTTTAACGTAAGAGAAGAGTTGTTAATGTACAGACCAAGGATTTTTTCAGTTATTAAAATGATTTCTCACGTATTTTGTCGGTGCTTTGCGCCGATTTTTTGCACTAATTTTGCGCGTTTTTCGTAGGGAATTTTCTAAAATTTCTTACTTTTCTCAGATGACAAATGATTCTGTCGATCAAAAGACGGCAATAACTGATATTTTAGGCATAGTAGTCGGCTTTTTTGGGAAAATTTTTGACACTATTAGGAAAATTTAGGGTTCCGCTCTCCTGTCAGAAAATCCTGAATCCACCACTGAATACAAGATAATATGGCGTCAAATTATATAAGTTAATACATAGTATAATACAATACTTTTTGCTCTATTAATTTTTCTCGTTTGTTTTTCAGCAAACGGGCCATTTCTTTAGGGTTTTATGATCAACTGCGGGTCAATGCAGAATTCAGGAATAGAAGTCGATGTTTTCTGTAGATGAAATGGAAGAAATCAAATACACGTTTATATATCGAGTTGTTATGCCTCGCCATCAAATCAGGAATTGTAATTAATTTTATGTCTCATTCATTTAGTTTTTAATTGTTGTATTCTGTTGGGGATTTTGTATCACGATTCTGCCTTTTTTGCGCTCGTAAAATTTTGTGTTGAAGAAAGTCGCATATCATAATTGATAATGAGATTCAAATGCAAAAATTGTTTTTATTTAATTTTGGGTTGGGGATCCTAGATCGGGTCTCACCACTCAAAAAATATTCATTTTTCCATTCTGAAGGGTCTAGACCATAGGTGGGCGGCACTAAAGTTCTGGGGGGTGCAAGATTTTTTCAAATGTCAAAAAACGGCCTTCAAAATGGTGGTATGACGAAAAAATACTTCTTGGTTTCTGGAGGTGCATACCCCAACCCCTCCCTCCCCCCACGCCCAGGTATGGTCTTGACCCCCAACCCCCCACGTGCCTGTCTGGTCGATACTAGATAATATCTGCATGCGGTGGTGAGCCTTCCAAATACTATTCAAATACAAACTAAGGCCAGACCCGTCTATGTTGGATTGGGAGCATAGATGCACAGCATGGCCGATCTAGATTGGTCGAAAATTGAGCTTTTGTTGGGCTAAAATGATCTCAAGAACTAATATGATTATAAACACTATAATAGCGTTAAAATTACGTTATTACACAGTTTCTGGTCGATTTAAACACGTTTGAAGAAAATATTTCAATTTTTCATTTATTTTTGCCTTCATTTTCCCCAGAAAATTTTCAATTTTTCCATTTTAGGGGCTCTAGACCCTCGAAATTCCTTTCCCCCCACATGTATGTCTGGTTGGTAGGGACTCTTTTTAATCTGTTTTACTCAATTTCAAGTATGTGGTAGTCAAGTTTCTGGAACACATTCAGCATATAAGCATTGCTTTAATCTCACAATTTCACTGCCTCCTTTACGAGCGCATCGAGGGGTTGAAATCAGGCATCATTCCGTCCTTTATCATGACGGCGTTTTCAGACGGCAGGTTTTAGTGTTTCATGTCGATATTATATTGTAACGCTTGTATAATAATAGTATTATTGATTTCTGCTATAATATATATGGGTATCCATTAATTCTACCTCTGCGGATCATTGCTGTTTACGCTAATAATTTTTTCGTTTTCATTTAATTAACAGTATACCTCGATATTTGAGCTATGTAATACTTTACTGAGTTTATCGATTTCGTTGTTTTTGATAATCGTGTGGTAATCTGGCACGCAAATCTAAATCAAATTCTTATGTGCATCGCCTGTCGATAGATTTGTTCTCGCCGGTTCGCTATGTCAATGTTTTAATCGTCATCGTTGCTCGCGCAATTATTATTAAATCTGTTGAAAATGTTCAAACCCGTCAATTTGACGTTTCGTTACAGTTGTTTCGGCTTGAGTGTTGCGAGTAACGCGCCTTAATTGATTTTGACAGAGCGATATTGTCGTGAGTGTGTGCATATTCACATTTGTGAAGTTATGTATTGTGCTTTGCCTATCTTTTGATGCCAATTACAAACAGAACTGATCTCAATCGGGATCACGGAAGATGAAGAGTCTGACTTGGAGTGAATCAAAATATTAAACTATTGTTAAAGCATCGGAAAGTTTTTTGAAATCATAATAAATGCGAATCTATCAAATTGGTTTTGTGGTGAATTTATTTTTTAGCCTAACTTATCGTTGTTTCTGGTCAATCGACGTTTTCCTTTCTATCTTCAGGAAATATTTTTGAATTGACTAAATTGTATTTAGGTTTACTTGACTTTTTATTTTAGTTTTGTTGGTTATTATTTTTTGTTATTGAAGCCTTCTAACAATTTTGCCTCATGTATTTTGTTACAGAATTTTTGCTAAATATTATGGTTGGCTATCAGAAGATAGAGCTATTGATTAGAATTTAATATTAACGCTTATGTTTTACCTGTTAATTTTTATGCAGGCTTGCAATGATTGGTACCTGCAGCATTAAGCTAGCGAAAGGCAATAGTCTATTCCGCTTCAAATTATCTTTTTTAAGGCAAGCATTGATGGCTACAAAAGAATATTATAAGAAAGCTAGTAATGTTTTCATGCAAAAAGGATTGTTGCCTTATATCGCCTTTTGATCTTAAAAATACCATGGGTCACGACCATACGTGGGCAGCTAGAAAATTCTGGGGGGTGCAAGATTTTTTCGAAAGTCGAAAAATGGCCTTAAAATGGTGGTATGGCGATAAAAACACCATTTTTCGACGTTTCTCATCAAGCACTATCCATTGGCATCAAAAAATTGCGAAAAAGACGAAAAATTTTCAAAAATTGAATTCTGGGGGGGTATTTTGGTTTCTGGGGGTGCATACCCCCCAAACCCCCCACGCCCAGGTGTGGTCACGACGGGTGTTATCAAGCAACTATCTTCGACTGGATGAGACTTTAGTAAGCTTGATATTAACAGAGATTGAAAATCGAAATTTAAAATTTCCTTAGCTGAATACATTTTTATGTCACTTTGCGCCTATGCTCATTGAATTCTCAGGAATCATCATTGCTCTTTTGTATATCTTGTTTTCGTTACCGCTTTCAGTTTATTGTTGGTTAAGACGGAATCATCGGTAATGTTTTGTTGAAGTAAATGAAAAGGTGTATCAAACTTTATTCTAGAAGCGACTGTTCACTATGTAATAGTTTTGAAAAATGAGCTTACTGAGCGGAAGTTGTAAATCAAGAGAAGCTTGAAGTTTAAACATGCTCATTAAATTATGAAGAGAATTATAAAAGATTTTAAACTATAAGAAAATGAAAAAGGTGGGACCTTAGTAAATTAAAATAAATTTAGAGGATATGATGAAACATTATTGTTGAGAATAGGACGATCACTTGCTATGTATAATGACTCCTTGACTAATGACTCTTTTAATAATGATCGTCCTATTCTCAACAATAATGTTTCATCATATCCTCTAAATTTATTTTAATTTACTAAAATCCCACCTTTTTCATTTTCTTATAGTTTAAAATCTTTTATAATTCTCTTCATAATTTAATGGTATGTTTAAACTTTATGTTTCTCTTGGTTTACACCTCTCGCTTAGCAAGCTCATTTTTCAAAACTTTATTCTGCCTTGTTGCTGTTCAGACCCATTACAGATGGTCGTACGACATACATACCTATTTCGTTGGTTTAAGCTTTTCCAAAAAAACTAGGGTCTGATGGACGCAAGCTTTAAAAATTCAATTTTTAGAGTACCGTTATCTACAGGGGTAAGGGATGTCGAAACCAAACATGCGCAGCAAGGGACCAGCCCCGAAAATTTCGACGTCATAATATAATTTTAGAAAATGAAAATATTAATGAGGCATGATGCTAGTATAACAGAAACAGAAGGACCCGAGAAACAGTACACATGTACATAAAAAAGTACGCAAAATTATATGAGAAATTACGGGTTTTACGAGGCGCAAGATTCTAAGTGAAACGAGAAGTAAGCGGGAGTTCATACAGAAAAAACATGAAAAATCATTTAAACAGGCGAGACCATCAGAGAGGAACTACATAGGTTGCTACAGTTTCGTGCCTTTAATCCTCTGACTGTTACCACAACCTAGCGGCACCAGTCTAGGCGGCTAGACTGCCTCTCAAACGCAATGAACAACAGCCAAAAGGAAATGCAAACAGAGACGCGAAAAAAATTCAGAAATTCTAGTCAATGTGCCCCTGTATTTTCGGGATAATGCTGCACATGAAAAAAATAAAAACTAGGCGAACGCGAAATTTTTCTAGAAAATCTCGGTCAATGTGCCCCTACTTTGGTTTTTTCAGGATAATGTTGCGACAAAAATCAACTATAGTCTGTTTCATTTATTCGGGAGCTTTTTAGTCAATTCTTTTAAGGGCTACAGTAAGCTAAACAAGACGAATTACTGTACTTCGTCAGATCAGCTCAGTGAGGGCGAGTGGCTAGAATTCTTCCATTTTTAATGCAGTAATACGCCCAAATAAATTTGATTTAGGCATTTAATTAGTGCTGAGACATACTACAGTAGTGCGCTAAACAAAAAGCTATCGGTTGGAATCGAACCCGGGTTGCTTCGACTACAAGCAAGAGGTTTTACCACTGAGCTATGCGGGAGTTTGCGGCGTTTCTTAACATCTTAGTCGATTGTGTTTAAAGTGTCGACTTAGGATAAGATGAATGCGCGATTTTTATCAGTAAGTAAATTGATCTGCTGGAAGACGAGAGTAAATTATGCCGCAAAAATGCTATTGAAAAACCCTTCTTTGCTACGTAGCTGAAGTGAGATCTAGCGACTTACAGTAAATAAGAAATAAAGGGTTACTGTAACCTCCGAAAACATTTACTGAAAAAGCTCTCGGATAAATGAAACAGACTATAGGCAACGCGGAATTTTTTAAGAAAATCTCAGTCAATGTGCCCCTACTTTGGCATTTTCAGGTTAGTGCTGCACATGACAAAAACTAGGCGAATGCGAATAAGTTAGAAAAGCTCAGTCAATGTGCCCCTACTTTGGTATTTTCGGGTAATGCTGCACATTGACAAAAACTAGGCAAACTGGGGAAAATGGGGGAGACAAAAATCAGGTACCCGTATCCAACCAACCCAGACCTATACTTTATAAAACTCAATATTAACATCAACGCGTACGCTATATCAGCGACAAATACGTACCTATACGATAGCGCACAATAGATAAATGACTTATTCAAGCGCATATATGTAATGCAGAAAGCAGCGTCCTAACGGCGATGATAAAATCAAAACTGTCTTGAACAATTTTGTATATAAGAATGCGCTAGAAAATCAGAAAGGTTGGAAAATTTGAACCCTTGTTGGTCTAAAAACGATAGGCACAAGTCAAAAACACTATATTTGACGTTTAGGACGATGCTCACTTTCTAGAACATAAAGCGATGTAAAGTTCGGAAAAAATGCGAACACAACGAACAAAATATCAAAAAATGAATATCTGAAGCGAAGCGCCTAAAATTTGACGCTTTTGAGGCAAAAAATGCTTAAAGCCACTCACATTCTTCGATATCTTCTGGAAAATCGGCAGTTCTGTGGAGTCGCAGCCATTTTGCGGGGAGAGGTTCAGTAGCCATTGGGTGGGGGGCATAAACTCTCCAAGAATACATGGTCTAAACCCCCACGCCTTAATATGGTGATTATTCTTTCTGTAACAAAGGATGCCTGGGTGATATAACTAGTGATGTAAAAGATCCAGATTTTTACCCAGATCCAGATAAAGATCGGGTTCAGATTTTCTGGCAGATCCAGATCAGATAACCAGATCAGAAAATAACCAGATCCAGATCGTTTTGCCAGATCAAAATTTAAAAAGATCCAGATCCAGATAAAAATATTTTTTGTGCAGCAATTTGTATTGCTAAAGAGGAGGGCGGAAAGCCCCCGAGCCCACATGGATTAGGGGGTCTCGGGTGGCGGGACTAATATATCAGCTCCCTCAGAGGGGTCTGCGGCAGGGCCGAGGAAAATTTGAATTTTAGAGCTTTTACCTAAGAATGGCATCAGTAAAAATTGTCTAAAAAGTAAAAGCTCACAAGTTTAGACTTGTACCAATGGGCGGAGGCGTAGCCAGGATTTTGGTTCGGGGGTAGCGTTGACAAAAGTCCGGGAAAAAGACTTCCGGACTATAGTCCGGACTACAAACCCAATTTTAAAGACTACCGGACTATGGTCTGGACTGTGATCCTTTAATAAAAGACTGGTCCGGACCACAGTCCTTCAATGCTATGTTACTATGTTGATTTTATTTCTTATCAAATTTTATCCAGTTTGATACAAACTTTATCAATTTATTTATTCAGTTAACAAACAACAATCATATATCAATCGTGTAAATGAAAAATAAATCGGAATCAAATTTTAAAAAATACCTTTCTCCATTTGATTATCACTTAAATTGTGACGATTTTTCTCCAAGATCAAACTCGCCCGGCTGAAAACGCGTTTACATGGAGCTAAGGGCTGGGATTGCCAAATGCGCGTTGACACTTACAGCAAAGGAAATGTACTTTTTCTTCTCTTCCAGTATTTGAAAATCTCACTATCCCCCAGAATTATATTTTTGGAAATTTTTTTTGTTTTCTTTCGCGATTTGTCAATGCCAATGGATAGAGCTTGATGAGAAACGCCGAAAAATGATGTTTTTCTCCATAACACCATTTTTAAGACCATTCTTTGACCTTTGAAAACTTTTACAGCCCCTCCCTTAGAATTTCAATACTGCTCACCTGGATACTACTATACATGACCTCCCAGAATTTTAATATTTTATTTGAAAAATCGACAACTCAATAGCAAGATATTCAGAGATGGCTCAAAGTTAGCAAAAAAACAAAAATGTCTTCTTCAGGCCAGAAATAGACAGTTTTACTGTATCTAGGACAAGTTCCTAATTTTTTCTTAAACTGACATGAACGTACCGCTCGAAGCTCAATTAAAAGCGTTTGCAATAGTATTTGTTGATTTTGGTTGGACAACGCCGGTATTTTCCTTCGCATCTTGGGGAAAAGTAAAATCCGGAAACGGAAACGGAAATCATAAAAGCCAGAAACGGAAACAGAAACGGAAACGATGTGTAAAAGCCGAAACCGGAAACAGAAACGATCCAAAGTGGCGGAACCGGGGTTCTCGAAGTAGGGCCCATTAGGGTCAACACCACAAACCCGTTTCCGTCAAAATTTCACTCATAGAAGGGGGTTTCAGGGTACGCAAACGGGGTACACCATTATTCACATGTGTAACTGTGAGAGTTACACGGTGCGAACTCGTGCCATTAGTTCGCACAGGCCGGCCGACAACAGCTTGTTTACTGTATCGGTTAACATAGCCATATGCGAGTTGACATCTTGCGGATGGTGCGCTCGTGGCTATGCCATCAGTTCTCATATAAATCCCTTAATTTTTATTACAAAATCTTTTAGATACTTGTCCGGTAAAAACAGAATTAAGTGTATGATAATAGTAATTACTTTACTTGTCACCGCTTATAGTATTATCGTAAAAGACTCGATTCGAGATATTCTTGTTTGATGTTAGTTTGTCTTAAACTTATGTTTTGCTGTATCGATCCCCTAATAGGATGTTAGTCTAGTTGGCGTCTTGACGATTTTATCGTTTGCTCGTTTTATTCGTTATAGAGTTTTGTTTTTCTTTCCCGGCACAAGGCCGTGTGTATATATCGAATAAAAATATAAAAACCCACCCAGGGGTTTCTTATACCGAGGGTGAGGTCGGTGTGCTCCGTTCGTCGATGATTTCTTCGGTTTTGGAGGAGAGGAATAGGTGAATATTTTTGATTGTGTATTTTTCTTGAAATTCAATATTCTTTTTATCAACCCAAAAATTAGCTAAAATCTTATTTAATTATTTATGATGATTGATCAGTCTAGAGCTCGTTGGTGTTGTTTTCAAATTTCATTGTGCTACACGAATTAAGAACCAAAAACATTTCTGTCTGATTCGAACCTCGAAAATAAGTTAATTAATCAACTTGAGCAGGGTTGAGATAGGTCAACTGACCTCGCGGCAATTCCGGGATTTAGGTAGGTACTTGTAGGAACTAGGGCGTAGCTGCTGAGACTCCCGACCAGAAGCAGTCAGCAAGATTAGGACTGAGGGAGTCGAAGCCGTAGGTCTACATGGGTTCAGAAGATCGAAGTTGTTAGCGACTACGCGGTCGGAACCAGCGCTAAGAGCAGCTAGGTACTTACGTAAGTAAATCCCGAAGGTGAATGTTAGTGCGGTTCGTATCTGAGTCGATTCTGTAGACCCAGTGCGAACCCCAACATTTACACATGTACATAAATCTGACCCCGGTTCCGTCGGGGGTTTCTCCGCCCTGGGGGCAGTCTGAAATTGCGGAACCGGCGTTCCCCGAATAGGGCCAATCAGGGTCAAGACCTTCAACCCCGGTTTCGCTTTTTGGACCAACCCCACGGCGAAGAAGTTCCCGACTGAAGCAGGGTCAGATTCACATATGAATAATGGGGTGGGGTACCCTGTTTTCGAGCCCTTAAACCCCCCTTAAGTTGGAGAAATTTTGGTGGAAACGAGGTTAGTGGTGTTGACCCTGATGGGCCTTACTTGGGGTTACCCCGGTTCCGCCACTTTGGACTGCCTCCAGGGTGGAGAAACCCCGATGGACCCGGGGTCATGCTTCACATATGAATAATGGGGTACCCAGTATCCGAGCCCCTAAACCCCCTTCAGTTGTGTAGAATTTTGGCCGAAACGGGGTTGGGGTGTTGACCCTGATGGGCCCTACTTGGGGAACCCCGGTTCCGCCACTTTGGATCGTTTCCGGTTCCGGCTTTTACCCATCGTTTCCGTTTCCGGCTTTTACCCATTATTTCCGTTTCCGGCTTTTACCCTTGGTTTCCGTCTCCGTTTCCGTTTCCGGATTTTACCCACACCCTCGCATGTTTTCTCTGTGACGCCAAAGTTTTTTCATGAAGCAGTGGGTGCTTTTGTTCCAAATGTCGTTCAAGGTTGGTCGGTGGGTGACCCGTTGGTGGAAATGCGCATTCCTTGCAAACACTTTTGTTTTTGTCTTTATTTTATGCAAAACAATCATGAATATCGCCAAATTTTGAGTTTGTATATATTCCAAGCTTAACTGTTTAAAGCGCTACACAACAAAAGGTGCGTAAATAACTTTAGAGAAAAACAAATCTACAGTAATTACACTAAATAATAATTTGTGAATTGAAGATCACATTGAGGATCATAGTCCGTAGTCCGGACCATGATCCTAAAAAAGACTATGATCCGGTAGTGCACTACGGTTTTGAAAAGGACCAGTCCTTACAGTCCGAGGATCATAAGGACCAGTCCTGGACCACGATCCAGCAGTCCTTAGTCTGGACTTTTGCCAACGCTATTCGGGGGGGCATACAAAAAGTTTTCAAGACTACTTTTGCACTGAATGTTATTAACGCTATGTATAGTAAAACTGAGTTTTTCTGCCTTTAGTTGTGCCGCCAGCTAGTTTATGAGTTTCTTACAATCAAAAATATAAAAAGTCTAAAGCTGCTTTTACGGTTTTCATGTAGAAATTTCGCCCTTTTTTGACAAATAGTTCGGACTTCGGAAATCATAAGTGGCGAATCACCAAGAAATTAAGTAATTTTTCACCGTCCTTAACGTTTTGTAGCTCTGTGAATACTGATAGTCTGAGAGAGCAGAAAATTATCAAATTTGTACGGAACAATTTTGACAGTTCAAGCTTCTAACAAGAAAACTGCGAATTACTCAGTATGAAGATATTTTGACTGATTCAGGCTTTCAAACGCAATGCTGGAGCTTTACAAAAAGAAAGAACAATAACTGGCGGCGCTATGCGCCGGAAAATTTTGACGCTTTTGCTCTTTAAACTCAATTTATAACGCTTAAATCATACAGAACAAGCAAACTGATTCCAGCGCGAAGCGTCGGAAATATTTAAAAATTCCTAACTCTTTTACCGTTTTTGTCCTCCCAAAAATCTCATTGCACACGTACAACAAGATTTTACGACTCAGGGGTCTAGGGTGGCGCTTTCAAGCGCCCCCAGCGGGGTCCGGGGCAGATCCCGGAAAATTTTGTAAAAAAAGCACTTTAATGTTAAATGGTAACGTTAAAATTTTCGCAAAATCGGCCAAATTTTGATTCTGAATTAAGCCTAAAAAACTTAAATTTTGCGCAAAACTTCTGCGCTTAAATGCATCTTTTGACCACCTCTGCTAAGAATATAGCGCAGCAACTGGCCGCTGCCAACAAGATATAGAAAGATCTATCAATGACAATTTTGTTCTTACTGTTTTTAGGCCCATTTGTGGCCTTCTTATTAACAAACTGTACATCAGAAAACAGAAAATGCGAAAACACAAGAAAATTTGACCATTCCTTTCATTTAAAAAAAGATTGTGTTCTTGTAAAGAAAGACAAATAAAGCAAAGAATATACAAACTGGTAGGTACGAAATCATTTTTACACTTTTATTATTATGCTTTACAAGCATGCACAGTTTCATTCAATGATGAAATAGTGCATTGAATCACTAAAGTGATGTAAAGTGCTGTATAATTTTAGCTGATTCAAGCTTTTTAACTCATTGGATCTATACATAACAATAAATAACAACGACTCAGTGCGAAGCGCCAGGAAAGTTGTACGTTTTTGCCTTTTTGAACTCAATGTTCTTTACACAATTATTGCACCAGAAAAATCAACAAAATTTCTGAATAATTTCGGGGGGCATTTGCCCCTAATGCCCCCCTCCTGGCTACGCCCTGCCAATGGGCATGAGTCAACCAAAAGACGGTGTAGTCTGCTTTATACAAAAACATTAATCCAAATTACGAATGCAATTTTTCTAACACAAACGATACATTACCTAACAACACAAAATGCAATACTGTGAAGAATCCTGCTTAATTTAAATTCAACAAAGAAAAACGCTGTTAAAATTCATGAAAAATGACAGATGCACCAACTAAAACCATATGCACATGTTCAGCATAGAAATTCTGAGGGGTCAAGGTCACATTTTTTAACATAAAAAAGCGATAAAAAAGATAAAAAATGCCCATGGGCACTAAAACTTTTGTTTTTAGACGTTCCTCGATGTCGCGCTTCCACTGAAACAACTGTTTCAGCAAAAACTTTTCGAAAAAAAATCAGAATTTTCCCATTTTTAGGCAAGAAAGTCTCTCAAAGGCCAATTCTGATCAGGCACGTACATAGCTGGCCCTCCTATTCTGAGAGGACCAACACCAATTTTGGGGGGTCTAAGCCAAAAATAGCAAAGAATAACGTGTAAAAAGTCCTATTTTGTCCGGTTTGTCCTGGATTTTGGGAGGGTTCGGACCCCTCCATTCCCCCACAGCTATACGTGCATGATTCTGATGATCATTTATGTGGAAAAAACAACCTTCAATACATTTTTATCACTTCAGTTACTTTTCTGCAGAGCTTTAAAAATTTTTCTAAAACCAAAAAATTATCGGAGGGTTAGCGGCACTTTTTGGTCATTCTGGGGGTCAGCATGGGACTGGGGGGTCAAAACCCCCAGCAGACCAACCCCCACCCCACGTGCATGTAAGGCTACATCTACTTAGATAACCTACCTACAGCAAATCGTACAACAGAAAGAATACTATCGCGCAAAAATAACTTTCTGATCTGTTTAACCAGATATAACTTGACTAAACAGATCCAGGGCCCAGTTGCAATAAACGTACTTAAGTACGAGCTGGTGCTTAAGTACCAGTTTAAGCAACAGACTGTTGCTCAGACAGTTGCAATAAAATCGGAGCTGCTGCTTATCTTAAGCACGTGCTTTTAAGCACATACTTAAGCTTGTGCTTAATTTTGGACTGTTGCAATAAAGTAAGCACATGCTTATCTTGGTCCGAGCTGATGCTTAACTTTATGAGTGGTCGGATGCACTCATAAGTACCAGCTTGGCCGCGTTTACTAATATTTTCCATGAATTCGCAGACACATTCATTAGATATTCTTGCTGAAAAATCATTTCTATTGAAATTACGGGGCGATGATTATACTTGTGCATATACAGAACGGAAATTCTGGTAGGTTTGACCTAAAAATTTTTAATAAGTGCCTTTTTGGCTCACGATAGATACGTGTCAAAAACGTTTCAATTTTTCACAGGATGTTTTTTTCTTGCTAGAAAGTTATCAAGAAAAATTTAATACGATTTAATAAAATTTAGTCAAAACTGACTACAAAATCAACACTTTCGGAATAAATAAAAGATCGTTAAAAAAGTAAAACAAGTCGTTTTCGACGAGAGTCTGATAACCAACATTCTACGAGGTGGATAATTTTTGCGGGGATAGAGGGGGCTAGGCTGACCCCAAGATTGTGTATGGCGGTGTCTTGATTTTGTTCATTAAAGATATAAATTTTTTTGTTAGAGGATTTTTTAGTTTTTAAGTTCATTTTTGAGCTTTATTTGAAAAGTTAATTCGACATTAAGAATATTTTTCAGAAAGTTTTAAAATGTTATATAGAAAAACGTTCGCTATTTCGTACAAAATTATTTAATTGGGATTATTTTTGATTTAATTGGGAAGCTAGTTCTTGTTTTCCTCGCCAGCATGAGTACCTACTTTACGGGAAGTAATAAAGTAATTATTTGTATATTACGAAAATTTTTGTCAGAAGTTGCTTAATTGCAGTATAAATAGGAAAGCATTTGTATGCGTTATTTCGTGCAAAATTGTTTTATTGGAATTGTTTTCGATTTTATTGGGGAGGCGCTAGTTCTTGTTCTTCTTACCAGCATCAGTGCGCAACGAACTAATCATTTGCCTTAGAAAGAACAGCATTTATCATTCAGCTATTATTCTATTATAGAAATTTGGAATATTGCCGTTAAAAATATCGATGTTACATGGCGGCATTATGTAAACAGTTTGAATAATGAGGTTTCAGTACCATAGGTGGGCAGCACCAAAGTTCTGGGGAGAGGTGAGCTAGATTTTTTCAAAGGTCAAAAAATGGTCCTAAAAATGGTGGTATGGCCGAAAACACCACTTTTCAACGTTTATCATCGAGCACTAACCATTGGCATCCAAAAATTGCGGAAAAAACAAAAAAATTTAAAAAATTGAATTCTGGGGGGTATTTTGGTTTCTGGGAGAGGTGCATACCCCCAAACCTTCCGTGCCCAGGTATGTTCAGTACCAGCTATCTGAGGTCAGTTGATGGGCAAGAAAGATGCGAAATTCTTTGCTTTACTAAGCCGCAATAATACGCAAGGTGTAATTTAAGCGAGAGTATATTAGACAATCTCATTTCACTGCTGAAGTGTTCAGCTACGAGAAAATGCGTTTTTGACTGTAAATTTGATTTCCGTTCGGCCCAAGTTTTGCCCTGTTTCTCATAAAAATATTGTTTATGACATGCTCAATTCATTTCAGTCGAGCCATTAGGGTCATATGCAGTTTCCTTTTTATCAGGAGGAAGGGTCAGTCAGTGTTTTTTTAAATTAAAATGCTTTTAAAGATGCTAATTCACAGTTTCTGGTAAATCAAATGTTTTTTTGCAAATAGGTTTTGATTTTTTCCTTGTCGTTTGCTGGGCTCCATCCTTCACAGAAAATTTACCATTTTCTCATTCTTGGAGGTCTTAATCCCCAAACTTTAACGTTTACGACTGACGGCATTTTTCTCTTTTAGGGAAAACAATTTGCAAGTCATTATCAAATCCTCAACACACGACCAGAGTGAAAAGGATAATTTTTTATGTTGTGCATGTCAATTTGAAAGCATTCTTTGGGCCTTTATAAAAAAATTGAATAATACATTTGGGCTGAGGTACGCAACTTTCTTGAATCCGAAGAGCCAGGCTTACGAGCTTATTGATCGGATAATGCTTAATTTTTCGTGGAAACATAATGTCAAAAATTTTCCGTTGTCTTAAGAAGAATGATGTTGTATTCTTATCATAAGAAGCGCCAACAAAGTGACAAAAAACCTAAAAATCCTCGGGGAAAAGCTAAAATGGACAAGCATTATTATCGCTTTCTTTTGGCTCAAGAAAAAACAGAAACTAAATTCACAACGAGGAGTTTTAAAACAAAATATCTGAATTATTGCTTTAATAGAAAGTAAAGAGAATGGATCAGGACAAAATGGGAAGAACAAAGGGAAAGACAAAAAATATATAAATAAATAAAATAAGTTATTGATGTAAAATAAATGACTTAACAGAAAAACAAAAAAGTGTTGATTTAATCTTAAATGAAACGTGTACCAATTGCAGTCGACCTGTTACAGTATTTATGTCTTGCAAAAGACTATATAAATGCTTTAAAATATGAAAAAATTAATACGGAAATCGGGAAACCGATAACGTAAAATGCGAGTATTGTTACAGGCGTACCCTCGCCTTGTGAAATAATTGAAATAAGGAAACATATAATGCAAGAGTGATCAATCAATTTACCAAAATACGAGCACATGCACAAGCTGCAAACTAAGACGGATATTAAATTTTAGGACAGTAGGTTGAAGTATCAAAATTAAAGTAAAATTAATAGTCCAAAATTTAGCGATTATTCCATAGAATTATTACAATCTTTCTAGCTAACGTTATTTAAAAATATTATCGCAACTGTATAGCGTAATTCCCACGTTTTGTGTGGCTTTGGGACTTTTCCCAGGAAGGAGCGGTATTTTTCTTTGATTTTAATGATATGCATGGCTCGACTGACGGGATTTTTTGACATCAACCTCATTTGCACATTTTTCAGACAGCGTCTGGCAGGAGTAAATATAGAAACTGTTGCTTAAGTTAAGCACGAACTTAAGCATGTGCTTCGAAGATTTAAGCACGTACTTATAAGCACGTGCTAGGTTAAGCACGAGGTCAAAATTTTTATTGCAACCAAATTAAGCAGATGCTTATCCTAGCACGTGCTTAAGCACTTTAAGCATGAACTTAATCAAAGCACGTGCTTACGATATTGCAACTGGGCCCTGGCAGATCCAGATCCAGATCAGATAACCAGATCAGAAAACAACCAGATCCAGATCCAGATTATCTGTATCTGGATCTAAATCTGGATAAAAAGATCAGATTCAGATGATCTTTTACATCACTACATATAACATAATATAATTTAGCCTCTATTTCTAGGAGTTGATATTCAATAATCAATTCAATACTTGACCCACTAAACCAGGAGCGTAGATTCGGGTAGTCACTAGCTTGAACTGAGCTGTTTAGTGAGAACGAAACCGGTGCCGTCGGGCGAACCCAACAGCCTTTATCAGCGCTGACTCCTCAACTGCAAGCGCATAAGCCACTGAGCGAGGACTGCTTCATTGCTGGAAATATGTCTCTCCCTTAAAAGAGAACGGAACAATTACTGTGGCAATCAGCGACAGCTGTTGCTCAAGTTAGCAGCTGTCATGTATATGTACGTTACATCTCCCTTCTTTTAATTTGGATCGTCCTCGATCCAAGGGCGGAAGTAGTTGGGTCTTACCAGAAATTTGTCTTTCCAGACGACCTCCCATGTGACAAAGGATGCCTGATGTAGGTCATATAATATAATATAGCCTCCATTTCTAGGAGTTAATAATCAATTCAATAATACTTGACCCACTAAACCAGGAGTGTAGATTCGGGTAGCCACCAGCTCGAACTGCCGGTGCTCTTGGGCGAACCCAACAGCCTTCATCAGCGCTGACTCCTCAACTGAGCGCATAAGCCACTGAGCGAGGACCGGTTCATTGCTGGAAATTTGTCTCTCCCTCAGAAGAGAACGGAATAATTACTGTGGCAATCAGCGACAGCTGTTGCTTAAGTTAGCAGCTGTCATGTATACGTGAACGTGACATTTCATTTATAGTCTGTTTCACACAGGCAATGACCATACTACATAAAATCTGACGGTGAAAATTCTTGAAATGCATTCCTGAACCACATAATGGTTTACCTTGTTTTCCTGCAATGTCTAAAATGGTCATACAAAATTATTTGTTTTCAAGCGATTGTGCAATCCTCTTTCGATCCGGTCCACATAATTATAAAAAATTGAAGAATTTTTTCGATGGACAGCTCCCGAAAAATCGGTATGTCTACAGTCTCACTGGCCCACAAATTCACCATCCCAATAGTCCCACCAATAATCCCAGCTATTCCGCCAGTCTCTAGTCCCACACAGTTCCAATTCTAGGTCCCACCAACTATCTCAACAGTCCCACCATCGTGTTACCGTTAGTAAAACGAATTATGCAGCGTCAACAGGTGGAATTAAGCTGATCTCACGCTATGGAACTTTGTCCACTGTGCTCCTTATTGCTATTTTCCATTCTAAACGGCTTACTCTTCATGTTGCGTTTCTCTTCCTTCGTAAGCTCGTTTGTAATAGATTAGCGTTCATGAACTGATTAAGAGTTTTTAAAGCGTGTTTGAAAGACCACAAAAATAAATTTTCCGCTTTTGTGCAATTAAACTCTAAATTTTAGGGCGCCGATGTTTTTGTACGAGTACAATTCGATTTTTTCTAAACATCCCAAGTTTGGATAAGGCATAGTGAATTTGTCAACATTTTCCGGTTTTGGAACTTTCTGCCAAATTGCTTATTTTTTTACTTATATCTATCTTTTCTTTGCGATGTACTAGAATTGGATGGCTAAAAAATTTTCAGTAGAGCTAGGACGAATGTTTAGAACTTTTTCAAGTATTTTAAACGCAAACCAATTATAAACCATCTTAATGAACCTAACTAAACAGGTGTAAAACAGTTACTTGCGGAATGGAAAACAGTTATACAGAAGTGATGACAATAAACTGATACGCATCAAAACGGCGATTAGCTTGGTCACCTGACCACATGAATTTGTTTCGTTCTCGGTGCGGGGAACAGTGGGACCGTAGGTTGGGACTGTTGGGATGGTGAGTTTGTTGGTGGGATACAGCCAAAAATCGGTTGCCGAAAGATCGCTGAATATTTTGCGGGGTCAACTTAAAGAAAAATTTTCTGACGAAAATCAGGCAAAATCAAGGGCAAAGCAGACAAAAAGCGCAATTGTCTTGAAGAAGTGTTTGGAATTGACTAGAAAATTAGGACAGTTGCTATTTAAACTTTTGTAGCCTGATCATTCTAGATGAAAAAAGCTCTTTGATCCCCAAATCGGCCAAGCTGTGCATCCATAGTCTGATCTGGACTACCGCCTGCAGTTTTTGTGCCATCTATGCGCTATTCACATGGTTTTCGAAATAACGGTATTTTTCAGTAAAATTATAGAAAATTTAATTTTATCATTCACAGTTTTGACTATAAGCAACTGTTTTTACTGCTAATGAAAAGTTTTGTGGCTCAAACGCTCATCTAGCTTTTGTCGACTGATTCGCCGGGCTTATAACACATAAGACAATAATTGCAATTTCTGAAAACTTTTCTCTAACCACGCCGAATGTACTGCTTCAGAATCAGCACGTCTATTATTGCGTCTTCCCTCCAAATCATTTAGCGAGAATACGCTGTTACATGAACTCGTTCTATCGACCAACTAGAACGCTGAGGAAATCGTGCCTCCGGCCAAGTCGTAATCGAACTCTTTTCGGAGGTGGATAAAACAGAATGGGTATGTTAGTAGGTACTTGACTGGTTTGAGTGATTTGATATGCTTTTGCTACACATTTTCTGCGCTGAAACGATAGCTTGTGTAAAAAATCTTGTTTCGGACAAGGCTTCGCATACATATGTATACTCAGGTAAAGCATACTATATGTAGGTAGCTTCGATCATCGCTCGATATCTCGTTCATGACGCGTATTGCTTCTGCACAAATTAGGTGCTATTCATTGCCAGGTATCTGAAGCTTATGGAATACGTACTTATGTATGCATTCATATGAATATCACGGGTAGATATTTAGGAACCTAGCTATGCTCGTCTGAAGTTAATTTATTTCTACCTTTATCGCTCTTTATCCGAGATTATTTCACAAATTCATTATTACTTCCTGTTTGTACTCATACTAAGTATTTATGTACCTAGTGTTTAACAATTCTTGCTTTCCTTGGATTTTTGCTTCGGACAACCTACGAATTCCGATGCAGTTGAGTCGGGCTTAAATTGACTCAAGAGAAAGCAATTCAGACTCGAGCTAATTATATTTAGTATTTTGAAACGAGCATTACAAACATAGATGCACTTTGAGTATTTTGTTGAAAAAGCAGGTAAACTATTCCTGTTCAATTTATCTGCGTTTTGAGATTACTTTGAATATCGCCGCAATTTTTACTTTTACTTAGCTGTAAGAGAACTTTACTCGAAATTTTCCTCTCAAATAACGTGCGACTTGTGGGCAATAACAAATATTTGAAACCGTCATTTCTCAATCTGTATGCTGAATGATAACAGTAATATTTCTTACAGGTACTCTGTATTTTTCATTTTATAGTAGGTAGCATATAAATCAATTCAGGACCATATATAGTTTTAATTAACTTATTCGCATGATCCGCTGATTATTCCGGAAAGAAAAAGCTTATGGTCAGCAAATCATTACGCAATATGTAATTGTTTTTCTGTACAACTGCTAATCCACTTCTCGGCAGCGCGAGCAAAAATTCTCAAAAAGGAAATCGATTATTCTTCAACACGTAGAAATAATAAAGCTTTCGGTGTTTTAAGCGATTTTTTCGTGCAACATCGTGCTTGCTTATCTCCTTCGCTCACGTTGTTCATTGTTCTTCTTTCGTTATTCGCCTTGATTACACAGAAGATTTCTTAAGAGTTTTGAAACATTAAAAAAACAAGTTTGTTCTCAGATACTCGTACCTACGTGAGTTTCCTAATTGCGCTCTTTGATGCGGTCCATTGTTATTTAAGCTGTCCATTGCGTGAGAGTTATAATCACGTTTTTTAAAGACCTGCTTGTCGACCGAACTGAAAGATCATAAATCAAAATAATAAGCGATTCCTGTTTTTTTTAATATGAAAAAATCATTAACGACTAATGAATCCTCAAACTTTTAAGATTTATTTTAGCATTACTCGCTTCAATCGCCATGTGCCTGAAACGTGTAAAGATTAGAATCGGAAATCGGTTTGATAGAATTCGAAGCACATTGTTAATCGATTAATGTTTCTGAAAAAAGAATGCAAAGCAACGATTTGCGATCTTATACCGTTTTTGTACGTCAGACCAGTTCTCGATTAGCAGGTCTCCTATAGTTTTATCTCAAAATAGGAAATTTTGCTGCTTTTTCTTACAGTTTAGATTGTGAACAATCTGTTTTTAGCCAGGCGACTATTATTACTTTTTTCCATAAATACTGTAATTTTGGTAGTTTAGGCGAGTTTTGCGGACGGAAAAGAAGGAGGAGTGATAATTGCCTTTCCGTTGCCATGCAAACTAGCTGCATTGAACGGGCGTGCCATTGTGGGGGGCACATTTTCTCGCAACGCAAAGAACTTATCACCTCTCGAATTCAGCTTTGTTAGAACAACTTTCCGGAACCTCAGCTCTTGCACAAAACACGGATTGTGTTTTCCGTTCATAGCACGAATTATGAAGAATCATTCGGTTGTTTCGGTGCATTCGGATGCTCAAAAACGTTCTTCGCACGGAATCAGAGTGGCTGATTGGAACTACGAAAATGTCCAGGAACCACTGATATTGACCAGCTTTATCTTGGCGATAAGCATATTCAAGATTTGTAAGTCAATCTTCGTAATTGAACGATAATTCAAAGAAAATTTACAATTAAAGCATATAATGATGATTGCCTAAAAAAGTTCAACGGCAAGCAAGGGCGGATTTAGAGGGGCGGGGTGGCCACTTTCTATCGTAAAAACGAAGTGGGCGCAATAGAGAAAAATGCGTATTTTTGATTATTTTAGCCATTTTTTATCACGATATTTCAAATTTTTCCGCGCAGGGTATTACTCATTTAGATCATTTACTGACTTTTTTGGCGCTCTAAAAACCTTATTTTTAAGTCAGAAGAGTAGTGTACAGAACAATGATCTTTTATTCCGAACAATGTTTTCTTGAGTGTTTTTTCGGTAATTTGCGCCCATTTTGCACTAATTTTACGCGTTTTAAAATTTTAGCTTTTTTCAGATCACAAATGATTTTGTATGTCAAAAGACGGCGAAAATGCTATTGTAAGCAGGCACATAGCTGGCCGTCCTATTTTGGGGGGACTAACACCAATTTCTGGGGACCAAGCCGAAAAAGACCAAAGATAGCACAAAATAACGTTTAAAAAGTCATATTTTTCCGATTTTTCTGAATTTTGGGGGGTCCGGACCACCCCCCCCGATTCCCCCAGAGCTCAAAGCCATGTGCCTGATTGTAAGCGTAATGGACGAATTTTTTAGGACAATTTTTGACCTTATTAAGAAAATTTGGGATTCCGCCCCTCTATCAGAAAATCCTGGCTCCGCTACGTCGACAAGCAGGCAATAGAATGATGCAAGAGTCAAAAATCAAAAACAGGAAAAAGTCCATTGAATTAGCGGCATTCGTAAATCTTAATTTTTACGATTAATGGAAAGGACAGCATAAAACTATAAACTGAAAAGTTTTTCGCAACCGGCTTAACATTGATTCTGATAAAGATTGTTTGAAATATTATCGCAAGAATTATGTTTATCCTTGCATAGTTGATCATATTTTTTCATAAGAACAACACCACTTGGACGAATATGGTGGCCGATGCAATTTTAGTTTTTGGTTGAACGTTCTTTCCATCCTTTGCTTGAATGAATAAATACGCAGTATGTGTTGAAGTTTATTAGACTCAGTCTGCTTCTAAATTGCCAGTCTTCATACTGCATTGCATCCAAACTTTCCTAAGATGCCAAAATCCGGTGTTTTCAGACATCACTTAATCGAAAATAACTGAATTTCATATCGCAGTTCTAATAAACAAAGCGTTTTTTCTGGAATAAATTTGTTTACACAACAATCAAAAGTATTTTCAGATCATTTATTATTGAAAAGAAGTGTCTCCTTTGTTGTCTACATAGGATTTGAAAAATTACGAAAACAATAATTCTGATTCTAAACAAACGCCGGACTTTCCGCTTTTCCGATCTAAGTTAATTTGTATATAGTTGCAAATGCGATCAAGGACGAAATTCTGTTGCAGATGAGTAAGGCGCCTCAACTGAATTTGATATTGTTTCTTGTTTCATTGAAGCTCAACCAATAGTTTTCTTATAAATTGATTATTAGTCGATTCTCAATCAATTGAAAAAAATCAAAAAATAAAAACTAATGGTATTGCTAGGAGTTAGCCTGACCCACACTCTGCCCTTGTACTTATTTAATGATTAGTAATAATTTTGTTCTTTCTGTACTCGACCACGATCGGTGAAAATGTTCAAAATATCCATTTTTAGGACTAAAAGGCGTTTGAGTTGCGGTTCTACTTCAGAATATCCAGTAAGATGAAATCCTTAGATAAATGAAATTCGAATTGCAAACTTTAGTTAGCTTCAAATTTAGCATGAGCACAAAATTTTATGCAGTAGAAAAATCGCCCAAGCGCATTGAAACCACAATCTGTCCTGATTTAATTTGCTTGCACTGAAAATAAGGAACAAAGTAAATTTAATTGAAAGAATTGTATTTCATAGAAGCCTCTTCATGAATTGTTTTTTCCTTACGAATTTTATATGAGAGAAATTAATTCTTTTGTTTTGTTCAGGATAAAAAAACTTTGGTTATAACTGCCCCATTAGCTTGTGATAGATCGTTTTTTATATTTGAACGTTATACTGCAATTTGTTTTACATAATTAGTGTTTTTTTACAAATTCAATTCAACGTCCGCGAATGTAGGCTACGAGTATACTTTCAGTTTGCTACGCTAAACGCTATTTAATTACAATTAATTAAATTTGAGTCAAATTAATTACTATTTAATTAAACGCTATTTAATTGCTATTTGCACTAAACGCTATTTATTTAGACTTACTGAATGTAGTTTTATAGCACAAGTGTGATTTTTCAGTCTTCCATCATACACACAAGCTTTCCAAGGTTGTTCCAGAGTCTTGGTGAGTTTCTTATAATACATATTTGTCAAATCATTAACTTAACTTTTTTCTTATTTTCAAGCTTGCTTATTCTCGTTGGGATTATTCTCGGACTATTATTCTACTTCGAACGGGCAGAATCTCAACTCAAATTCTTACTTTTTGATTCGCATTCTTTCTTTCTGTTCCTTTTACCGCCGTAAGTATTATCATAGACGCGAACGATATTTTTTGTATGCGTTGCTCAATTTCATAAATATTTAGCATTATTCTGGAATCCGCGTATTCCTTACGAGATAGAGCGTTTTTGGAAAGCATCGGCTCTATTCTGCTTTATGCGATTGTGGTAAGCTGAAAATTATACATAAAGTTGTGAGATAAAACTTTGAGGCCGAAAGATGAGGATAGAATTTTTAGCTTACTTCAGAGGCTTTGTTTCGACCGAATTAGCAATATATAATCAACTATTCTTTATTTATTACTAAAATATTTCGCTTAATTTAAGCGTAATTTTTTTTAAAATTCATATGTCAATATTAGGAAAGTTACAAGCTTTCAATTAATTTCATCGCAAAGTCATTTCATCCTACAATTTATTCAGAATTGTAATAATTATTATGTATTTCATCTTGCTTGACGAACATTAATCTACAAATGCTTCATGAAAATTTTGCCTTTTCATTTCATCGAGCTCATACATATGCGTGGGGGTTTAGGGGGGTCTGGACCACACCTGGGCAACAGCCCATCCCAGCACGTCCATGGAACGGGCTGACACAAAAGCAGGACGGGTTGAAGGGTCCATTTGGACGGGCTGATTTTTAAAAAATGTAAGAAAACAGTGAAAAATCAACGGAAATATTCATTTTTAAGCCATTCAAGCCCAACTAGGGGACCAACCAACCTTTGAGAGCCCATCGTTGGACGGGCTGAAGCTTTAGATATTGCCCAGGTATGGTCTGGACCATAAATGTAAAGCGTAGCCGATCTGGGGGAGTCAAAAATTGAGTTTTTTTGGGCCGAAATGACCTCAAAAATTGGTATAAGTGCTAAAATAGCGTTAAAACTAAGTTATTACGCAGTTTCTGGTCAATTTGAAGCACTTTTGAAGAAAACTTTCAATTTGCATCCTTTTTGGCCTTCATTTTGCCTTGTTTTCCCCCAAAATTTTCCTTTTTTTCATTTTGAAAGGGGTCTCGGCCCCCAAAACCCCACATGCATGTCTGGTCTGGACCCCCAAGAATCTGAAAAATGCCCCTAAAATCGATGGACCCACCAGAATTGAATTTTTGGTGCGATTTTTGGCAAGCTGGCTGCATCGTATTCCCCAGAATTTCGTTGCTGCCCATGTAAGATCGAGCTGATGGCTGTCGATAGATTTGAAGCATTTGTTCTTTCATAAATGATTAAATTGATGCATCGAGTAAAAACTATTTTCGTATATGTACGTGATATATAGTTAGTTCTTAAAGGCAAGCAAATCTTTTTAATGGCATCATTGGAATCTGCTAATTTGTGCGACTTTAGAAAATTGTGCTTTATACATTTATTCGCTCATTCAATCATTAGTGTGAATTTATTCTTATCCTAAACACCTCATTCTCTTTATTCTTCCATTTTTACAACGTTATTTATCTACTAAATGTTATCGAAAATTAAGGCACATAAGATTAGACTTTTATTGGATAATTTACTATTTTTGCAGACAAATAGTATTCACTTTTTAAAGGTAACTTATGAAATCCTTTTTTTTCAAATTTTTAAAATTATAATTTTCTATTTATATTTGTTATTCAGGGAACATTGCTAAATATTGCTATAGTTGGGCCACTTTGTTTTCTGTGTACCTACGTCGGGTTAGCAAATTTGAACCTAATCGAATGCTTAATATTCGGTTCGCTGATATCTGCTGTTGACCCTGTCGCGGTAATTTTCAGTATTTCCTTTTTTAGCTAACTTTTCTACTCGCTTACACGTAAACATTGCTTCAGGTCCTTGCTATATTTCAAGAAGTTGGTGTCAATAAAATGTTGTATTTTATGGTGTTCGGAGAGAGCCTTTTCAATGGTAAGATCCTTGGGTCAGGAAATATGGCTTGCACTTTATTTGTATCATGTCATAAGATGTTTTAAGTCCAGCTGTACTTATAGCGTCAAAAAATCTCTAGTGAGAACTCAAGCTTCTTGCGACTTGAAATAAAGCATTTTGAAATAGTTGACACGTTCTCGGATTTAGGAGGATCGATTGCTATTTTTTTAGTTATGCTAACAAGGCAAGTTGAAAAAATCAGGAACGGTATTTTGCATTTAGCTTTTCCTCCATAAGTAAGCCATTGTTTTTTGTTCAGATGCGGTTACTGTAGTTGCTTATAATCTATTTGTCGCCTTTGAAAAACTCGATTCAATTAAATTTTCTGATGTAAGCCTTGGATTTGCTTGTTTCTTAACGGTATCGATCGGTGGCTTATTTATTGGTTGTATCTTTGGACTGCTTACTGCTTACACTACGAAATTCACATCCAGGATCAGAGGTGAAGAAAAATTAGAGTTTTACGCATACGAGTATACGCATACATGGGTATTTCGCCTTTTCCGTTAATTTACTACGGGTTTGTAGGCAGTCGATGATCGTTTCGCTAGTCGTGCTTCCTGCAAATCTGCACTCAATGATTCTTTTTATGCTTCTGAAGTACCAATGATGCTTCACGCATACAAGCTGAAAAATGACGGTGTGTAGGCATGCGCAGGCACAACCCTCAGCGGATGAAAATTCAACAATGTGTTAAAGTTGTGAAAAATTAGTTGAATTTGCAGATAATCCTAAAAAATTTGACAATCATGTGGGGCTGAAAAACTTGCGGGGATGAAAACCCCTGCAAACCTTCCACAAGGTCATTACTATTTATGTAGACCAGAATCAGGGGCGTAGCTGTGGGGGGGATTTGAGGGCTCAGTCCTCCCAAATTTTGGAAGTATGAGTACTTTTAGCAAGGGTCCCCCAAAGGAATAAATTGTAAATTCTTAAAGCGTATTTGATAGATGCAAGAATAGATTTCAGTACACTTTCTGAGTTAAGAAACCCAAAATACAACATCTTTTTTTAATAAAATCTAAATCAGGTTGAACGATTTTTAAACTTTTTTTTCTTCAATGTGTAGATATCGTTAAGGAATGCTCAAAAAACGTCATTATTTTTGCCTACTTACAAGTTGATGCTAATACATTTAACTTCAAAATTTTAGTCCGCCCAAATTCAGGAGGCCTCGCTACTGACAAGAATGTTCTGCATTAGACACTTAAATTTGGCCCTCCACTCTAGCGTTTTAGCATATGCTGTTGATACCTTTAAATATGCAGAGCCTCTGACGCATTGGGAAACACTACAAAACTTCGGAAGAAGAATAATTGAAGTAGCTAATTAGAGTCATTTTTTGTATTTTTTTGGTTTAAAATCTCTTATTTATCAAGAAAACGTGAATAATCTTGATGAAATCTCACTATTTCCGGCACTGCTTGCAAATCCGATTCATGATGAAAAGCAATGGATGACTATCAAGGTGCTAAAGCATACTAAATCGAATTCAGTAAAGTTCAAGTAACGAAGTTGCTATTCTCTTCGTAGTAAAATCACCGTTCTCATCGAGGGCCATAAATATTTAAAACCAATTTAGCCTTTCATTATTGAATATCTTGTTGATGTGAACCTTTCTCCTGGCACCCTGTCACAAAAACAAGTATGTAGGCAACCATGTTGTATTTTTAGAATACGGTCATCTGTAAATGGAAGTATTAAATATTTAACCTTTTAGTTGCGGAACCAATCATTCTTTTCGGATTAGCTTACATGTCATACTTGGTCGCAGAATTGATTAAATTTTCCGGAATCATTAGGTGATAAAGCAGCTAAAGTACTTACAGTTTATTTTACTCCTTCAAGTTCTCCTATTTTCAGCATTATTTGTTGTGGCATTGTACAATCTCATTATGCTGTGGAGAACATATCCTCAAAGTCTTACATCTCCGTACATTACTTCAGTAAGGTATCAAGGTAAGAATGAACGAGCATAGCATAAATTATCATTTCGATTAATCTTTTCAGCTGCTTTGCTACTTCATATTTTCTTCCATTCCAAACCTCCCATTTTCCCTTCATTTTTTATTACTATAATATTTCACGGCTTAGTTAATTGCGGCAGTTTGTTAGATGCGCCACATGTTAAACTGTAGGATTAGGATCAAATTAAATATACCATAGACAATTAAAATCAAATTTATGGATACCAAATTAATAATCAATGTGCCTACAATTTGCACGAGAAGCTGCTTTTAAACGCTGAGTATGAACACAAATCAACAAATACATTACGTCGATATTTGAGACTTATCAAAATGTTTTCCATTTATTTGCCAAAGTTTAATGAATATCGACCAATCTCTATTTCGGCAAGCACTTGGGCCACGACTTCATCTTTGAAAATGACTATAATGTTTTCGGCAACGTTTAATTTGGGCGAATTTCAGGGCCAAGTATCGGTACCCTGAAATTCAACCTTTGCTTGCCTATAACTCTTTCGTGTCACTAGGTGCTCGCGTATTAGGCGCCTTGTCGTGAACAAAATAGTCTCACCAACTACCAAAACATTTTCGGAGGGGGGGGTTGAAATCGGAACTGACTTGAAACTTTGCGTAAAAACGTGGAAAACATTTCGAAAAGTCTCGAAAATACGTGATCTGTTTGTTGATTTATTGTCTTTATACTCCGATCCTTCTGAAGCTGTTCTCGCACATCTTATAGGCACAGTGATTATTAATTTGGCATCAATAAGTTTCGTTTAAATTATGCATATAATGGTATACTCGGTTTGATTCCAGCTGCTACAGTCATTGCCATAGTTGCATAGCATAGCCGATTGGGGGGAGGGGGTCAGCCGGTCTGGGGGTCTCAAAAATTGAGATTTGTTGGGCCAAAATGGGCTCAGAAACTGGCATAACATCTAAAATGGAGTTGAAACTACGTTATTACATAATTTTAAGTCAATATAAAGGACTTTTAAAGAAAATTTTAAATTTTTTTTCCATTTATGGTCTTCATTTTTTCTCATTTTCCTGAGAACATTTCCCATTTTTGTATTCTGGGGTCTAGAACCCCCATACCCCCACGTGCATGTCTGTTCATAGCGCTTACCCCTAACAAAAGGTTATGGAGCCACCCGGTACATAGGTAACACTTTTTACTATATATCATACTCTTTCAGCGCAGTCACTGAATCCTTGATCTTCATTATTCTTGGAGTCACGCTGGTTACAAATTCCAAGATATGGACAAATTTCAACGCAGCCTTTGCGTTTTGGGCTCTGCTGCTTTGCATTATTGCTAGATTCGCAGGTTAGCCGTGCTTGGATCAATTAAAAAAGTATCTTGAATTTTTAGCGCATTTTAGTGGTGTTCCTGCTGGCTTATTTTGTCAACCGCTTTTGTATTGGCATGCGAAAAGTGACAAGAGATGAGACATTAATAATCGTAAGCTAAAAAATTCATTCTTTCAGTCCTCGTCATTCTCGCGTGTAATCTGACTTTAATTGAATTTTCAGGCTTACGGTGGCTTGCGAGGTGCTGTGACGTTTTCTTTAGCATTCATGTTCGAAGTCGACGAAAATAACAAGGATAAAATTATTATCAAGGACATATTGCTTACATCGTCATACCTCATCATACTATTTACTGTATTTGTGCAGGTGATATCGCACTGAATGTTTGAATGATTAACATCGTTCTCGTTGTCGTGGTTTTCAGGGTATTACGTTGAAACCGCTAGTCAAGCTTATCAGGATACAGCTGCAAGCTAAGGTGACGAGTTTGACGCTGGAAATAAATAGAGCGGTAAGATGAAGCTGAGTATTGATCTACAATGAGAAAATTACTTCATTTTCCTAAATAAACAACGCCATTGCTGTCGCAGGTTCTGGAAAATACAATGGCAGGCCTCGAAGAAATAATCGGACATAGAGGCGCTAATTACTGGACGGTAATGATTTATTTTGATATGCGATGAGCCGAGAAAAATTTTAGTTTAATTTTAAATGAAGTTACCTTTTGAGATTATGAAAAATTTTAAAAGGCAAAATACCTTGCGTGAAGGTATTTGTAATTGAATCATTTTTATACTTCTCCTGCATGTAGGCAAAATACCATACATGGAGGTCTGATTGAATGATTTTCTTGATCCTTCCATATGTACTATAGGTTATCTCAAAGTACTTGAGCCAGAAGTTCATACGACCAATAGTTCAGAAATTCCCGTACAAAAAAGGCGGTGGTTTGATGACGACATTTCAGGAAGTTTCGATTCAGTAAAAATTTTCCTTTTTTTAGCACAAGTTTCTTAATTAAATCATTTGCTTTCTAAAAATATAGGAACCAGATGCAGAGAATATATTCAGATGCTAGTTTGATTAAACAATCGACGATATGGAATCGGCTAGAATTACTTGATGCGTAAGCATTCGGAGCATACATGGATAAGGGGTTCGGCTACTGCCTATGTATGGTTTGGACCCCATGAAACCAAAAATTCTCCACAGACCCCTGAGAAATCAACATATAAACCTCTTTCGTAATTTTTCTATGTCAGCCACAAGCTTTATTACTTTACCTTAACTTTGCAACTTCTGGGTTCTATATTCTGTGACACTATAAGTTTGGGCATAAGTTGTAAAGGCCATCTGCGAAAAGTGAGCTGGCAGATAAGTTAAAATTTATGCCAAAAGTTATGTGAAAGAGACTATAGACCTATAATTTTAACCCTATGATCTTAACAATTACAATTCAGAATATTGTTTGTCTATTTAGTGCTTCTATTCCTGCTAACCTCGGAGATTTGGCATTGGATGCGCAAGATGAAATGTCTATCCGTAAGTTTCATACTGAATCTAAACTTTGCGTCAACGCTGAGTGCACATATTGCGGAAATATTGTTTTCAAGTCTATCTCTATTCTATAACCGGCTTGTTTTGTAATAATTAAACCGATTTTAGAAAGCAGGCGGGGACATATTCTTAGGTTGCAAATTTTCAAAAATCTAAAAAAGGTCAAAGACGTTCATAATAAAAGTTAATCAGGCTCTATTCACGGTGTCGGAATAAACGAATATAAGATACTAGCAAAAGAAAAATGCTCCGATGGAACAAAAAAGATGAACATACTTGGAATTGTGGATTATTATGGATGTAAAAGGAGGGGACTAGGAAAAATCTACCTAAAAAGTCGGAAAATCCGACTAAAAATCACACTTTCTCTAAAGCAACGCAAAAAATCGATGTGGACATTCTGCGGCCAACAGATTAAAATAAATATTAAACCATAACAATGATTGAAACAGCACCACGTTAGCTATGCAATAAAGCAGTAGATGACATTGAGTAAAATTGGCGGTCTTCCAAGCCGGTTGGACGAAATAGCATTCATCGAAGACAAGTGAAGACATGGTCGGTTTAAAACAGGGAAGGCTGCGCCAAGTTGACTTGAACAGACTTAATGTAGATACACTAGCATGCCCGAAACGATTGTGTGCACTAATCAATCGGCTCCTGCTTTGCTTGCTATAATGCTCATAAATAAAACAACTTTAAATACAATACCTCTTAGTTTTCTATCAATCCAGGTGCCAGCAATTTAAAAAAGTAACCTTGATAGATTTCGTTTATACACTCTTATCTGAAACTTCGAACATTATTTAAAAAATACACTTTTTTAGAGGCCGCAGAATATACATCGATTTTTGCGTTGCTTAGAGAAAGTGTGATTTTTTAGCAGATTTTCCGACTTTAGGTAGATTTTTCCTAGTCCCCTCCTTTTACATCCATAATAATCCACAATTCCAAGTATCATTCATCTTTTTTGTTCCATCGGAGCATTTTTCTTTGCTAGTACACTACTTTTAATTAGCGTGATTTGAGTACATCAGTCAGTAAACACAATCGGTAACATGCCACAATAATGACAACAGTCCAAGAACGCGGAAAACAATATTGTTCTTAACGTCAGCATTATCCTTTTTAAACAAGACAACCTTATTGACACCATCCATTTTCAAATTAAAACTGCATTAAGTTATTTCTTCTTAATGTGCAGTTCACTTATAATCAAGCACAAAAATTTAACCAACGAATTCACATTGCAAATCCTCACTAATCAATACACAAGCACAATGTGTTGTGACTTTTGAAATTGAAAACGCCTTCAATTTTTAATTTTCAAATTGAAAATTGGATTAATTTTCAAATTGAAAATTGGGTGTTTGAATTTGCGATAAAGAAAATAATCAAAAGATAGTCACTTGGTTTATTTAAGCTGAGTAATAATAACGACCGTCCACCAATTCCAAACTAAACGCGACTAATCTGATCACTATGAAAAAGTTTTGAAAAATGAGCTTGCTAAGCGAGAGTTGTAAACCAAGAGAAACTTAAAGTTAAAACCTACCATTAAATTCATTAAGAGAATTATAAAAGATTTTAAACTTCAAGAAAATGGAAAAGGCGGGATGTTGGTAAATTAGAAGGCAAAGTTTTTCGGCAAAAATTCAAAAGCTTCACGCAAATATCAAATGTAAGGAACACTAACTCTTTGATTTGGTAGTAGAATAAATTTGTAGTATAGAGTACATATTAACAACAAATGAATAGTGCAAACATTACTTAACTACTAGGTGTAGAGAATACTAACAGTTTACGGCTTATTAATGTACATGATTACAATAAAGCTGTATATCTTTTGTCGACTTCTGTGCACAGTAGAGTGATTGCTGGTTCATTTTAAACCACTTTCGCAGGCAATTTACATCAATTAAACGATAGCTCTCCATGTGCAAGATTTTGTGAAACATATTATAAACACGGCTAAGAAGGATTTAACTTTAATGCAACCCATTTAATACAACATTACATCTCTTCAATGATCTAAGGACACTCGAACATAATTTTTAAATCACTTTAGATTACTTTTGAGGGTAAACAAACTCACTTAGTTGATGTCTCACATATGAATCCTTGAAAATTTCTTGACTTCAGTTACAAAGTCTCTGCAAGTCTATCGAATTAAGGTTAACACGTAACGTAAACTTTACACAAACACATAGCGTAAAGAATATTTTAGTCGGATTCGTAATTTTGATATTGCTCCGATATTTCTTTCAACATTTATGGAAAAATGAGTCTCCATAGTGTTTTAAAGACAATAAACATTAGGTTTAAACCACTTTGCAATACTGCTGAGTGTAAGCAAGCGCGCCCAACTGACGTATATATTTCATTCCCTGTAAATTTTTATATCTCAGGAAAAAATTTCGGTTTTTGCAATGCTCTAGAACAAAGGCTAAATGCAGTGTAAAAAATTACTCGGATATTATGATCAACATTCATGAAAAAATTATGTCTCTACAATGGTCTGAGGACATATAAACAATGAGTGTAAACTACTTTACATCACTGTTGGATGTAAACAAACGCGCCTACGTGACGTCTCACATTTGATCCTTTGAAAACTTCTAGACTCCAAGAAAAAAATTAGGTTTCTGCAATGCTCAAAAACGAAGATAAATACATATGTAGTGTAAACTTCATGTAAACACCTAGTGTAAAGAAGATTTTAGTCAGATTCGTAATTTTGATATTGTTCCGATATTACGATTAATATTTATGAAAAAATTAAGTCTACATAATGTTCTATGGGCAAACTAACAATTGGTGTAAACTACTTTACAACACCGTAGAGTGTAAACATATGCGCCAGACTGGCATATCAAATTTGGTTCCTGGTCCATTTCTAGACTTGATAAACGTGTCCCTGACTCGTAACCGGAGAAGCAGGTAGAAAAAACAAGACAGAAACGCATTTTAAACTCCAAATTTTTGACTTTACACCTCGCTAAATATTAATGTATAGACAATTTGCTTTGACATGCACCCGATATAAAGCACTTTATTTTTATTCTATTAGACTTATCCCGACTTCTGGACGGAGAAAGTGGCGAACAAAAAACGCAACAAAAACGTATTTTCCATCATTTAGAACACTGTAACTTTAAAATTCCGTACCGAACTCCCCATTGAGTTTAAAGAAATTCGGTTTGGTACAATTTGTAGCTTTTAAATCGTAGTACATTCCTGTGTGCCAAAATCTGTTGCAAAAATTATTTGGCATGATTTATCAATCAAACTTCGGAAAAAACGTGTTTTTCGCCCATTTTACCTCTGATTTCGAACTTTACACCCCCATAAATAAATCAATATTGCGTTTTTAAATGCGGTTTGATGCGATGTTTAGCCCCTGTGAGGCACTCTATTAATGCTGTCTTCGATTTGCACTGACTCATAAGCGGAAAAATTTGGCAGAGAAATCTTAGTTAAAATCCGTTTTTACACCATCCACTAGAGTGTAAACTTTAAACCCCAGGATCTAACTCACCATAGAGCATAGAAGACTTTGCTTATATGCAGAATGTAACCCTTGATCCGCTCTACATTTCTGTCAGAAAACATTTTAAAAAACTCATAACCGGAGTTAGTATCGGACATAGGCAGGTTGAAAACTCGACCAAAAGTGCTTTTTCACCCCCAGATTTTCGCACTCTTTACACTGCCGTTCGATAAATAATGCGAATTTCAAAAAACAAAAAAAGTGTCATCTGTAGAATTCATCCCTCTATTATCCTATTCTGTTCAATCCTTCGAGTCATCAATACTCAGTTGTCCACATGCCGCAGTAAAAAGGTCCCAAAATTTGTCCTATGTTATAACGTTACACAAAAACTTTACACCTTCTTTACACAGTCAATTTTGAGTTTCAAGAAAACAAAAAAACACGGGCAGCGAATTTTTTTATTATCTTTCTTTAAAAAAAACCGCACCTTCCAGAAGTGTCCCGTTATAGCTGTAGGGGTGCCCAGGTGTTGGGGGTACCCAAGTATATTATAGGTACGCGCTAACGCGCTACCTATGATTAAGAAACTTTTTGCGTTTTATCATACGTATGCGGAGTTATAATACAACAGATAAGCGTAGATAGCAAGAAGACATTATCTCATAAACATAAAATATCCTGGGCTTATTGAAGAATTGGTTACATGAATAAATTGTCTAATGTACGAGTAAGCCACGGTAATCTAGAAATATATTCGTTTCTCAAACACATTTTTTCGGTACAACTAGCAATAGTTCCTGTTTTGTTTTTTCTATAAAGTTTCGTGCACGCACTAATATGCAATACGTTTATGCTAAAAATTCATTAACAAATTTTGAAATATTTGGAATTAACTTTGCCTCCCTGATTTCTTTCAATGTTTATATTTTATCAGTCCTAATACATTTTGCACGCCCTAAAATATTTGCATCATTGATAAATGATGTACAATCTCGTGAAATTGTGCATAGCGAAAAAACTGTCAGTGCGTTACTTACGTAATATTGTTTGGATGGTCGATGAATATCATAATTTGAAATCTATTAAGATATACGAAAAGAACGACGGGATGCGAAATTACAAACGAAAGCGCCTGCTTTGAAGCTTGAGACTCCAGCAGATTTTCTGGAGTTGCAAAATCTATTACTCACACCTCCACATAAAAAGGTAATTTGAATTCGTAACTGTTTCTTTAGAATAGAATGATTTTTCGTAACTAATGAATAGGCCTATTTATGGTTGTTTCTCGTATAAAAAATTTTATCAAGTATATACTTGGAATCAGATCCGGTCAAGATCTCAGATTAATATATAATACCACGTTATATGGGCAGCGCCTAGATTTAGGAGGTCAGGGGAATCCTACAATTTTCAGAGGTCCAAAAAATGATCAGAAAAATTGATGGTGTGGTCAAAAAGACTGTCGACGTTTCTCATTGAATTATATTCATTGGCATAAAAAAGGAAAAAATGTTGAAAATTTTATTTCTGGATCCGAATTCTAGAAATCTTTTGGATACTAGGGTTTCTAGATCGGACATGTACTTGGGGGTTTGAGGTATCTAGACCCCGAACGGAAAAATGAGATTTTTGAACGAAAATACGGCAAAATGACAGCCAAAAATGGATGTAAATCAGAATTTTTCCAGCAAAAGTGCTTGAAATTGCCCGAAATGTGGATAACATGCTTTTTACGCTATCTTGGCATTTATACCAGTTTTGTGACCCTTTTGGGGCAGAAAAGCTCTCTAGCTGACCCCCGACCGGCCATGTTATTTATCTGTGTTCAAGACCCATAAATCCCCGCGCCCATTTGCGCCCACTCACTTGCATACATTAATCCTTGCTTCTCGTCATAGGAGCGTACCTATGAGTTGTATTTTCGCATCATAGATCCCACCTTTTACGTTACATACACATAAAACGAAGTGAAAATGAAAGGAAATTGAATGTACCATGCAACATTGAATGATGTTGCAATTGACGTCGATAGGTGCATTACGTTATGGATAAGAATTTGATCAGCGATTCTTCCGACTCGTTATCGAGCAATATCAGACACATTGCTGCAATGAGACGCAAAAGCTGGCCATATGGAAAGAGCAGCAATTTTAATAAGCAGCTTATACAAAGTTCTTTATTGCCACTGGGCATGGGTATCACTGCTATGGCTTCCTCTGGATATTCCTCAATGGATCACGCATTGAAAAGTGAGTTGAAAGGTAAGACATCGTGAAAACGAGTTATTTTTGATAAAATTTGATTCATGATAGCTAATTTTTGTGCACAATTTTCGCTACCAACATGTAAGCACCTATCTATTTTTATTTACAAATGCACATGTTTTCAAATGAAAGCCCGTATGGTCATACTTACACAGCATGGAAATTCTGGGAAGTCAGGCCCAAAAATTTTTCAAAAACAACCACTGTTACACGTTAAAAACGCTGTTTTAGACGTTTCGGACAATGCTGGTTCGTTCTAGGACATTAAAGACAAAAAAAAAATTCGAGAAAAATTTGGAAAAATCGAGAAAATTTAACAAAATATAGTCAAAAATGTGTATTTGGCGCGGAACGCCAAAAAATTGAGTCTTTTGAGCCCAAAATATACTAAAAACGCTTAAAAGTGTTTTAGTGGAGCGGTACTTACACGCTCATCGAGCTCCGAGCTATTTTTAGCTCTTCTTTTTGCGCTCAAACCCGTAGGTTTGATCCTTTACCTCTAGATGAAGCGGCGCAATTTCTTTTTGGTTGAGCACTGGTTCGACATTCTGGGGGGAGGGTGCAAAATTTTTTTGAAAGGTAAAAAATGGCCTTAAAATGGTGGTATGGCGAAAAACACCATTTCTCGACGTTTCTCATCAAGCACTATCCATTGGCATCAAAAAATTGCGAAAAAAACGAAAAAAATTTCAAAAATTCAATTCGGGGGGGGGGGGGCATTTTGATTTCTGGGGGGTATTTTTGGTTTCTGGGGTGCATACCCACAAACCCCCCACGCCCAGGTGTGGTCCCAGCCATGTTGCGGGTGTCAGTAGCATACATGTACAGCATGAGAATTCTGGGGGGTCAGGCCCAAAATTTATTTAAAAAGTGCCCTTTTGGGCTAAAAAACGATGGGTACACGTCAAAAAACACTGTTTGTTTGACGTTGCAGACAATGCTCGTTCTTTCTAGAACATAAAAACGTAAAAAAATCGAAAACATTTGGAAGAATTGAGTAAATCAAACAAATGTGTGTATGGTGCGAAGCGCCGAAAATCATAGATAGCGCGTTAGCGCGTACCTATAATATACTTGGGTACCCCTAACACCTGATGCACCCCCCTACAGCTATAACAGGACACATCTAGAAGGTGCGGTTTTTTTTAAAGATAGATAATAGAAAAATTTGCTGCCCGTGTTTTTTGTTTTTCTAGAAACTCTAAACTGTCTGTGTAAAGAAGGTGTTAAGTTTTTGTGTAACGTTAAAACATAGGATAAATTTTGGGAGGTTTTTTAGACGGCATGTGGACAACTCAGTATTGACTCATCAAATAAATTAATGGCACAGATTTGTAAAGGAAGGGTTGCTCCAAATTGACTTTTTTTGTTTGTTGAATTTCGCATTATTTCTCGAATGAGAGAGTAAAGAGTGCGAAAATCTGGGGGTTAAAAAGCACATTTTGGTCGAGTTTTCAACTTGTTTATGTCTGATTTTAACTCCGGTTATGAGTTTTTTAAAAATGTTTTCTGACAGAAATGTAGAGCGCATCATGGGCTACAATCTGCTTACAAGCAGACTTTTTTACGCTCAATAGGGAGTTAGGTCCTGGGGTTTAAAGTTTACACTCTAGTCAATGGTGTAAAAAACAGATTTTGACTAAGAATTCTCTGCCAGCTCTTTCTATTTATGAGTCGAGCTAAAATGAGTATAACAGTAATCAAGCAGCTTCTAGGGGCTACACGTCGCAGCAAACCGCGTTCAAAAAAACGCAATATTGAGTTATTTATGGGGGTGTAAAGTTCGAAATCAGACGTGAAAAATGTGCGAAAAAACACGTTTTTTCCCCAATTTCGATTGGTAAATCATATCGAAAAATTTTTGCAACAGAATTTTTGCACATAGAAACGTACTACGACTCGAGAGCTACTAACTGTACCAAACCGAATTTCTTTACACTCAATGAGGAATACGGTACGGATTTTTAAAGTTTACAATGTTCTGAATGATGGAAAATATGTCTTTGTTTGGGTTTTGTTCGCCACTTTCTCCTTTCAGAAGTCAGGATAGGTCCAATAGAATAAAAATAAAGTGCCTTATATGGGGTGCATGTCATAGCGAATCGCGTATGTCTAAACTAATATTAAGCGAGTGTAAAGTCAAGAATGTGGTGCTACAATCAGGTTTCTGTCTTATTTCTTTCTGCCAGATTCTACGGTTATGAGTCAGGGACATGATTCTCAAGTCTGTAAATGAACCTGAAACCAAATTCGATACGCAATTTTGGCGCGTATGTTTACACTCAACAGTTCAGTAAAGTGGTTTAAACCAAGGTTAATTTATCCTTACGACATTATGGAGACTTACTATTTTCATAAAAGTTGGTCGTAATATCGAAGCAATATTAAAATTACGATTCTGACTAAAATCTTTTTTACACTGGGTGTTAACATATCCTTTACACTACATATTAATCTTCGTTTTAGAGCCTCGCGGAAACCTGATTTTTCCTTATGACCAGAAATTTTCAAGGAATCAAGTGTGAGAAGTCGGTTAGACACATTTTTTTACACAACAGTGGTGTAAACTGTTTTACACCTAATGTTAATTTGTCATCAGACCATTGTTGAGACATGATGTCTTTATAAATGTTGATTGTAATATCCGCGTAATATCAGATTTACGAATCCGACTAAAATCTTCTGTGCATTCTGTGTATGTAAGTAAACACTGCATATGAACTTTTGACCTAGAGGCTTGCAAAAACAAAATATTTTTCTTAAATTCAAAAAACAATAAATCAAGTGTGAGATATATTGTATTTTTTCGTCAACTGCCCGCAGAAAATTTATGCCCTCAAACGATAATGCCAGTGCGTAATCTCTAAAGTGCTGTTTTGTTAGAAGGATGCTCGAAGAACTCGAAAAAGATGTTCTTGCTGTTTTTTGTTTCGAGGTTGATGAGAAAAGAAGCAAATTCTTGACGAACCGTTCGCGAAAAAATGGCGTTTATTTGTGAGCGGTACTGTACATACAAATACAGTAAATCGAGCTTCTAAATGTCTTGTCAGTTGAGATTTCACAAATTTTTCGGCGCTTCGCGCCGAATTTTAGCTAAAGTCATAGAAATTTAATTGATTTTTCCGCACAAAATTGTTGGAAATTTCAAAATTTTTTGTAAAAATATTGCGTCTAAAGTGATTCTGTTGTCTGTCTCACGAAACCTTGTGCATGGATCGCAATTCTTCAGTCGATATAAATCGTTTACAAGAGCGGTTCAAATATAAGCAGCGATCATGATAATTGGCATAGCATTGGATAAACAAATGGAGTTTTACTGTGCAAAATTTCATTACAGTAAGACGACTAAAAACCACTTTTGTATGTAGCTACCCAGAAGGTCGAAGAAAATTGATTTTCATGCACAAGGTTACGTGAAATAGAATATGTATAGATAAAAGTATAGACCACACAAAAAGCGTAAAAAACGCGTTTTTGTGCAAAGAGCAAATTTTTGACATGTTTTTGGTGGTTTTTGTAAAAGTTAGGGTGAAAATCCTAGATCCAGTACCTACCTTGTCGTACCTACTACGTTAGTGCTTACCAACGTTATTCATACACGCAATGTGATAAATATCATTTTAAAATTTACTGAAACAAGCACGCAATAACATGCAAGAAATTTTCCACATATGTATATGTATTTAGCTATCTTCAATCATAGCGATTGGGCGAAAATCATTGCGCCCCGTTTGCTACGCAATCTACCCAACTGTAAAGAAATGTCCACTTGAACGACGCATGCATTTTACTTTGAAATGCGTGTTTCTTAGGTCCATTAGCCAGAGCATTGCTGCGGGCAGTCAACTTTATCGGACTAAATAAGAGTCAGCGAGAAGTAAAATGACAAAACGTGAGATTATTTGTTGAAGTTGCATCATGGTCGAAGTAAGCAACGATCAGAAGCGATAAGTGAATTCCAGCTTGAGCACATGAAAATAATGCTGCTTCGAACTTCAGCTAAATAATATTGCAAACGCGCGGAGTCGGAATATAATTCATACACAATGCAAGTATAAATTGCTAAGATGGAAGCAGTACCTAATGACATTCGCTACAACACTGACAAAGATAGGAATAACTACTATTTTTTGCTAACAAAAAGTTGGGTACTAGCAAGAAAAAATGCTCCGATGGAACAAAAAAGGTAGAATATACTTGGAACAAAGAATTATCAAGGACGTAAAAGGAGGGGACTAGAAAAAGCTCCTATGTACAAATGTCACAAAATTTGCTAAAACTCAGAAATTTCCTAAACAAAGAAAAAATGAAAGTAAGTAAATCAAAGAAAAAACCTACCTGTGCCTAAAACTGCAAGATCTGCTAAGAATCAGACTTTTTCTAAGCAACGGAAAAATCGAAGTATATTCTGCGGCCTCTGAAAAAAAGGTGAACCTTCTCATATTGTCCACCATACAGTGGGCGGTTCCCAAATTCTGAGGGGGGTTTTCAAATTGGAATATTGGCCTTGAAAATAATGCTAAGGCGAAGAAAACACCAATTTTGAACGTTTCTTGTCGAGCTCTATCTGTTGGTACCTACCAAAAAAACCCAAAAAGAGCAGAAAGATTTAAAAAATTAAATTCTGGAGGTATTGTTGGGTATTTGCCTTTTCTTGTTGGGTATTTTGCCTTAGGGTGCATACTCCCCAAACCCCCTACGTCTAGGTATGGTGTCCAATGCTTACGTATAAAGCTTATAAAATAAATCTCAAATCTGCGTTTTTGCTAATCACTTGCAACGTTAATTTATTCGATATTGTGGCTAGATAAATATTACAAAAAGTTATATCCTATGATTATTTGCGATACCGCAACGAAAGACTGTGATTTCTATATAATGCATGCGTCCAATCAGTGCTCTTCTGGCGTTTAATCCCACCAGACCACCCGGATATCATTCCTGCCCATGTAAACTGATAACCATTAGGCATTGGGAGGTTAGGGTTATGCATCAGTGTTCAATCAGAAACGTCGAAAATTGCCGTTTTTCCAACATACCATAATTACTATTTTTTGACCCAGAAAAATATTGCAACATGGCGCTGCTCAGCTATGGCGATATCTGTTTTTGCAGAATGAGTGGTTCAGTTATCTAGCCCAATGTTTTATCTTTGTTCGACAGGATGCTGCTTTCTTCTGCAGGCCGCAGAATATACTTCGATTTTTGCGTTGCTTAGAAAAAGTCTGATTTTTAGCAGATCTAGCAGTTTTAGGCACAGGTAGGTTTTTCTCTTTGATTTACTGACTTTCATTTTTTCTTTGTTTAGGAAATTTCTGAGTTTTAGCAAATTTTGTGACGTTTGTACATAGGAGCTTTTTCTAGTCCCCTCCTTTTACGTCCTTGATAATTCTTTGTTCCAAGTATATTCTATTTTTTTTGTTCCATCGGAGCATTTTTTCTTGCTAGTTTGATATATTTGAGTCAAAAATGGGCTAAAATGCTTAAATAGGCACACTTTTCACAACTTTTACGAAAAATCGATAATTCTGGGGGTCGCAGCTATTTTGCGGGGTTCAGTTGCATTCTGGGGGTCAAATCCCCCTTGAGGACACGTCTGGTCAGTAGCCAATCTGGGGGTCAACCCCCAGAATATGTATGCATATGACTATGACCAATTTTTTGTTGCGCTAATCGGTTATGCTTTCAAACGCTTGTCACCGACTTGGCTGCATCAGTCGGGATGGAGCCAAAAACCCCTACTTCCCTAAGCGGACTGAAACAAAAATTTTTCGATGAACGGCGTTCGGTAAAAGCTTTGCTTCTTGCATCCACCGGTTTTGATGATTTAATTAAGCATTACTTCGCTGTTATTACAGATCAGAATTCACCCTTGAATCCGATCACTGAGGAATCGGACAGTGCTCAAAATACTACCAGGTCACTACCAAGCCGACCGAACGTGCCAAACATCATTTTATGCGGTGAAAACGATCAAGCTACGGGTACAACTCGTAACCATCAAGTGAAATTCAGCGTTGATGAGTCATCGCCGAAGTTTAGTATAGATCCCTACGAAGACATTCCTTTTTTGGACAAAACAGCGAGATGACAATAAGACATGTCCTTGATTTTTTTCTAACCTTTAACCCGTACTTTCGTACTGCGTATTTTTCCCTAAGAAAAATAAAAGTGCATATCGATCGATATATTGCTCAAAAGCGTCTCTGATCGAAATAGTCAGATAAAACATGCTTAGATTACTGTTTTGTTGAAATAGTCAGATAAAACATGCTTAGATTACTGTTTTGTTGGAGCTGCAATGACATCAAAAATGATGTTTGGCAGCAATATTGTCTCCAGAGTCCAGTCGTGATACCACCTGCTTAAAAAAATTCTATTTAACCCTCCTGTTACCAAGGGGTCACGCTCACGCACCCTAGTCTTACCAAGGTCTAGATCAAAAATCTAGTCATTAGGGAGATAACAAAAATGATTAAAAATACATATTTCTGGTAGCCAAGAGCATGATAAATTCAAAAATGTCATTAAGTTTGCACAAAATTGAAAATCAATTGAAAAAAACGTATTTGAACATTCAAAAATGTGTAAGAAATACGATCTGCAACACGCGTAACACATGTTATGAAATCGTGAAATCAAGCTTTTCTAATAAAATATAGGTCAATACGTTTTCGTTTGCTCAATAAAACATGTGTTGCAGTAAAAAGGAGGATACTGAGAAGCTTGCCACATAAGAATTTATGACCTTACAGTAAACTGCAAAAAACAGGCAACTAGATCACGGATCTAGAGCTCGGTAAAAGTAGGGTTAAGTAGGTAATGTTATTCCTGCGGAAGAGTTATATTTTCGTTCAGTTAATTTTTGTTTCTGCATTTTAATTTTTCGATTTCTGACTCACTGACTTCCCGCTAAAAAGTTCTCCGTTCACCCTAATTTCAAGATCAGACTTTCGCTCAATTCTTTGTTTAAAAATGTAAACGAAATTATTGCCTGTTGCACACAACTTCGGTCATTAACTTCAAAACTACCTCCGACAGTGAGCTGACAAATTGCGATTATAGCATTGATCTGATATATAATTATCGTATATGTACCTCGGCTTACTGTCGATGAAAATTGTTAGAATTTATTGACGAAGTAATGTGAAACAGACTATAGTAAGCTGAAGCTCAGAAAGGGAATTTTTCAGGGCTGATTGGGAAAATCGCCTAAACCCGTTTTCGTGGGAGTTTATTCAGGGCGCCTTATGCTAATACAGTTCTACACTATTTTCGGGAAAATTTCTGACACAAATATGGTTTCAGGAACCACATTGGTGGTTCCCAAAAAGAACTCATGCTGAAATCGCTCCAATCAGCCCATTTCTGTGGATTTCTTTCGCTTAAGTGAGGTTTCATAACTTGGAATTGGTTTCTTCAAGGACACATTATTTGAAATCACTTTATCCCAATTCCAAGTGCCCCGATTTTAAGTTGGCGATATCGCTGACTTTTCCGACTTTTGTCAGCGATATCGCCGACTAATGGGTGTGGACAATCCCGTTTATGCTGCAATTTTTTAGCTCTATTTCAACAGTGCTTAAAGAGGCACATATCTTCCGCAAAAGTTAGCTTTAAATTTAATTCGGTTTTACTACATAAAAAGAGCCAAATGCACGATTTTTTTTCAATTCATTCACTTAGACAACAATGAACAGACGGAAAAAGATTTTGAGACCACAAACAGCGATCAAATCGACCATGATTAGTGATTAATGGTTCCCCAGTTCTTTGGACCGCTTCGTTGCAGCTTCAACGGCCGACATAAAAGCAGCTCGAACGCGGTTTTCTTCTAAAACATGAACTCCGGCTATGGTGGTACCACCGGGAGAACATACCATATTTTTCATTTCAGCCGGATGCTTGCCAGTTTTCAATATCATTTCCGCAGAACCCTTAAAAAATTACTTTTTCCATATTTTCATCTTGAAATAAGCGACAACAATATGCTAACATTGCAAATGCTTTTCCACCTAGAAACACAGTATGCGTAGTAAATGAGAGATTGGGATTTTTAAATTTCGATTCTCCAAACGATCGTCGCAAACTTATACTTAAACATAAACTGTAGTTGCAGAAGTACAAAAGCAGGCTGATTCGTCGCACTGCTTCACAGTTAAGTATCACATTATGATCGGAAAAAATGAACCACAGTCAATAATACAAGTTCGATTGGAATGTGTATGGTTTCATTATTTGAAATTGCCGCTTTTGTAGTAAGTTTTTGAATGCCAAATATTCATCTCCCTCCATCAGTGTTATTTTGTATTCGGCAAAGATTTTTCCCGATGTACAAAGACTTTTTGGGACCGTCTCTGAACATAAACAAAGATTTTTGGGAAGACAAAAATTGCAAAAAAGGTCTAAAATTCGCAAAAATTTTCGGCGCTTCGCGCCGAAATGAGATAATTGTATGTTATATATATATATATATATATATATATATATATATATATATATATATATATATATATATATATATATATATATATATATATATATATATATATCGTTATATTGGCAGAAATTGCATTTCAAAAAAAATGTCAAAATTCCCTTTTAAGACGATTCTTAATGATTTTTGCCCCTAGAGACAGAGAAATTAGCTAAAATCCAGTACCAAAAGTCAAACAACTCTGTTTTTACCATCATCTAAAATTTTGTCTACTGTACCACATTATAGTACCCAAAAATTTGTGTGTGCAAAATGTACAGACTTATGGGGACCATCTTTGTACATGTACAAACGGACCTTGTACAAAAAAACACTGCCATCCATGCACAAGATTTCGTGAAAATATACCATACACAGCAGTCAAACAACCATATACTAATTTGTAGGTATTTCAAATTAATAGGCACGTAGCCGATTTTCTGAATTTAGGGCGACAGGACGAAAATTTTGAAGTTACCTATCTCGACAACCATTAAGAGATATGCAAACATAATGGTATTTTTTAGCGTTTCTTGGCGAGCTCTATACCATCAAGAACTACGAGTACAAGAAAAAATTTAGCACAATTTCTAACTCATATATGAAAAATTAGTCGTTGTTAAGAACATTCCATCCAAGCTCGACTGGGAAAACTTGTAACTCCAGTCTCTATATTCAATTACGGTGCATTGCAAAGGAAAGCGACCGAATAAAAATTATTAGCTCAACACAACCTCTTACACAATCTTAGGTTGTTCAAAAGACAAAAATTATACAAAAACAATAAAACTGGCGCAAGTCGAAAAATTTTAGGTTTACTAGCTAAAAACTTATTCTGACGGCCTATCAAATCCACGCCAAGAATTTTCAATTTTTGAGACTAGTTTTTAAATAATAAGTTAATAATGAAATTCGTTTTTGGTGTTCCTAGTCTCTCCAAGATAATAAGTATGCAAGAAAGGCAAGCGGATCTTGAACAAAATAACAAGTGTATCTATTGAAAAATTTATCATTGATATTATGGAGTATAACATCACTTTAGACTATGATTTCTACATTTTGAAACTTCAAATGCATGCTACAGAAATTCTGCAAAATGAATCTAAACACATTACCGGATATACAGCGAAAGATACTCGCTCTCATTGAGCATCAATGCACTTGTTATTCGAATCTTATTGCTTTTTTGCACATTTATCACTAAATTTTCTTAATTGCGTATAAATTCTCGTTACTGCATATCAGAAATTAAAAATTTTCTACTAGTGGATATCAATATAATTTTTATACAAGTTATGTATCAACCCAGAAATTTATAAACTGTACGTCGAGCGCTTCATACCCGAACAGTCTGTATAGCCAATTTCGTAGCTAAATCTCTAGGCAGTCCAACTTTAACGCCGCCATCTGACAACGCATCAATCATGGTATACACCTACAAGAGAACCGGATCAAAGTCTGTTACACGCTTTTTAGCTATCGCAATCGAATATAACATATTAACCATATAATAATATTCAAATATTATTTTACACTTAAATCTGACATTTTCACTAAATATAATTAGAGCTGTGCCGGGGCCGCCTTTTTTGCCGGGGCCGGTGCCGGGGCCGGGGCCAATAATAGCGTGCTTTACCATACTCATAGTACGACCCTGCCCTACCCCTTATATGTACCTATGCATATATTCTTGCTTGTAGATATGCACGTCAAGCGTTAATATTTGCTCGGATTACAAGATATAACAGAACATGGGCATCGGGGGATCCAGACCCCCAGAATTCTCATTCTCCCCCCAAAAAAAAATCCGCTAGACCCCCCAGAAATTGATTTTCAGAATTTTTTGTTTTTCTGCGGTTTTTTGATGCTAATGGATAGCTCATTGAGAGGCGCGAGAAAACGGTGTTTTTTTCGCTCTACCATATATTATCAGGCACTTTTCTGACTTTGAAAAATGTTGGACCCCCTAGAATTTTTGAGCTGCCCATGTATGGATTTAACTCCTCTGACTTGGATGCGTTTTTCAATGTGCTTTACTTTGCACTTTTTTAGGCTTATTATTCTATTTGTTCTGATAGACGTAGCTGTCTGCTACCAAGCAAGCTGGAAATGCTCGTCTATATGAATTGCAATTTAAAATATGTCAATTTTGATTATTAACTAGAAATTTTCATTAATCTGACATAGTGAAATAAAGATTTGAATTAGCAAGATCTGTGGTTTGCTTGAAATTGAGTTTGAAGGTAAATCTGCCCAAAACATTATCAATTTTCTACATTATCATCAACTCTAACATTGGCCCCGGCCCCGGTGCCGGGGCCAGCCTGGCCCCGGCGCCGGGGCCTGGCCCCGGCACAGCTCTAAATATAATCTCTGTCCTCTTGTCAGTCTAACCATAGACGTAAAAGGAGGATTGGGTATCCCCTTATCCGAAGTTGGTCGACCCCCATCCCCGAAGCCAAAAAAGTTTCAACCCCCCCCCGATTTTTGGAAAAAAAACTGAATTTTTTGGCCGTTTTTAGATGGTCGGTTAGTGGCCTTTTTGCCCCCAGATTGGAGCTCATCCCCCGCCGAGAACCCCCACCCAAACTTTCGAGCCGTTATTTGTATAAAACTAACATAAATTCTAAGAAAGTCACTTAAAAACAACTGGAATATCTTCTTTTAGAAACGATACTTTATAAACATAGGATTACTGAACGAAAAGTCAGGGATTTCTATTGTACTCCCTCCCTCGCAACCCTGAAACGATAATATCAATAATACTGTTCTTAAGAGTAATCCATGAGGATTTTGAATGTCATCCCTCCTGAAAATCAGCCATTATTCCAATCTCAAGTTCAACATTTCCGAAAATCGTCGCATACAGAATCATGATTTTAAGCAGTAATTTGCAAAGAGGTACTGCAGAGCCTAAGCGAAATTCATATTTTTTCTGAATATTGCTGATTTTTCTTGATAGTAATTTAAAAGTCTAAGTAGATAGCAAACTGAATGCACAGATGCACAGCATGACCGATCAGGGGAAGGTCAATTAGTAAGCTTTTTTGGGTCAAAATGACCACGAAAATCTGTATAAATGCTAAAATACCATAAAAACGATGTTAATCCACAGTTTATTGTCAATTTGAAGCATTTCGAAGACAATTTTTAATTTAAATCCATTTCCGGCAGTCAATTTGCCTCATTTTACCAAGAAAATTCCCTTTTTCCATTCTTAGGGTCTTAGACCCATACATACTTTTTACGTGCATATCTTGATATCTTCTGAAAATTCAATAAAATAATTCTAATCAAAAATTATCTGCATAGTTGGCGCGGAGCACCAAAAAAGTCAAAAGAACTTCGTTATTTTAGCCTTTTTGAAAATAACCAATCTGATAGGAGTTTTCAGCGTATTTATCGGGTTCAGCAGTACACATGGGATTGGAAGGTTTGGGGTCTACACCCACAAAACCTGAAAAAAACCCGCAAAAATCGAGAAACCCCCAGAATTGAATGTTGGCGTGCGTTTTGGATTTTTTGCCGGTTTTGACCCTCCCAGAATTTGGTTACTGCTCATGTAAGGTCAATAGCCTTTCAAGCGTTAGAATCAGCCACGTGCATCTAAGAAAAGATGGCAAGAAGCTTATATCGCCTTAGAAAAAGAAAATTTTACGAGAAAAACTAAGGCAAACGATCGACGAAACTGCAAAAAACCGAAAATATTTCAGAAGTGCAATTTGGAAAAAAACCTAAACAGGATACTCAATAAGAATTACTTTTAGGCTAGTTAACGTTTTTGAAGCACCTTTTGAGGTTAATGTAAGTTAATAAAGCTACAAAATTAGTCTTTTATCGCCTGATCCTCCTCAAATCAGGCTAATTCCTACTGACGCAGTGTATTTCTTTTAAAATTTAATCAGCAGTGCCTTCGTGATTAAGTTCTACTTAAAAATTGCTATTTTTATAATAAGCGATTTCCGGGACAAGCCCGGGAATTCCAAACATAGCCTTGGCCTTTCGGTTGGAGCCACAAAATTTTCCGTAGAGCACTGCAAATGTCGGACCGTTAAGCATTTAATTGTCGATTTAACCTAGAAAATACGTATGGAAAATTCGCGGATAATTATTATACTCAATGCGCTGGAATGAAAAAATAGGAAGAAATCAAGGCTATAGTGAATATTAGTAGGACAAATTCAAACATAACAAAATAAGGTAGTGATATTTTAAACGCTTCACGTATGCTGGACCGGAGCCCGATAATCCGGTGACGGCATCCATTAGATATTCAGGCACTTGATCGCTGGTCCCCACAGTGTTCAGCAAGCACTGCACCACTCGACCGTGATCTACTGTAGCGTGTTTGCCCAGAGAAAATGCTGAAGCTCCACATCCTACTAGCGCTGGTGTATTTGGCATCACTCGTACAATCGGTAACGACGGCCAAAAGGCCGAAAACTGTATCACAAGCGCTTGTACATAAACGTACTCATTGTGTAATAGGGGAGACGGGGAACCCCCACCCGATATTGGTCGTCCCCTTTTATCTTTTTTTGCTACTTTTGGCCGAAATTTTGAGTCATTTACCCCCCCCCAACTTAAAAAGGCCGAAACTTCCCCCTATCCGAAATTTCGGGTCTTTAAATGTATGCACGTACTGGCTCGTATTCAGGTAGGCGAGGGCCAACTCCCTGCTCCGACATGAAAAATTTTTTGCTTCTCACAAGGACCCCCAAAGTAAAAACTAAAAATTTGCCGGCGCCGGATTTATTGTTTTTAATTGCTTTTCATCTTAAAGCACAAGACAAAAGTTATGGAATTCTGCACAAACTGGATGATGAGAATACAACTGTGTAGATAGTTTGAACGATAGATTTGTTGTAAATTACTATGAGGCAAAGTGAACAATTTCTGAAAATTTTTCGTTAAATTTTGTACCACATTGTAAAAAGCTTATCGAGAAACGCTCAAAAATGCATTTATTATTGCCTACCTGACTTCAAAATTTTCAGTGCCCCGGAATAAAATTCTGCATTCGGGCACGCATAATTACATATGCAAACGTTTATTAAGTTTTACAAGCAGTTTTGAAAGCATACTTGTTTTTCTAATTTTTCAATAGTGACGCCTGCACAAATGGAAATAAGAAGTCTTGGACCGACCGAAGGCACTTGTCTATCACGAAAAAGCTCTGGCACAATAGACGGTTTAATGGCTAAAACAACAATCCCGTTGCGTGAGCCGTCGACAAGCTCAAAATTCGAATTGGTACATTTGACGTTTAATTTCTGAAAAGAATACTCTGCGGCAGGCGCGGATTCAGAGTGGAAGCGGGGGAGGCATCAGCCCCCTGTCGTCAAGAAGTATTTGGGCGCAATAGAGAATAATGCGTGTTTTTTATGATTTTAGCCATTTTTATGACGATTTTTTCCAATTTTTTCGGCGATTCGCGCCGGGTATTGCTCATTAATGACATTTATTGACTTTCTTAGCGCTTAACTAAACTTTATTTTACACTAATTTTGTGCCTTTTTTGCAGAGAACTTCCGAAAACGTAATGCTTCTATTGAATCACAAATGATGCTGTCTATCAAAAGACGGTAAAAAACCGCTAGTTTAAGCATATTGGACGGATTTTTGGACAATTTTCGACACTTTTAGAGAAATTTAGGGTTCCGCTACCCCGTCGGAAATTCCTGAATCCGCCACTGCTCTGCAGCATTATACAGGGTGGGTGATAAAAATGATAAAAAGGATACACATCAATGTTATAACTTACAAGCCAAAAACTTCGGCAAATTTCGATACACAATTTTAAGCCCACTTTCATCGGATTGATAAAAATGTTCTTGTTTAAATCAAAAAATTTTTAGTCTATCTGCCAATGGTTCGGACGCTACAGCGATTTGTTCATACCCTACTTTGATATTGTTTTAACCCGAAATATTGTTCGGTTCTGTCATCAATTTGGTCACCGTTTAGACGATATTCTGCAGTTCTTGCAACTAGTAGGAAGGAACAATCACACTGAGGTTCGACCATTGTGCTAATAATTTTTTGACTGGAGATATATCCTAACGGGATATCTAAGTACTTAGTAATGAAACATAATGCAGAAATCATTGGGTTGAAAACAATAAGAAAATGAGGTGTAAAAAATTGCCATAGAGCACTAACCGCTGTCTGTTAGCCGAAATATTCCAAACGGTTCGAAGATGGACATTTTATCCATCTAATGAAGCTGGTTTTAAAGTTTTATGCGCAAATTAGCTTAAGTTAAGACGTAATTTCGGGGTGTAGCCTTTTTTGGCCCATCCTGTCTAGCATTAATTGATACATTATTATTATAAATGAATGCAAATTACGCGGCAGAACTCAAGGATTTCCGGATTGAGGCAGAGGATAGGTTTAAATTAACTAATGTCGACCTTCCGTTAGGCGTGTATTTTAAACACTATTCAATACTTCGATACCATTTCACTTAGCTTATTAATTAATAAAAATTAACGAGTCTTCAACTTCATTCTTTTCAGCATCTCATATACACATTTTTTATTGCATTGCCCGTAAGAAAAAAGAAAAATCCTCGAATGATCAAGAACATTTGGAATCTGTACATGGGCAATTAATAAAATGAACTATGAGAACAAAGCAGTGTCTGCATTTTACATTGCCTTCATACGAGCGGACAAATCATTCGAATATACTGTTTTTGGGCATTTCCTTTATCCTGTAAAAGTCTTTATAAAAAAGTAAATCTTTTTTATGGAATAGGACGTTTTGGCGCCGCCGTTTTGGCGCCATACTCTGTTTAATATTATTAATCATTTACATTTTATTTATGATTAAGGTATAATACAGATTCTGAAAGCCCATTCAATTCTCTACTTGATGGTATAAATTGCTATTAGAATATCTTTGAATTGGAGATAATTAAATGCGTCTAAAAATACACTGAATTTTCTACAGTTTTTTTGATGTACATAAATGAATGCTCATCGAATCGAAAAGAACAATATGCTGTTTTGTAGCTTGTAGAACCTGCTTTCTGAATATATAATTTATTTTAAAATTGCTTGAAAATTGATTCAATTAGAATAATTTATAAGTTGCTGGCGCCAAAACGGCGGCGCCAAAACGTCGTAGACCTTTTATTACGTACGTACTCGTGTACTAGGTATTGTAATTATATATTTTAGACATATTTCCGAACAGAAAAAATAGCTACATAATGTCAAGCGTTATTTGCACCACGTTTTCTTCCTATTTCCAATTTATTTTATTCTCGTAATTCACTGATTTCGGCGATACTTAAGCAAAATTTTAGCGAAAATTTTATGTAAAATTATGGCCAGAAAGCTGGTACTGTATGCCAAACAAAATGAGAAGTGCTAATATGCATTCCTGATCGTATCTAAATAACCGTATAAACATCAATACGTTTACGAATCAAATGTCGAATATACATGAACAGCTAAGAAGATTTTCAGACTAAGATTTATTGGCCGTCATTGTACAAGTATGCATCAGGGGGACAAAACATAAAATATTGTTGTATTTTTCACGCATTTTTTGTAATATACAATTCTATGAATTTTCTGTCTATTATGGTTTAAACGAGTTCTTTCAATTATCATAATCACTTTTTGTGCAATCTTACCTGTTTTGTTCCAGCAGTCATCATTTTTTGAAGTCAATTAAACATCGTAATGCACGGAATAAAACTTATTTATTAATTTAGCAGTGCTTCAATCTTAATCCACGAAATAAAACACATTTAACAATTCTACATTCTTTCTTAACCTAATATTATTTTTCCATATTCATTCGAAATTTGATTCGATAGCACATATATTTACTTTAGAACTATAAATACAGATAATTACTGAAAACCGAACTAACACTTTCAATTCTATATATCATACAGTACTGGTATTATGTGTCCTTCTCTTCGAAAAAGAAAATGTATTAAAGAATATATAATAAAAATAAAAATATATAAAAACTATATTACCAAATATGCTTTATTCCCTACATTAAAATATTTACGAAGTCTGTAGTGTTGAGACGTAGTATTCGGATGAAATTCGTTGGGATATTCTGCGACCCTTTAGAACAAGATTTTGATTTCAAGATGAACATGACAAAAATGGTTAATTTCGATCGATAAAATAATTGATTAAAAGTAATAATTTTGACATTATTACTGTTTTTGTCCTCACCCCTTCCGAGCACAATTATTTTACCTTACCGCTAGAGCCGCATGAGCTTCTTCCGACGGATCCGATGCCAACATGTTTTCGCTTGATGTTATCCCTTAATAGATCAGATATAAGAAGGATAGGCAAGCAAAACAAATCGAACAAACCTCAACATAAAGGTTGATATGAAGAATACTACAGAAGTTGTCGCTGTCTAATCACTCCTAACAAGTTCACCTTCATTATAATACTCTATTACTAAGCAATAAGATTAATGATAAACATTCACCCGCAACTAATCTATATTATTATTATAACCATTTATACATACTTATAGATGCACTGTGCAGCCGGTCAGGACGAAATAAGCATAATAATAAGCTTAAAGATAATTTAGAATTTCAACCATATCCCTTATAGTACCTATAGCAAATAATACAATCAGTCAATTAGAATATTTTGCCGCTAACGTAGTATTTTAAAGAGGAGCGATCAAACAACTCACCTGCAGACAAGAAACCCGAAATTAAAGCCTTTGCCATGTTGCCACCTCCAATGAAACCGATTTTAGGTTTTAAATTGCATCTGGTGCAATAATAATCAAAATTGGTATCAACCATGTCGTCAGTAGAACCGTCACCAAACGCCGTAGCTTGACTCATTGAAAAGCGAATCGACAAAAAAAAATGAAATTGAAAACAGTTATTAATAGGTAAAGGAAGCTAAGTTCGATATTAAAATCTTGCAGGTTTCTCCTAAAAACTTCGGGCATTCAGCTACAGTTTTCCACAGCGATTCTCTTTGGCTTAAATGTCAAAAATAATATTATTGGCCTTTCTGACGATGTGCTTTTATTTTGCAAAGAGAAAAAGAGGATAAAATCTTGCAAATATATAGAAATTTAAAACTATGTGATCACTTCGAAACCGATAATCGCTAAAAACAGCATCTTAGCTTCCTTCCGAGAATGGAAATCCTATTGACCCAGCCAAATGCTACCTGGAATTAGCAGCTTTCAAATAGAGTGCATCTTCCCCCCAAAGTCCTCATGGTTTTATGGTAAATACCGACTGAGTGAGTTTAACGCGGCGCCGCGCCGGCCGCCCCCATTGGATACTCGAAATTTTTTGGCACTTCGCGCTTCTAAATTCATTATTTTATCGATTTTCGTTTCGTTGTATATATCATACATAGTTTTGCGCCAGAAAGTTCTTTACGCAGTGTATGTAGCACTAAAAAAGGATTTCTGATCAGTTTTTAAGCAAAATGATAAGATTTCAGCGCTTCGTGCTAAATACTTTAATACATGGTAGATTTTTCCGTAAAATATGGCTGAATTTTGGGCAAAATTAAAAAATCTCATTTTTCTCTGCATCACAAAAAAAGATTTCGAGAAAAATTCAAGCACAATAAACGACGAAAAACGCACTTTCGTACAAGAATCACAACGGAGCAATAGTCAAAGGTTCAACCAGTCTCTAAGACACATATTTGTCGGTCCCGTAGAAAATGAGGTTTGGATAAAAATGAGTGAAAAAAGTGTCCGCCCTAGACCCTTCAAACCGTCTAATTTTTTTGCTATTCCGCTCTATGAACGATTATCATCATGTCCGAGCGTGATGACAATGTATTGAAACTATTTCCGACTATTTTGGGGTTGCCCCTTTACAGAAATTTAGGACTCACCCACCACTGGTGAATACTTCAAGATGCCGCTGTGTACTCATGTGTTTTGACATGGTTAGGTACTATACTCCGGAAACTTCGCATGAAAAATGGTAGCGATTGTTCCACTTCAGCAAACTGATTGCACGCTCCTAAAGCAGACCTGCCCATTTTGTAGTAGCATTTATCGCGAATAACAAATTCCATCCAAATGTCACCTGCATCCCATCATTAGTTTTTACACAATGTTCTTTTATGGGTGGGCCAACACAAGGTTTTGGTTAAAAAACACTGCGATCATTTCAAACATACCGGTCCTTGACGCATCCATTTGGTGGGCAAATATCTTAAAGGTAAAAAATTAATCGGGTAGAATAGTCTTAGTTTAAGTCTGATTACCATTTATTAGAGATGATGCATAAACAACTAATTAATATTTCCGACTAAATTACAACCATGTCGTTTTGTTTGTGTACGATTGTAATTGGGCCGAAAGTTTGATAGGTCAAGGTTATTCGAAAAAGTTCCGGACAATTACGTTTATGCCGCGTGAGGCCGACGTTGGAAGATAAACGAGTGATGTTTGCGTATCAGTTGACGCAGTTTTTATACGCTACCGACATAATTTTAAAACAAGGAGCAAAGATTTTGCGGCTCTTATGATTTTTGAGTAAGACAAGAAGAATTATACAGTTTTCTCGTATTTCTAGCGGAAATTCTGAAAATTTTTCGCGCTTCGTATCATACCCTTACATAAGTAGCAAGTACTTCGCTCTATAATCCTATAGGATATGTGGAAGAGAGATCTGCAGAAAGTTTAGTGCTTTAGTTCCCGTCACTTTGCGCCTGGACTTGTATTTAAACAGTTAAATGAGATTTAAGCAACCTACGTAGGTTTAATATGTATCCACATGAAAATTTTATATTTTTGAATTTATGAAAAACTTTAAACTACGAGTATAAATGATTTGAGCCACTAAAAATGCACAAAAATACGCTATTCGACGCAGAATAAATTAATTTTTGGAATATTTTTTTGCGGGATCGGACGAGGGCCGATTTTCTCCTCGGCCGAGGGATTTTAAAAGCGTTGCCTTGATTTGGGCTGAGCGAAAGATCTCAAACATGACAGGTTCATGGCTATAAATGTGCTGAGACTTTCCAAATGCATGTTTAGTTAGTCAAGAAGTATGGAGCAATTTCGAACGTATATGAATCTTTTCTGCAGTAATAGAGTGGAAAACTAGCAGTACCAAATTAATAAAACGCAAGAACATTCCTTACACACAATCAACGAGTTTGTGTATATAGGTCTTAGACAAAAACACCAGAATGGGGTCAAGAGGTTGAAAAAGGAAATAAAATGCGGTTATACAATATCGCGTAGATTGTTTTCGGTCCTTTTCGCCACTTGGCTTCCACAAAATTTGAGGGCCTAAAAGTGGGGGAACTTTTCAACGATTAGGGCTCAAAGGATGAAAACTTTTAAAGACGATGGTTGTTATACTACAATCTGACACTATTGTTCAATTTTTTATTCAGGAGTCGATTTCGCCTGCACAAAGTAGGTTCCAAAAGGTCTGGCCTGTGAACATTCAGTACATAATAAATTTCAGTGAAGGAAGTCATTCGAAAATACATCTTACAATGTACAACATAAGAATTTTTCACGTATAAAATTCGGAGTTTTCGGACTCGCTTCTCGAGTTTCGGATAGAAAAATGATTTCGAAATTTATTTGTTTGGGAAAACTGACGTTTTTGTCAGTTATTTACTATGCTTATACAATGTAATGTCGCTTAATTAGGTCGTCTTAGCTCCTTTAGAAAAAACAATGGCGCAATTAATAAAATTTTCTTTTGCTCAAAGGCGAACGAGCATAAACGTCAAAACCTGTTCAAATTTGACTAAAAATGGTAGTCGCGTCGAACTACGATTAGGCCATACGAAAGGCGAACTTCGAGAAATTAAACAGCGAACACAATAAATAGGCTTAAACTTTAAGCGTGTTAAAACAAAAATGAAGCACGATACAACAATAATTTGCGGGAATGAGTACGTTTCAATAGTAAAATTAAGCTACGATGAATTGAAACGGCAACCGAATTGGCAAACAACAATACAGCATAAAAACGCATAAGTACATATGCGGCATAGAAATTGTAAACAACCCGTATCAGGATTTGCCTAAGGGAACAGACCGGGCTTGAAGGGTCAGGGGGTCTCTGGATCCCCAGAATCTGAAAGACCCCTTAAAATCGATAGACTCACCAAAATTGAATTTTTGGTGCTATTTTTTTGGCAATTTGGCCTTATCGGACCCACAGAATGAAGTTGCTGCCCTTGTATGGAGCAAGAACATGGAAAAAATATGGAACAACCAGACAACACGCACAGCATAAAACTTCTGGGGACTTAAACCAAGAAAAATTTTCTAGCGTGCTTCTTAGGTTGAATAACGGCGGATACGCCTCAAAAACATCATTTTTGGCTTTTCTGACGATGCTCTATTTTTCTAGAATGTAAAACATTAAAATTTCGAAAAATATAAAAAATTTGAATAAATTGAACAAAATATAGTCAAAAAGTGAGTATGATATGGCGCGAGTCGCTGAAAATTTGAGACTTTCGAACAAACAGATAGCTAAAAATGTTTAAATTAGCACCGTTTCTACGAATTTTTCGGAAAATTGCGAATTCTTGATGGTGAAAATTTCTGTAGTAAAACCTTCCTGGGGAGGGGGTTGAAAACCGCCATACCCCTCAAGATCATGTATTCCATGGAAGATTAGGGAATTACAATTCCATACCTATACAATATTTAAAAAGAGCGGATGTAAGACACTGTCTTCAGCATTCAATACGAAGCTTATGGCCCATCTATACTTCTGTTCGACACGACACGACCACATATAGACGTATGGGGAAGGGGGTTGGGGATATGCACACCCCAGAAGGCCGAATACACCCTCCAGAAACCGAAATACCCCCAGAATACAATTTTGAAATTTTGTTTTTTTCCGCAATTTTTTGATGCCAATGGATAGTGCTCAATGGGAAACGTTTAAAAATGGTGTTTTTCGCCATACCATCATTTTAAAGACCAGTTTTTGACCTATAAAAAACCTTGTACATACACATACACCTCCCCAGAATTTTCTTGCCGCCCACGTATGGACACGACCATACCTGGGCGTGCGGGGGGTGGGAATATGCACCCCCGAGAACCAAAATACCCCCCCCCAGAATTCAATTTTTGAAATTTTTTTGTTTTTTTCACAATTTTTTGATGCCAATGGATAGTGCTCGATGAGAAACGTTGAAAAAATGGTGTTTTTTCACCATACCACCATTTTAAATGCCATTTTTTGACCTTTAAAAAATCGTGCATCCCCAGAATTTTGGGGCCGCCTATCTATGGACACGACACGCGTACGAAGTATATATAAACGACGTAAGCGTGCCTACGTCATTTACGTATCCTTTGTAGGCGTGTCGTGTCGCGTCGCGCCGGACAGAAGTATAGATGGGCCATTTGTCCCTGTTCTAGTAACAAAAAATAAATTATCGTTTAAAAATGAACGTATTCAAGGTTCTTTTCTCAACGTGCGCTCTTATGCCAGATCCATAATAAGTGGACAGAAATTGCAGCACCGCTGTTTCGTTCCATTTTCCAGTTGAAGCGACTCGACACGCCGGGCAAAGAAATTCGGGTGGAAATTGTGTTTTTGGCATAGAAGGATCTTCAGTCATATCTCCAGCTAAGCGATGATTCACTATATTATGGGCATTCCATAGATACAAAATTACGTCCGCCGCATTTTTAACCTATAAAAGCGACGCGAAACTAGACTAGAAAAAAAACCAAACTATGCTACGCACTAGACTTGCGCAACATGGGAATTCTGGGGAGGGGTGAAATTTAAAAGTGTCTTTTTTGTCTTTTTTGGCCTCAAAAATAGTAGGGGCGCGTCGTTTCTGACGATGCTCTATCGTTCTAGAGCATGGAAACATTAGAAATTAAAAAAATCACAAGATTCGAATAATTGAACAAAATATAGTCAAAAAGGGGGTATAAGGCGCTAAGCGCCAAAAATTGGCGCTTTTCTGATAATAGATAGCTAAAAACGCTTAAAACAGCACCTTTTCTACGAATTTTTTGGAAATTCGAGGGAAATCGCGAATTCTGGGGCGGAAGGGGGGGGTGAAAAAATTTATGGAGGGGTGAAAATTTTCTAGGGGCGTGGGGGTTGGGGGAGTATACATCCCCAGAAGTTGAAAAACCCCCGCAGATTACTGTAGACCCACAGAATTCTATTTTTAGCAACATTTTTGGCAATTTTCGGCGATTTAAGCCTCCCCCGAATTTTCTTGCTGCCCATGTATAGTGAAAAACCCTAAACCCTCCGATCATGTATGCTACGGACAGCTTAACACATTTAAGTTGGGCTCAAATGCGGATATTAATTGCAAACCTTTTCAACGATTATTGAAAGCAAAATATTATAGGGACTAGGAATGAAGATGAAGACCTAGAACACGTCTCAAAGGCTCCGAAAAAATAGGTCATGCCGAGTGATTTCGGAAAGATTACGTACAGCAAGAAAAATTTTGAACTCATGCAAAAATGTCAAAATTTTCAAGAAATGCACAACACTTGTTGTATTTCGTAGAATGTGTTTTAAAATTGAACTTCTTCCTTCCTCGTCTTGCATGTACAAAAAAATGTATTTTGAAAGACCGTAGAAAGGCTAAAATAGCGTCTTGTTGCGATGAAAAAGCGAATTCTTTACATCGGTACCCATTTACAATTATATGTTCTTTTTGTTTTCATCAAGCTTCAAAATTAAGCTTAGGATAGTGAAAATGACTCTAAAAATTTTATGCTTCGCATAATTAAGTTTATGGACCATTCGTCAATAAAAAGATCGCAAATTCTACTTATGACGGTAAAAAATATCAAAATTTTCCGGTGCTTTACGCCCTATTTAATACATTTGTGTATATTTTATTTAAAAGTCAGAAACTAATAAATTGACTGCTTTACAGAACGTTACTATAACATACTACAGTACATTCAAATTTACGTGCATGTGTAAATCAAAGACTTCTGCGAACCGTCTTTGTACGCGTACAAAGGAACTTTATACAAAAAAACTGATAGGTACGTAGATATTAGTTTTGTCCGGTTGAATCATAATTTTGACTTAGTAACCACCAAAATGAAAAGTTTCATCAACATTGCTTCAAAATTGTACGTTTTAAATAAATTAAAACGGGGACTCTTGCAGCAATCCTTGCAAAACGGAGCAAATACATAAGTACATCTCGTAAGCATTATCATACAAATAGGCAACCAGCAGCCGAAATCTGGGGGGGGCTGGGTGGTTCAAAAATTGGCTGAAATCCCAAAAAAACATGCCAACAACTCAATTATGGGGTCTATCGTTTTTTCGGATAGTGTCTACTAGGGATCGACCGGAGCTCCGGCTCCGGCCTCCGGCTCCTCCGGCCATTTTTGGTCCTCCGCCTCCGGCGGCCGGAGGTACAAAAAGGGGCCGGAGGCCGGAGGTTTTTCAAACCGAATCATTCAATGCTTTAACGCTCTTCTTTTCTTTTGAAGCTTGATCACTCAGATTGCCTATTTTGTGAATTTGTACAAACACAGGTTTAATTAGTTAAGCTGTGAATGTGAACACTAGGGATGCAGCGGGTGCACATTTTTTGGAATAGCGGGTGCGGGTAGTGGGTGCCAAAATTTTGCTTTAGCGGGTGCGGGTGCCAAAATTTTGCTTTAGCGGGTGCGGGTGTCGCACCTTAAAAATAGCGGGTACGGGTGGCGGGTTTAGCAGTGAGATATAGCATAAAATAAATAGGGCCAAAAATGCACAATTTTTTCGTCCACTTAATGCAGTTATTTACTGCGTGTAAAATTCATATTAATCGTCAAGCTGATAGTCTTTTTATTTGCAGACTAACTCCAGATTAAAAATAAGTAAATTGTCAATGATTGAAGCATTGACCAAAATGAGTAATATATTCGCACTTTGCAGAATAAAATGTTTAGCCACTTGTTGTTGTCATTCTCTTCTTAAAAGGGCTACGACGTTTTGGCGCCAGCAACTTATAAATTATATTAATTAAAATAACTTTGGAGCAATTTTAAAATGAATTATATATTCCAGAAAGCAGGTTCTACAAGCTACAAAATAGCATATTGTACTTTTCGATTCGATGAGTATTCATTTGTGTACGACTGAAAAACCGTAGAAAATCCAGTGTATTTTTAGATGCGTTTACTTATCTCACTAAATTCAGAGATATTCTAAAGAGTAATTTGTACCATCACGTAGAGGAATTGAATGGGCTTCCGGAATCTGTATTATACTTTATTCATAAATGAATGTTAATAATTAATAATATTACAAAGAGTGTGGCGCCTAAACGGCACGGCGCCAAAACGTCCCATTTCGTCTTAAAAAGCAGTGTACAATACATTGCTGCAAAATCTTTCTACACACGCTAGAGTGGTTAAACTGATGCACGTAAAGACTGACACATAGACCCCTCTTTTTAAAAAGCATAATTCACATAATTGGAATAAACCATAAGAGAGCTTGAACACGTATCTGCAGTCCAGTGGGTACCTAAAAATATGACTCATTACAAGTAGATGTTTGCTTTTCTTATTTGTACTGGTACATTAGATGTCACTGCTATACATTTTGGTTTTTTCATTTACGTGCCACTGCCTAGAATCGTTTTATCTTTTCGTAAATTCTAGATATTATTATCCGCCACCCGCTGTTTTATCACGATATTTTTAGCGTGTGCGGGTGCGGGTAGAAAAATTTTGGAATAGCGGGTGCGGGTACCAAAAAAGAAGTGGGTGATAGCGGGTGCGGGTGCGGGTATCTGCTGCATCCCTAGTGAACACTAATGTGGCATTGTGAATGTACCATTGGTGAAATATTACATCATATATTTTGAGCCTTACAAATCGGACAGTGACAGTGCTTCGTCTGATATGGAAATGGAAGATGAAGAAATCGCTGATGACAATTAATTGAAAAATTATCAATATAGTCGCAATATTTTAGTACATATAAATGCATGGCTAGATAATAAACATTCACTTCTACAGATCTTTTACTTATTCATGAGCAATGTATTTATACAAACCTATATACTGTACATCATATGAATTATATTTAAAATTCTAGTTCACTGAAAATTTAAGTTCACCTCCGGCCTTCGGCCTCCGGCTCCGGCTGGCCGGAGCTCCGGCTCCGGCCCGGAGGAAAAAATGGACCTCCGGTCGATCCCTAGTGTCTACCGGATTCTGAATTTATGTAGAACCCACCCCCTTTCCCCCTCAATCCCCTCCCCCACGCCAACACGTGTGGACATTATCTTACAATAAATCACCAATTCCGTAGATGTTAGTACAAAGAGATCAGTAGACTGGAAGAAGCACAAACCTTATTTAATTCAAGCATTAGCCTTAATTAATTTGGAAATCTCATTCAATTTCTTTACAGAATCGGAATTAAAGAAGTTATCGAGTTCTCATCCACACGAATGAATTATTGTAAGTGCATAATAGAATATAAATAAATATCCACAAACGAGAAACTTACGAAGTCTTCCATTCGAAAACTGTGAGTGGTCATTTCAACAAAATGAGTGACACATTCGGCGCAGCCGAAAAAATTCTCCACATAGCCCTTAATGGATTTAAGGATCCACATAGGGTCAAAGTTCGGCACTGAAAAACCACAAAGAATGAAAATTCGCTTATTTATGATTTATGATTTACTTATATATGATTCATTAAAACTGTAACTTAAAATTTCGAGCGGGGATAGTCGACCATTTTTGGAGGTGGGGGCAAACATGTGAAAGGGGGTGGAGGATTCCCCACTTAAAGTCGGTCGTCCCCTTCCTATCCTCCCCGAAGCCAGAAAATGTTTAACACCCTCCGGTTTTAGGTAAAAAATTGAATTTTTTGGCCAAAAATTATAAGTCATCTACCTCTTTCCCCTAAAAATGGTCGAGACCATGCATGCACAGCATGGGAATTCTGGGGAGATGATATTATAAACTGCTGTTTTTAGGTTCAAGAACGGTAGGTACGCATCAAAAACATCGTTTTTAGCGTTTCTGACGATGCTCTATCTTTATAGAGCATAGAAACATAAAAAAATTTCGAAAAAAATCAGAAAAGTCGGAACAAATTGAACAAAATATAGTCAAAACATTAGCATAATGGCGTGAAGCGCCGAAAATTCGGCACTTTTGAGCAAACAGATAGCTAAAAAAGCTTTAGAAAGCATATTTTCTACAAATTTTTAGAGAATTTTTTGGGAACTTTCAAAAAATCGCCAATTATGGGGGGTAAAAAAATTTGTGCGAGGGTGAACATTTTACTGGGGGTGAAAACCCCCCTTACCACTAAGATCATGTATGCCGGGGACCACCCCCTCCCAGAAATTCGAGCCGTTATATACATGGGTAAGGTAAATGAGTAATGAATGACCTTCAATTTTTGTCTGAAAATGGCAAAGAACACCTAAAAATGGCTTTAAAAAAGCAAGTTTTTGCGAAAAGTAGGACGGGAGTAAAAATATGAGTTTTTAAAAGTATTATGTCAAAGGATTATTAATTTTACGTGCTGCCAACTGAAAAAGTGCCATAAGTAGTGTCAAAATGGTATAGAACCTCGAAACTTCTCGCCAAATCGTTCAATTTCTTCATTTTTTTTAATTTTAAAACGATTTAATGCTGTCAAAATCGACTAGAAATGCTGAGAGAAACGGACTTATCACGTAAAAAGCGTTTCATACTACTTTTTTGACATGAATGATTTTTTTTGGTAATATTTTTATATATTAATATATTAATATATTAATATATTAATACCATTTTGACACTTTTTTAAAATTAATTAAAGAAAATTACAAATATTTTTTAATTAATTTTTTTATTTTTAAACATTTTCGTCATTCGATTGGAAAAAAAGCGAGAACACGTAATTCATTACCCTGAAAAAACCAAAAATTGGTAGATCGCTGAATGCTTTGTAAAAAACGGTTCTCATAGGAAAAAACGATGGTACCACTTTAAAACAATCGTTTTCGAGCATTTCAGGCAATTAAATAACCCTTTTGAACTCACAAACAGCTATATACAGGGCCGTATCCAGGAGAGCGGGGGGGGGCTGCCCCCCCAAATTGGAAAATTTTTGTTTCTCCCAAGGGTCCCCCAAGGGGAAAAATGAAAAATTGGCGAAGTGCATCTGAAACACCGCCAAAACAGGTTTTTAGCGTACTTTCGAGCTAGTGAACTCAAAATTTTCCGGCGCTTCGCGCCGGATTTCTTGTTTATGCATAGTTTTGTCTTCTAAACCACTAAAAATCGCTCAAATTTGACTTAGACATAGAGAGCATATCAATTTTATTCTAGCGCTGTGCGCCGGATTCATTGTTCAACTATAGTTTTCGCCTTCTAACTCACTCAAACAGCTCAAATTTTAGTTATGACACGGGAAACATTAAATTTTTCCGGCTCTTTGCGCCGTATTTATTGTTTATATGTTTTTTGTCTTCTAGCCCGCTCAAAACCGCTCAAATTTGAACTTGATATGCAGAATATGTCCATTTTTTTCGGCGCTTGGCGCTGAATTATTCATTATCCATATTGTTTTTCTCTGTAAAGCACAATGATTAAGTACAAAGGCAAGAGATGAGAAATAATTCGTCGATTAAGTGATGAGAAATCAGCTTAAATAATAAATTTGCTGTATATAAATATGAAATAAAGTGAAAATTTTTTAATTTTTCTGTTGAAACTTTTTCTTCACCATCGTATAGAGCTCGCCGAAATACGCTCAAAACTGCCTTCATTTTCGCCTATCTCCTAATGGTTCTCGAGATATTTGGCCTCAAAAATTTTCGGCCCTCCCCCGAAATAAAATCCTGGGTAGGGGCCTGGCTATATATATAGCCTTTTTGGACTGAAACATGGCTATATAGCCTTTTTGAACAAAAATAGCTATTTGGCCAATTTTTGAGTTGAGAAAAATAGCCAAATTTGCTTTTGAAACTCATAAAAGACAATCATATTGCATTTCTGAGCTCACACGATATATTTCTGAATCCAGAAAAGCTTAGCTAGTTTTTTGAGCCCAAAAAGGCTATATAGCTAATTTTCTGAGCCCAAAAATGCTATATAACAATGTTTTTTTCGGCCAAAATGGATGTATAGCTATCAGTTTTCGAAAGTTCAGGAGGGTAAAACCCCCTCACCCCCTGCTCTTGTATGTTGCCGATCCTGATCTTAGGTACTCCACAATCAACCTAAAAAGTTTTGAAAGGTAAGACGATGCGCGGGAAGATGGGAAAATCGACTGTATTGGACGTAAAATCTTCAAATTTTCGGTACTATGCACCGGATGCGGAGTATTTTCTATTATTTTCGCTCAAGCACGACCAAAAAATGACTTTTTTATAGCTTTTTGCATGACAAAGTTTTTTCAAAAAGTTCAAATTTTATTATCCTAATGGATAGAGCATGTCGAAAAACGTCGAAAAATGCGGTTTTTGCGCGCTATCCCGACGAAATTCCCGAGATATAGACCATTTATCTTGGGTCCGCCCCTATTGGCCGGATACTGGATATGGGCATGTCCGTAGTGATATTTTATGCGCATATTTATGTAATAAAATGAGCATTTCATGAACATTATTTAATATATAATCATTTTCTAGATTCCAACCCTTACCACCCCTACCTTGCCCATCTATGGTTTGGAAAGTATTTGCACGAGTTGTCTTTCTAACTAAATTGTATAAACTAAAGCCGGGGTATGTAGATTTCATGTGATCTGATCAAGATGCGGTAAAATTGCTTGAAGATAGATAAAAGGCTAGCGCGCAGCACATTCTTCATTTATGTAAACACGAGTGGTAAGCGCTAAACGAAGCTAAATATCATAAAACTTTAACTTTCATTCATCTTAAATAATAGTTTGCAGTTAAGAGACAATTTTTAAGAAAGTCGATGACTCACTGTGTGTATATGTGATAAGTCAAAAATTAAGATCCCCGAAAATAAGCTATTTAGTGTAATTTTTTAAGCTAGGAAAGAAAATGATGTTAATTCTGCACGAAATTCGTGGAGCTACAGTAAGCCAAAGTTGTACCTTTTCAAAATTTTCTTGAATTTATATGCTTCTAGTTTATTGCCTGCAATTTTCGCAGTTTCTAAGATAATTGCACGAAACTTTTTTCAGTAGATCAACAAAGGGACGCACTTTGCACTGAGATTAAATTTTTCTACATATGCATTTTTACACTTTGCACCACAGGTTTTGCTTAGAATTTTTAAGCTCAAATTACAAATTTTTTACAAGAATTACTGTAGCCTTGTCAATTTTCCGTTGTCACAAAGAATTTTTCAACGACATATGTCTCCTCCTAAGTAACTCATTTTAGCAAAAAATCATTAAAAAAGGGCAACAGCACAAGTTACAGCAGTTTTACGACCACGACTCCCGGCAGCTATTGACAGGAAACCACAAACTTCACAGTGCACCATATCAGCGACTTGCATGCTACTTGCATGAAAATTTTTCAAATAAACATCTAATAGTGTGCCCAACGCTCATGCATCATCACTTTACACAGTCCGTTTTTGTTTACAACTAATTATGCTTTAAATATAGTCCTTTTGTCAATGACGACTGCTGAATTCCTCACGAAATTACCATAATTATGTCTTTACAGGCACAGCACATTTTTTTAAAACATCGATAAACAATTTCAGCAGCACAATTCCACAACATATATACGACTCCGAACAGCTGTTTATGAAAAAACATCTTTTATCCTCTTATTACACTATATCAACGGGTTGCAACTTGCACGCTACATGCATGAAACTTTCCCACAGAAAGAAGCGCTAGTTGCAGTAAGTACTAGAACTGTACCGGGGCCTGGCCCCGGCACCTTGAAAATTTTAATATTGTTCTTAGATGTAAATTGTTGTATTGATTGATTGCAAAAACGATTGAAAAAAGATACTTGTGAAAAATTTTGCCTTTTTGAGCTTAAAAATTTCAAGCAAAACCTTTAGTGTAAAGTGTAAAAATGCAGATATATAAAAATTTAATCCCTCAGTATAAAATGCGTCCCTTTGTTGATCTACTTGAAAAAGTTTTGTGCAATTATCTTAGAAAGTGCGAAAATTGCAGGCAATAAACTAGAAACATATAAATTCAAGGAAATTTAGGAAAAATTGCAACTTTGGCTTACTGTAGCTCCACGAATTTTGAGTTTTGTGCCGAATGAATATCATTTTCATTCCTACCATCAAAAATTCCTCTATACAGCTGATTTTTAGGGTATCTTGATTTTTGACTTATCACATCGATGGTCGTTTTTCTCAAAAATTGTCTCTTAATATGTAAACAACCTTATTTAATGCAATTTATCAACTACTTCTTGAAAAAATTAAGTGTACAGTTGTTTTTATATCTTACGAACTAGAATTTTACATTCTCTAACAGCCTACCCAACGTAAATTTATATGTGATTTCTTCTTATGATTAATGTAAAACTTACAAAATCCTCTTTCATAGAAGGCGTTTACAGTCAGAGCATGAAAGGTCGTCCACAAGCCGCAAGTGTAACCGCGATACTTGGCTTCTGATCCCCGACAATGGACATAGTCCTCGTTGGTCGGAAACGGTCTGTCGTGCACTCTCTATAAAATGAATGATTACTTACTACATATTTCTAATCGTGTCTAACCAAAAGAATAAACTACTCAAATTTCAAATAAAAAATGTATTTATCCCCGAGAGGACTAAAGTTTGCTAATTAAAAAAATCCTAATAATACGAAGGTTATTGTCAGAATGTTATTTGAAGAGAAATCAATCAAATTTGGAAATCTACTTAAATAAACATAAAGATACTTAAGTCGTATATGTAATGGTTATTTTTAACGAAATCCTAAAATTTCAATTATCAAAAATGCAAAAATCAAAAGAATGTTAAGCAGAGAATAATATTATTCCTAACATAACTCATTATTTCATATTATTTTCAACATTTTTATGCTATATATCGTAAAATCAGGCTTACTTCTAACCGTTCAAATTCTTTAATCCACTCCTCACGTTTAATTGTTTTATTCCGCGCATTCACCAGAAAGTTGTGCAGGTCTTTGAACAAGAGCTTTGCTCGTTCACTGCGCTGTAATCTCTGGAAAAAAACAGCTTTCTGAATCATGACTACCACACATGCACACTGGGGTATGGGAAGGGGGTATTATCCTATTAGAACTTTTGTAAGGCATAACTCCCTCGGGCCATTGCAGACCAAAACCTAGTGTTGCAATTATGTATGAAACAGCGCCAAACAATGTCTAGCAGTATAATCTGAAGTATTTTTTCATTCATTCAGTCAGACACTTTTTGTCCATTATTTTGTGCATATCTGATAGTCCAAATCATTCTATCGCTCTTATTATCATTTGTTTTTATACAAACTTAATCACGAATATTCAAAAAGAGTAACATACAACGAATTAAAGTGTTTTTACGGGTTTTTAGGGGGACGGGTAAGGGACGAAAAAATATCTTAAAAATCAACATAAACTCATCATTTTGCGCCGTAATTGGCCGTAAAAATAAATCATTTGGTTCATCCCCCAGGAAACTCGGTTTACACCTCTACCAGAACTTTGGGCCGTGTGCATGTATGATGATTACGATATTCACTTTGAAAGGGAGTTCAAAAACTTTATATACCTCCAATACAGTACAAAAAGGGTTTAAATCTTTTAAGTATGGAGCGAAAGATCAGCTTAGTGCTTCCCGCTCAGGTCGACCTTAGCTGTTCTAAACTGATGTTCATATGGGCAGCTGGGATAAACTTATAGAAAAATAATTATAATAAGCTTTCAATGTTGAAAAAATGTTGACGTTATTCTTTTTCAGCATAATAAATTTTTTCAAATTTGCATAGAAGTTAGAAGTTGTGTATATACATGTGTAGCAACTTTAGCGCTCTTTTACTTCACTTTAAAATAAAACTAGCTTTTTTATGTTTACCTTAAATAAAATACATAAGCACAATCACTCCTATTATCAGATTCAATAAACAGCTGGTAATTGCGGAAATATCATTTCAGATTCTGTATAACACGAATTATTTTAGCTTTTGAAAGAAAGTTCTAAGTTTACGATTGACCGAAAAGTCGTAAAAACTTCGGCCTCTCGTGTTGTACTACAATATTGACTATTTTTTTCTGACAAGTAAAGCTTTTTAGAGCACAAGCGCGAAAATGTTCTGCGCTTTTTGCACTAGAAAGACCTAAAGAAAACGCAAAGAGCATAAAGTGCGACATTAATGGAGGTAATTGTCATGCTGCGAACCTTTTTAAAGAATGGAATCCGCGAAAATCGCGAAATTTTTCTGGTTTTCAGACTAGAAAAATTTTTAAAAACATTTGAATTATGCAAAGAGCGAATAATTTCAGAAGTTCTAAATAGAGTATATAATCAAAATCATACAGGGTGGCCGATAAAAAAAGCTACATTCCGATCAGGCCCTTATCCAGGGAGAGACTGGGAGGCACTTGCCCCCTAAAATGAAATTTGAGAATGATTTTTTCCTTTACCCCCTTTGCTCTTTTAGCCAAAAATCGCTAAATTTTTCGGCGTTTCGCGCCACGGTTCTTTTTGTATTCGGCAAACATTTTTCCCAATGCACCAAGAATTTTGGGACCGTCTTTGTACATGTACAAAATTTTCGGGAAGACAAAAAGTGTAAAAAGGAGTAAAATCCCCAAGAAATTTCGGCGCTTCGCGCCGAAATGAGTAATTGTTTGTCCTATATAAGTCTATAATAGCAGAATTTGCATTTAGAATAGAATATCGAATTTTTAGGCGCTTCGCGCCGTTTTGAGACAATTTTTAGTAATTTTTGGCATCAGAAACCGAGATATTAGCTAAAATGCATTACCAAAGGTCGAAAAAAACCTGTTTTACCACACTAAAATCGCTATTGTACCATATTATAGCACACTAAAATTTGCATGCACAAAACGTACGAAGACTTTTGGGGATAATCTTTGTACATGTAAAAAGGGACCTTGTACAAAAAAAACACTGCTTTGCGATTCCATAGTGGAAATTTCAAAAACCCCAGCAAACTAGTTTAAAAATGAATTTTCAGAAACGTGGCCTTGCAACAATTTGCGGATCAAATTTTCAATGGAAATTCAGCCATCTGGGAAATATTCAATATTTGCTTGAAAATATCATACTTTGGCTTTCTTGCAGTAACAGCTGATGAAGAACCTATCTCAAACCAAGCGGGAGTACCTACGTGAAGTAACCATCTCTTGAAGCTTATATATAGTATCTAAACTAAGCCCAAGTCTAGATATAATGAGATAAAGAACGGGTATTAAGAGTTCAGGTGAAAAGTGCCTATGCCTTAAAATTTAAGATCTAAAGTTTAAACTTATTTAGCTCAACGAATACTGGGTCGATTTCATAAGATTACTTTTACGAGCTCTTTTGAGAAAACCTGACCCTGAAAGCGCCTAAAATCAGATCTGTATTGAATTGATGATTTGTCGTTGGAAGCATATTTTAATTTTCTAAAGTTTCCAAGTTCTTTTAAAATATTCAAACGCAAACGTTATTTAGCATTTTGACTTTCCAAAAAGGCACAAAAATAACAAATATTTTATTTTAAAACAGCAGAAGATATCAAGATGAATATTTCGCTACCTATTAAGAAAAATTAGAAATGTATTTTTTCAGAGATTTTAGCGCCACAATAGGTTAGTTCTATAAACCTAACGGCTAATATTGAGAATAAGGTGACCTCCTAGAAATTAACTTTGCATGGATGATTTAATCTAATTAAGGATCAAGGAATTCAAATCTGAAACAATTAGGTGTTGGTCGGCATTACTGACCGAGTTACAGGCTGTTGAACTTCATATGTTTAAGGATAACAAATTAATTGAGACGACCTGAGCTATTCTCAATATTGCCGTTTTTACTTCTATTATATTTCGGCTTAGGCTTAGTATATCTGAAAAGGTGTTTAAAGCTGCTTAGGTCGAGGTCGCTCCCGCTCAGGTCGATGTGGTATAGATGCTTAGGTCTTAGTATATCTGAAAAGGTGTTTAAAGCTGCTTAGGTCGAGGTCGCTCCCGCTCAGGTCGATGTATAGATGCTTATAATTAAGTACAAATTTTCAAAAAACGTGATTTTATGCCTTTTCAAGCAATAATCTATAACGTAGATGTTGAAAACACGATCTGTCAACCACGAGAGTGAAAAAAATCTTTAACAAAAATTTTTTTTCGAAATTTTTTTTCACTCACATGGTTTTCCGACAGTTTTTTCGACCTCTAAATTAAAGATTACTGTTTGAAAAGGCATAAAATCACGTTTTTTTGAAAATTTGACAAGGTCACCTTATTCTCAATATATTCCAAACTAACTACCTACCTTACCTACATAAAATTCTAGAATTATACCTGACAATTTCGTTTCTCAACTTATCTACCAGGAGCGAGCAACTCGGCACTTCTACATTCTAATAACGTACTTTGTTAGAATGACACATTTCATTTTCATCCTTAAACTTAGGTTTAGTTCATTGCATTAGGTGTTTATGCTTATCGATTAATCAATAATCCTACTGTAAGAAATGGACTACTGCAATTATTACCATAATTATCATTGCTATTGACGTCATAAGCATGCCTAGGCAATGGCCTGCCTTCCCGTTGATACCAAGAGCATAAAATTTTGGTTGGTTGCCAGTTCGAAAAAGGGTAGTTTTATTATATGATCATTTACCTCGCGATTTTCAAATAAATAATGCTTTGTTTGTGCATTGTATGTATGTATACCTTTGTTTTATTAGTCGAAGTGTAGTGAGTTTACTGGTTTTTGTAGTGCACTAAGCGCTTACAGCAATTGATCTTGGGGTATCATTCGAGAAAAATGAGTTTCGGAACCAGCGAACCGCGATTGGAGAAGCATAGAGGTGTTAGAACAAACGAAGACCAGCCAAGTGGCAGCCGCGGAAAGAAAACCGGAACGTTCAAGCTGCAAAGCTGATGGAAATATGACAGAGGAAAGGCGAAGCAGAATTAGAGAAAGAGTGAAGCGATCCTGAACCAATTAGTCATGTGATAAGTTTATTTGGAATAATAAAGAGACATGCGGATGTGTTTGACTCCTCATAACTCATTATACTGTAACATATCATGTTTACTACATTAGTGTAAAGGACCAGGAAGTAGGTAATTTTTACCTCTATGAGGTGGGTGCGGGTAAATGTGGGACGTTCAAAGTACAATGAAACAGACTATATGGAATAAAAACAGACCTGCAGATGTGTTTCATTATACTGTAGAATATAAAGTAAATAGAATAAGTTTAAAGGACATTTACATAAAATCATGAAGTAGGTAATTGATAACACCATGTAATTTATACCCCCATTAGGTGTGTGCGGGTAAATGTGTGACGTTCAAAGCACAATGAAACAGACTAGATGGAATAAAAAACAGACATGCGGATGTGTTTTACTGCTTGGAACTCATTACACTGTAGAATATAAAGTAAATAGTATAGGTTTAAAGGACATTTACATATAAACATGAAGTAGGTAATTGATAACACCATTAGGCGGATGTGTTTGACTCCTTGTAACTCATTATACTGTAGAATATCACGTTTACCGCATTAGTTTAAAGGACATTTACATAAAATTATGAGGGAGGTAATTTTCAACCCCAATAGTTTTGTCCGGATAAATAAGGACATTCAAAGTTCAATGAAACAGACGATTACATGATCCGAAATGATTGGTACGGATGTAGGAGGACATAAACATTAGGGAGGAATGTACTTATAGAAACGATAGAATATGGTATTAGTAAAAATTTGTTGAACACAAGTTTGGTCTTGTTACTGATTTTAGTAAAGCCTTAACGCATTTGATCAAGTACCTTCCTTTATGAAAATTATCTAATCACAAATATTACTGTATCACAGAAATCGAACTACTTTCTATATTCACCACAGGCGACGATGGGATTGGACAACATTTAAGAGACTGATGTGCGATTGGTAGGAAAAAGCGCAAAACTTATCTTTTTTTAGACCTCTGCGAAATCCATCAACAGCGAATCAAATTGATTCGCGCTAAATTTTCTAGCATGACAGGTAAAAATGACCTATAAAAGGAAGATGCAATGCTCCCGCGCATTGTTAAAGTTTATACAATGTACGAACTGACGGGTGAATATGTAAGGAATCGCTATGTGGTGGGCACATGTACAAGTGAAGAAGCGGAAGGCACCGACGGCCAGCACGAGTTTGAGTGTGCTTTTGCCAGCAAGCATTCTTTGAGAATTCGAGTATACCCATATAGAAAGTCCTTGGATTCGTCAATTTCGGCCAATACCACAAATTCTGCTGCCCCTTAACTATATCATATTTTCAACAGATTAGCAGCTAGAACATTCCGGTTTTTTTATCCGCGCCCGAAAATCTATACTACTACTGATTTCACTCAACTTGATGCTCCAATCGCACTACGCTAATTGATAATTGTGACAAAGGCCCGAAGAACTGGAGGATTAGAATAGTGAGTGGTGTAAACAACATGATTTCTTAATCATTAAGTTGAGCTTAGCACTGGCTTAGGCTTAGGCTTAGTTATGTGCCTTCAAATTGGTGCCAGGGGATGATGTAAGCCTGAGTCAGATGGGGCAAAAATTGCGGAGCGAGCGAAGCGAGCGAAGCAATTTTTGCCCCATCTTTGGCTTAGGCTTAGATCATCCCTGACACCAATCTGAAGCCTCAAACAGCGCTTTTTAGGCTTCTAATCATCAGGAACAGCACTATGAATCCAAGACATGCCCTGAACCAAGTTTGCAATATGCAAATCAGCCTAATTTGCATACTATGCAAATCAGGCTAATTTGCATATCAAAACTTGGTTTCCGCGGCCAGTTGAGGGTTTCTAGTGATGCTCGCAATGATTAGAAACCCGAAAAACGGCTGTTTTGTAAGAAATTGAAAAATCAGTAATTACGAATATTTTCCGATCTTTGGAGTGCGCGTAGTGCTTAGTTTATCAATGTATCCAGGTAGTAGATTTGATTCTTTATGAAAAATTCTTCTTGAAACTTGTAGCCTTGACCGTTAAATACCGAACAATAAAACAGATAGAAACTACCAGAAGATTGACCGAATTGGTGCGAAGCACCGGCTTTTTCGAATTTACGTCGAAGAGCAGCATATTGCTCGGTTTTTGAACATGTCAACATTTTCCCCAGGGGAAGAGCCCCTTTCATTCCATTGACTATGCCAGTGCTTTACATTTTAAGCCGCTTTCTTAGACTTTTCTGTTGTTTTTGCTTTTTTGTGTTTTTTAGTGCGGACTATTTCGTCCTTCAGTTCTTTCTCATGTTTTTAAAACGCATTTTTTCATAAGTTTTCTCGAAGCGAATAGAATTTCTTCTTCTTCATCTTCTTTTCTTCATCTTCTCAGTGATGCCAACACGAAAGAGGAAACTTAAAAATCGGCGAAGCCCTGTACGAAGTGTAGACCAATTTTGGCAAAAACCGGCAAACCTAACATTTTTTAGCAGAAAACAACGCCTAAATATTTCCCAGCTGGCCAAGAGCGGCAAATTTTCGCCGGTTTCTGGCGAAGTTGGCAACGCTGCTTCTTCCAGGGTTGCCAAATGCTTAGGGCTCCCATATGTCCCTTTTTAAGAGGACAGTCCTTTTATTTGCATCAGCGTCCTTTTTTAAAACCTGTCCTTTTTTTGTCCTTTTTTTCGCTACTTAGCCTTAAAAAATCTCTACACAATTACCGTTGTGTCGGGTATGACGGGCCATTCACAAAGGATTTTGTTTTAAATTAATGCTGTACCATTATTGTGAGCATTGCATTTATATGATACTTTTTTCTTTTAGGTTAATATAGTTTTATTTACTGTACTTATTTTATTACCCCGTAATTTTGCATTATTCTGAACTGCTCATTTCGCCATAGAAAGTAGGGTGTAAACTTTTCATGCTGCATTCAGAACGATAACTCTACTTCAATAAATTCAATCTAGCAATAAGTATGTTCATTTATCTCATTGTATTGGTCTTGTGTTGACTTAGTTGTGCATGATTTCAGTAAACATTTGTCAATTTAGATTTTTTTTGCGGAAAATGTCCTTTTTCTGGCAAAGAAATGTGGGAGCCCTACAAATGCTCTTGTCAAAAAAACCACAATTTTAATCTCAAACTGCCTAAAAAACCCCCAACCAATGGTTAAGCATAAGGGCAAAAAACTTAAATCGCTAAACATGCCTCCAACGGCTTTAAAAAAGGTTGCCCCAACCCAACTTGGCAAATGGCAACCCTGCTGCTTCTTACTTCAACTAAGTTACAGTAATAAAATTCGAGGCGTTAAACGAAATTACTTATGCACTTTTGAATCAGATCATCTTATCGTAGGTAGCGATCTATTGAGTATTCATAATATACTAAGGTACCCCTAAACTCTGAGCCCCCTACAGCTATTTGAGAGTAACGGGATACATCTGAGAGGTGCGGTTTTTAAAAGATCGAATGGAAGTTTTTGCTTAAACTCATTAACCAACCCCTTGATCAGCGTGTAAAATTTTGGTGGGTTATAAGATGTACTTTTTTTAAATTTTGGTCGGTCACTCGACTTATGTAACACACTTTTGCGACTTGTTTGATCTGTTTTTTTTAAATTGTAGACAAGTGAGTAAGCTCGATAAGACCATGGATGGGCGGCACCAAAATTATGGGGGGTGCAAAGATTTTTCAAAGGTTGAAAATGGCCTTAAAAATGCTGGTATGGCGAAAAAACACTATTTTCCAACGTTTCTCATCGAGCATTATCCATTGGCATCAAAAATCGCGAAAAAACAACAAATTTCAAAAATTCAATTCTGGGGGTATTTTGGTACTGATTTACTCAAATGTTTCTAATTAAAATTAGGGTACTAGCGAGGAAAATGCTCCGATGGAACAAAAAGGCAGGATATAATTTGAATTATGCGCCCTCATTAAGGACATAAGAGGAAGAGACTAGAGAAAAGTCACCTTGCCTATGAGAATTGTAAGAATAAGCTAAAAATTTGACTTCACTAAAAAACGCAAAAATCGAAGTATGTTTTGCGGTCTCAAAAAAGACGTGCTTTCTCAAAAAATTGTTCACTGGCTCATAAAAACGGGATTATGAAGAAGCTTTGATGTTAATAAGATGTTAATAAGCCATTTAGTTTCTTACAAAAATAAAGTTTCCGTTTCAATACACTTCACTAAAATTTAATTAATCGTCAATGGCTTGATAATTGAATTATGACAAGCACACTATGTTGTTAATTGCATCACATTCGCAATGCATGCCATGCTAGCGTGAAAATGCACATTGAATATGTCGTTTTAAATTAGTAATCGCTTTTTTCAAGGAATAAGCTATTCATGTTACTTATTTTTACGACGGAGGCGCAACTCTATTCAGCGGGCCGCAAAATATACTTCGGTTTTTTGCGTTTTTCAGCAGAAGTGTAATTTTTAGCTGATTCTTGCAACCTTTAAGGCTTAGGTGACAAATTCCAAGTCCCTCCTTTTATGCCCTAAGGTGAGTAATTCCAAATATATTCGTCCTTTTTTGTTCCACCGGAGCATTTCAGCTTTATTAAACATATTTACGTTGTTTCAATCGAAATGGCCCAGTTGTCACCATACGTGGGCAGCAAGAAAATTCTGGGGGTGCAAGATTTTTTTGAAGATCAAAAAATGGCCTTAAAATGATGGTATGGCGACAAAAACACCATTTTCCGACGTTGGCATCAAAAAATCCATTGGCATCAAAAACTGCAAAAAAAACGAAAAAAATTTTCAAAAATTGAATTCTGGGGGATTATTTTGATTTCTGGGGGGTATTTTGGTTTCTGGGGTGCACACCTACGCTTCCACGCCCAGGTGTGGTTGTCACCCACACTCTGGGCGGGTTTGGGGGGTATGCACCCCCCAGAAACCAAAATACTCCCAGAAATCAAAATACCCCCCCAGAATTCAATTTTTGAAAATTTTTCGTTTTTTTCAGCAATTTTTTGATGCCAATGATATAAGCTTGATGAGAAACGTCGAAAAATGGTGTTTTTATCGCCATACCACCATTTTTAAGACCATTTTCTCGACCTTCAAAAAATCTTGCACCCCCCCCAGAATTTTTTGCTGCCCACGTATGGTTGTCACTGCAGCAAGGTGCGGTTTTGAAATGGCGGCCGCCCGTTGGTCCAACATAGTGGGCGAGATAAAGAATGGGTAGGTATGTAAGAAAATAATTAATAATTGCATTAATTAACGTTCTTGGCGGCCTGGAAGCACACGTGGGCGTGAAAGGGAGGTTGGGGTATGCTACCCCCAGAAGGCTGAAAACCCTCTAGAAACCTGAAATACCTCCAGAATTCAATTTTTGATTTTTTTGTTTTTTTTCGCAATTTTTGATGCCAATGGATAGTGCTAGATGGGCAACGTTGAAAAATGGTGTTTTTTGACATACCATTATTAAGAACATTTTTTGACCTCTGAAAAATCTTGCACCTCCCACCCAGAATTTTGGTGCTGCCCACTAATGCTTGGAAGCCGCACCCAGAAGCAGGGTTTTGTAGCAACAAAAACCAATTTATGGAGCATTAACACAGCTAATTCAGCTTAGTTTTCTTCCATTTAGCAAAAATATTTAAATTTTCAACGCTTGCTTTAAATGCCAAATGGCTTGTACGTATATTTCTTCTAGTGCACAAACACAGGAAATCAAGTCACTAAGTGTTAAAGAAATTTAATCATTTTGTAAACAAAGTTGTTAAAAATTTTGAGATTCTCGGAAAAAATGCGCCATCAAAATGCTTTTAAATAAAAGATACAGCACAAAACGACGTAAAAACGCTATTTCGCACGTGAATAGCGAACTTTTGGACATGTTTTCGGCTGATTTAAGAAAAGTTGGGATAACGCTAATCATCTGAGAAATTTCATGTTTTACTTCATTCAGATAAGTACATTATTAATTTAACACACTAACGAAGAATGTTTTAGTCAAATTTGCAGGCACGTAGCTGGCCTTCAGAATTAAGGGGGACTAAAATTTTGAAGTCGGATAAGTCAACAACGTATCATAGATAGACCGTAAAGCTCTTTTTGAGCGTTTCTCAGCGAGCTCTATGTGAAAGAAAAAAAATTTCGAAAAATTACTTTTTTCGATTTCACTTGTCTTCAAAAATTGTGTCGTAATGGCCACACGAATGATTTCTCAGCATTAAAAACAAGCTTAACCTACTGAAAAATTGTTCAACTTGTTGTAGGTATGCATCAAGAATTTTCAATTTTCCTTTGGGGTACCTTGTAAAAAATATTCGTACTTTCAAAATTTTAGGGGGGACCACTCCCCCTATCCACCCACAGCTACGTGCCTGCAAATTTGTCTAGGTAATTGAATATAACTCACCTGCTGGAAAGTAACGCCGAATCTGCTGAGCGTATTTTGGACTTGACGCGATAAAGGCGGAAAAAACTGTATAGAAAGTTAAAATATTATGTATGAATAAGTGGACAGAAACTAGCATTCAATTGAAGAAAACTATTCACCTGAGCTAAAAGGCCAACAAAATTCTTTAGACTTGTAAGTTTCGTGCCGTTTATCTCCCACGTAGAACTGGAAACCGCGTCAAGCAATGCAAATCTTGACGTTAACAATAAATCGGTCTCGGAAACGACGTACTTCAACTTAAGCCTGAAGCAAATGGCATAATGAGCCTCTAATATTTAGTCGGTTTACTGTTAGTCGGTATTAGGGGGTGCCATGCGGAATCAGGAGCACACGTGCATAGCATGGCCGGTCTGGTAGTCAACTTTAATGGGCTAAATTAGTCTATAGGCTAAATTAGCTTCAAAACTCCTTAGTTCACAGTTTCTGGTCCTGTTTTGCCTCCTGGGGGCTGGACAGGACCCCGAACCTCCTATGTATATTCATACGATCAGAGGCTTGAAGCATACCTACTTGTTTCTCGCATCAAAACATAACTTAGCAAGTGCTAATTTTCAATCAACTTATTGCCAAGCACATAAATATCGATTTAGAACACCTTTCCGTTCATGCTATTCTCTTGACGCCGGCGTTTTGCTTAAGCTTGATAATTGATATTTATTTTATCTGCGAATTGTAGCAAAGTGTGTTAGATTTAAGTATATATTGAAATACGCAAAGAATCTTGATTAAGGGACGAAAGGGTTAAGCATTATATTTATATGGATTCTTACATATAATTATAATAAATATTATATTATATTGTAACCAATTTTATAACGCCTTTTTTATTTTTATTATTTGCCCGTAATTCCTTTTATGTACCACACATGTTCTTATGGGGTTTCGATTTAACGAAAAAATCGTTGGAATTGAGTTTTTAGCGACTTGGCTCAAAAGTGTCGATTTTTCCGCGCTTCATGTCATACACTCATTATTTGAAAATAGATATTTTATTCAATTTGCTTGATTTCTCTGGAAGATTTTTCGTCTACGAGTGATTATCGTCAGAAACTCAAAAATTGAGTTTTTGACGCGTTATTGCTGTCAAGTCCAAAAAGATATTTTTTAAGAGTTTTGGGGCTTTGGGGCTAACCCCGGAATTCCTATGCTGTTCATGTATAACAACTACTGAAAATATGGATCAGAGCTCTTTTACAGTTATACGAATAGCCAACGACTTGTCTGCTAAATGCAATTCAAAACACCTGCTATTAACGTACATATTTCGCTGAATTCCGGTCTCTAATTTTTTCTCCTATCTGTGTTGCTTTTTTCGAAACAGTTAAGAAAGAGAATGGTAAAAATTTTATATAAAAAGGCGTATGCTGTCTGAGTTTCATTAAATTGATTGAAAATCTGGTTTCGAAGCGCCGGAACATACGGCTGAAGACAATTAAATTTATTGCTCTATCCTTTTTACTCGCTCGAGGCAATATAAAATTCGGCGTCAGCACTGAAACTAGGAATTTAAGCTAAAAAACTGAATGAAACATGGTGAAATTGTAGTTTGGATGAAATGTCAAAATTCGCAGTTTTTCAGAACTTTTTCACCACTTAATACAGCTTGCTGAGAGAAATGCATGAAATATGATGATATACATGCACAGTACCTCACGCATACCGGGACGCATAATAAGTTCCCTACTAATGAACAAGAGCGTAGCTGGTCTTCTGAATTGGGGGACGAAATTTTTGAAGTCGAATATCTCAACGACTACTCGTTTATAGGCAAAAATAGTTTTGTTTTTGGGCTTATCACAGCGAGATCAACGCATTGAAAATTTTTTAAAAATTTAACTTCATTTGAATTATATTTAAGAAATATCAAAAATATGCTGTGTGTAAATAAATAGGCGCGAAGCGCCTGAACATTTTATGCTTATTAGTTCAAAAGTATACTTCCAAAATTTTGGGGGGGACTAGTCCCCCCAGTCCCTTTACAGCTACGCCACTGTCAATATGTCCTAAAATAAACAGAAAAACACACTCGGTCGGAGATGGAGTTGTTCGTTGAGTAACTGGGATAGTCGATAGAGGAATAGTTGACTGTTGTAGGCTTACGTCGTTATGGTTTGAAATTTTATCGATTTCTTCTAATAGTGATTGTCGATATCTGAAAAAATAAAATTATATGCCTGTTTGAAGTTCAAGTGATCAAGAGCTAAATCACAAAACTGGGTAATAAACATTGTCTTTAATTTAATAAAGCGCATTAAATAAATTTGTACGTTTGGGATTTTCTAACGTCGTGTTTCATTTTAAATTAAGTGGGGAAAATTCAGACTCCCAAGTGTGACTGATCAGTGATCACCACACATGGGCGTGGGGAAGGGTTTAAGGGTATGCCCCCTCCCCAAGAAACCAAAATACCCCCAGAAACCAAAATACCCTCGGAATTCAATTTTTGGAAATTTTTTCTGTCCTTTTCGCAATTTTTTGATGCCAATGGATAGTGCTCAATGCGAAACGTTGGAAAATCGTGTTTTTTCGCCATACCACCATTTTAAGGCCCTTTTATTTATCTTTGAAAAATCTTGCACCCTCCCCCAGAATTTTGGTGCCGCCCAACTATGGTGATCACCCCACTAAATGCTGCTGTCCAAAAATAGAGAAAATATGATATTTTAATGCTTTACCTTCTGGCTCAAAAGTATGTAAATTTTTGGCCGCATTGCGCTATTTACTCATTTTTTGACTGTAATTTTTGGAACATTTTTTTGTTTTTCAATGTTTTTATGTTTTAAAGAGAACATGCATAGTCAGAGACGTCAGAAAATAGCACTTTATAACAAATTTCAGGAATGAACCTCAGAATTCCTATACTTTACATATAAACCACGTACATTTATTGTTTGCAAACTTATAAGCGTATAGGTCTATAAGTCAATAAGTTTATACTTTATATAACTTTACATGTTAGTTTATTCGATTAGGTTTACGTTATAATTGTTATAGTTACAATTTATAATCTTTTAATTTATTTATTATAATTTATGTAGTTATAATTTATGTCATTAGTATTACAATTATTATATTAATTATATTCATAATTTATTACTCGCCAAATCGGCAATGTATTTTTAATTGAATAATATCTTCATTTATTACTCTGTTTTGTGAAGCACTGAGTTTTCGCCTCGTTTGATCAATACGAAAGCCGGCAAAGCTCTGATATTCAATGCAAATGCCAATGGATTGCCGTATCGAACTCTTCTAACTTTCAGTGCTTTATTTTTTGAAAGGTCTAACAAAATCTGAAGGACAGAAGCTGACAAAGAGAGCTATACTTCAAGAAGCAGTCGTAGTTCAGAAAAATATTTCCCTTATCTCGCAAAGCGCGGTGGAAGGCAAGAAGTAGCGATGTTTTACGGATACTAAGATTACATATGTGCATTCTTGCGCACTGCCTTGTACGCAATAGCTTATAATTCCATTGACACTTAATTTGAAATTTGGCCATAAAAATATTAAAAAGCTAGCATGACACAAATAAAAAGTAGTCAAAGAATTTAGAGGAGAAAATCGTAATCAACATTTCTAAGAGCGAAATAAACATTAAGAGGACAGAATGATGATTAAATTTAAATGAGCCTCCTCTTCTGATGTATTTGTATGATTCTAAAGAGAAGTTTAATCTACTGTATTCGCAAACGGAAGAAATTAATTAAACCATAAAATAACTACAACTCTTATAGCAAATGGAATTATTTTATTATTTTTCTCTGATATAGGGTAGGTTAAAAAAAGCTGCATTCCAGTGTTACAGGTCATAATTTCGGCAAATGTTGATATAAATTTTCAAGTCCACTATCATTAAATACATAAAAATTTCCTTGTTCTAATCGTAAACAAATTTCGGTCATCTGCTAGCAGCTCGGGCATTACAGCGATTTGTTTCCACCCTTCTTTGATAGCGTTGCAACTCCAAAAGCTTGTTTGGTATGGCTATCAATTTGCACACCCTTTTGACGATATTTCGCAGTTTTTACACCTAGTTAGAAAGAGTACCAACTCAGGAGTTCAACCAATGTGTCAATAATTTTCTTGACTGGATTGTCAAAAAAGGATGACTACGTAAAAACTCAATGATGAAATACTGCAGAAACAATGGCTTTAGACAGTATCACAGTAAGGTGTAAACAAGTGCTATAACTCACGAACCGCTGGCAGTTGGCCGAAAATTTTTAAACGATTCGAGCAACGACATATTTATCTATGTAATGCAATTTTTTCAAAGTTTCATGTTCATATTAGTCCAAGTGATGTAATATTGGAGTGTAGCCTTTTTGGCCCATCCTGTATATTTAATTTAAATTATCTCAAAAAATTTTCGCCCTCAATCCTTGATAACAAAAACCGAAGAATTCAAGTATTGTTTTTGTGTAGATTTAGCAGTCTTGTGGCGCACGATCTGCTTAGATTAGAACGCTAACTTTTACTCGCATATCTATGATATCCGAATATGGACACACACCGTCCGAAATAAAAGCAAAATTAATGTGTTTACCATAATCAATGCTCATTTATACCTTGGCTCCCAGATATTTGTCGTAATAATTCTCAAAAATCAACGCCAAATGAGTGTACTGTTCGCCGCGCGACGTATAAGACCAAAGTTGTCCGATTTCGTATGTCCTGACATAAATTTTTATGCAAATATTGCTTACACGATAGATGCACTGCAAGTCTTGTCTGCGAGGATTAGCTGGAGGGGGAAGTAAAAGTCCTTAAATCATTTAGCTAAGCTAAAACGGAGTTTCTATAGCTATAACTATCCTAGCTTCGAAACGCTGTTTGTTAGCACAGAGCGACTTTAATGCACGGTACAGACATAAACAATTTCAATGAATTTTAGAGAAAATTCCGATTTTCACATATTTCTTTATTTCCTTGAAAAATTCCCTTTTATGCTTCTTGAGCTCTAGACCACAACCATAGGTGGGCAGCACCAAATTTATGGGGGGAGGGGGTGTTTAAAAAGTCGAAAAATGGTCTTAAAATGGTGGTTCGGCGGAAAAAAACACCATTTTTCAACGTTTCTCATCGAGCACCATCCATTGGCATCAAAAATTGCAGGAAAAAAACAAAAAAATATTTCAAAAATTGAATTCTGGGGGTATTTTGGTTTCTGGAGAGGGGGGTATTCGGCCCTCTGGGGGTGCTTACCCCAAACCCATTTTCTCCAGAGAATTCCACGTTTTCTTTCCTGGAGGTCTAGATGCTCAAATCCCTACGTGTACATCTGAATGGGAGTATAAATCAATTGTTTTCCGACTCTTAAACCGCCTCATCAGGCTAATACAGCATATGAATTCTGGGGTTCAGCCCCAAAAAAATTTTAAAAATGCCTTTTCTTGGGCTTAAAATATGATGGGTACATGACAAGCCTTAGAAACACTGTCTTCTGACGCCTTGGACAATGCTAGTTCATTCTATAACGTAAAAACATTAAAAATATTAAGATACTTCAAAAAAGTCGAGCGAATCGAACAAAATAATATAAAAAATGAGTATCAAAAATTTGACATTTTTAGCCAAAATATCGCTCAAAACACTTCAAACAAAACCTTTTCTACGATTTTTTCGGAAAATTAAAAATTCTGGGGGTGAAAAAATGCTTGGGGGTGAAAACTTTTTTGGGGATGAAACCCTTGAATCTTCCTAAAATCGCGCATGGCACGAATGACTGCAATTAATTGAATAACTATCAACACAATGCACAGGCCGGGAGGGGCCGCCGCCTCCTCATTGGCCCGAAAAATTTTAGGGAAAAAAGAATGGGTATGCGATTCGTAATGATTTTTGCTCTTCAATGAACACAATTTCTCAAATTTTCCCGGCGCTTTACGCCGGATAATACCTATTAATGACATTTATTTACTTTCTTGGCGGCCTGAAAGCCATTTTCGCTCATGGAATAGGTTTCAAAACAATTCCAAGAGCAGAAACATATATTTCAGCGTAGATTTCTTCTATTTTTAGACATGACTTTTAAAAATTTTCGACGTTCCGCATCAAATACTATAAATACAGGAAACATGAGATCGAGCAATAAATCAAGCTTCTATACGTCCTTTCGCCTCAATTTCAAAATTTCGCATATAAGGAAGAAATTTTATGAATTTATCGCTCAAAATGATCGATAATTTCAATTTTTTTGTAAAACTGTTGCATCAAAAGTAATTTAAAAATAAGAGTAGGCAACGTAAAACACCGAAAAAACGCTGTTCCGCACGCAAGGGCAAATTGGACCTATTCTTGACAGTTTTTGGGAAAGTTGGTGTACCGCCCCCTAGAAAAATCCTAGATCCGTCACTGTGTGTAGCTACGCATTGTTCTATGTAAGTTTCCTTCTGCATTACTAATAAATTAGCATGTTTCTTACGTTTATCAACTTTTACCATGGTCGGAGAATTGAGCACTACTAGTGTGTTAAAAAAGCTTCTTATAGATTAGGTCGAAGAATCGGGATGATCAGAGAATCGGATTTGATAAAGATATACGAAATATCTTTTTCCTAATAGTTGAGATAAGTAAATTCGATTATATTTTAAAATTAATAGATTGAGGAAAATTCAGCACCGTGTTTTCCATTCTTGTTAAATATACAGTGTTGACAATACAACTAGTTTAATAAATGAAATCCTCACGTTGGTAAAGGCTGAAAATTTGGCCATTGTCCATAATTATTTCTAGCATAGTCATCCAAAATCGAGTCAATTAATTTCTGTTCCATTTGATCTGGTTGAAAGTTAGTTTCAAAGGGTATAGCGTCCAATACGAGTCGGGCATTGCGCGGAAAATACTAAACAGATATTAATCTTAAATCTGAATAACTATTTCACACACTCACTGAAAATTTGCTAATAAGGCTTGCAAACTATGATTTTATACGTGCATGCAACTATGAGTACAAATATAAAGCCGAAATAATACTGCATGACTGATATGATAGCCTTTTTCGGATCAAGCAGCAGTTTTACTTAATATAACTAAACTTAAAATCGTATTTAGGAAACGCTTCTGCACAATTATAAAATTTTTTTTCATTTTTCAGAGTTGGTTCAGTGAATTCAACTTGTTCAAACAAAAGAAAAGTTATTGAACCACTGCTGTTAAGTTAGACTAAAAATGCATGCATGCTCCATAAATCCTGTCTGAACTTTTCAACATTTTAGTATATGTGTCAAGTCAATATATTTTATTGCGTACCAAAATATTAGATATCACGATATACGTTAACTTTTCCTGTGCCGAGGGGATTGTCACTTCAGTGGAGCTAATTTACGTTTTGAGTTGAAGTTGGCAAATAATGATTGCAGGGGTACTTAATAAGGTTAGAACTAGAGTTTTTATGGGCAGAGACACCAATGGATTTAGCGAGTCTTAATAAGGGCCTAAACGATATATAATGCGGAAACTGAACAAAGATTAACTTGACATCGGTGAAGGTGAAAATAGCTTTTAGATCTGCCCTTAACCTTGAATACCTTGAAACCTGTGTATTTTCCATACTTTTTAAACTTTCAGTGAAGTAGGCAGGCACCTATTGCTTCCAAACTCATCTGATTATGCGTTGACACTGATGAACACACATAATTTGTAAACTTCCACTTTGAACGCAGAGACTTTCACATTGAACGCAAGCGCAGCTTACGATAGATAAGAGTAGATTACCTTCATTAGCGGATATCTATCGACTTTGTTCGCTAAACATAGCAAGTCGTTCTCCTTCTGTGCGCAATTTACGGCGCCAATGGTAACTATTTGAGACCATGCTGCAAAATTTTAGCGCATTAGAAATGAATTCATCAGGCAGACTAGCCTTCTTCCACTTATACACACATGAGTCTAGCTTAGCTAATGATTAATCTTTTAAACAGTTCTTAAATGTGGTTTTTCTCTTGAAGTTGTGAAAATAAAAGATGTTAAACTGCTTGCAGATGTTTTCACAAAATCAAAAGTACCTACCAACCATTTTATTGTTTTATCACTAAAATTTTGCCAACATTTTATTGCAGAAATAAAGTGGTGATCATAGGTGCAAAATGTGGCCACCAACGATCTGGGGAAGATCATCTGGAGTTTTTGAGCTAAAGTGTTCTTAAAAATTGGTATAAATGTTAATAGTGCTTTTTGGTCATTTCGAGCACTTTTGCAATAAAGTCGTGATTTTCGGCCGTTTTTGACCTCATTTTCCTCAGGAAATTTTTCTTTTTGTCTTTCTGCAGGTGTAGCTATATATCCAAATCCTTCCCACGGGCACATCCTGTCGAGTACTTACTGAAAACAGTGTTATATTTCCCTGTTCATGTTAAATAAAATGAACACTCATTAAGTGGTTATATAAACTCAAAAGTGGATTGAAAATACCTCTGTGAAGTAGGTATCGATGAAAGAAATCTGAACATATGGAACTAGCTGATCTATTTTACTAATCTTTTGCCATACGCCAAGTAATTAAGACCTACGGACAACGGTTTGAGGACTGCTGCAGAGAAAAATTTAGCTTTTGGCATCAGACATACTGTAGGACCAATTTTTTTCATGAAGAGTGCTCGCTTGCCAAAAAATAAGTTCGAAAACTTCTCTTATTCTTTTACTATAATGCTTTTCTGTGCTTCTTTTGATGCATTTGTTCCGCGACAAAGCCAAGAATTTTTCATTTTCATTTCATAATACCACATATGGACTATAATAATGAACTTATGTTGAATTTTCCCTGGTAAGCAGCATGATGCACAGCACGGCGATCTGTAGAAGGGGGTCAGCCGGTCAAAGAGGGGTCGAGAATAGAGCCTTTTCGGGCCAATATGAACTCAAAAGTGGTATACGCGCTAAAATAGCGTTAAAATAACGTTATTACACAGTTTCTGATCAATTTTAAGCACTTTAAAAGATAATTTTTAATTTTCATCCGTTTTATTTGTTTTCATTTCGCCTTATTTTCCAGAAAAAATTTCCCATTATTCCATTCTGGGGCTCCCCTCGTGCAAGTTTGGTGCAATGACGTAAAACATTGGAAGAAAAATCCTTTTCTGCTGGCCGATTAAAATATTATTTCGAAAATTGCCATCTTAGTTTAAATAAATAAGAATAATTAAGTGGCATATGTGCTTATACAACTTTTTTTCGCAAATGCAGTCTTTACGTTTAGCTGTAGTTGCTAAATTTTCCCACGTTCCAACAATGCTGCGGCAATGCGCGCACCAATCCGCGTAAAAATTGATCAGGAATGCGGTTTTTCCAGGACGGTCTTCGAAAATGCTATTGACGAAATTTTTCGAGTTCAGTGTTTTGACGGGAGATGACTCATAATACAACGAAACTTCTTTCACTTCCTGGTTTGGAAATTGAAGTGGTCTTACGTCTATAACTGGCAAAGCCACTTGTGCGGCAGTCAACGGTAAAAGTACAAAAGTAAATTCCAGTAAAAAATAGGTAAGCTCCATTAGATGCGGCGTTTTCTAAGGAAAATGGAGAATTTAATAGGTATACGTGCGCATATTTACATGTACGTACACAAGGGTTGGGTCGGAAAAAGTAAATATTTTTACAAAATTCAGTGACACTTCGCAGCTCATACATATTTCAAAATCCTTCGAAAACAGGCTAAAAATAGAATACTGTTCACAAAAATTTAGGCGTTTTGAAATGCTGCTATCATTATTCACTCAATTGAAAATTAAATAATAAAGTGTATTTTAAGTGGTAAAGCAATAAATTTATTTTGGAATCGCACGACAGCTTTGTTATAGTCTGTCTCACACAAGTTCGGGCAGGCTTAAACCCATGACAGCCAGCATCTATCGTCAGGGGCGGATTTAGGGGGGCGGGGGACGGGGGGGGCGGCCGCCCCATTGGCCAAAAATAGTGCGCAAAATTGAGGATTTTTGAGCGATTTTTAGCGATTTTCGGGTTAAAACGGCAAATTTTTCCGCCCAAGTCAGGATTCCGCCCCACTTAGGGGTACCGCCCCCCTTAGGGAAATCTTGGATCCGCCACTGTCCATCGTTGTCGTATGTTTCAGCATGCTTAGGCCTAAATATATTGAAACCGCGTCATATATAATTATCGTAATCAGTCGACTTACTTTCGAAAAAATTCTTAAAATTTGTGTTCAAAGTTATGTGAAACAGACTATCATTCGTGCATACACTGAAGTCAGAGAGATGTGTATCACTAAGTGTCTTGAAGAAAATGTCATGTAAATCAGCTTTAATGCACGCAGTGGGTCGCCTCGCCTTGTTATCAATGATTTTCGTTTCATGTAGCTGTACATTTAGTGGGAAAAATGATGCACAACGAAAAATGCAAACTTAAAAACTTCCACCTGTTCGCACAACGAGTATAAGCGTATTTGGAGTGACAGAAATGTAAGAAAATGTTCGGAAGTTCTTGCAAAGAGAAGACAAGACAAACTATGCCATTATCCATGACTCTTTGTATGTTTTCGAAGCAGTATAATTATAGATCAGAAGAAAAAAAGATTTGCAGAATTCAATCGCGCGCATATCGGCAAGTGACGACGACTCCTGAAGAATTGGTGATCAAGCAGAAACAAAAATTTTGATTTCAAGGCGTTCATGAGTGCACAAGAGGAAGATTACAAAAGCTCATTGTCGTTACGCATCACCTACGCTTTTACCAGGCGGCGCAGTTAAAAATAAAATCTTTTAACCTTGAATTGGAAGGCGTAAAAGGCAGTTTTGCACTCTCGCCCACACAGCACGTCATAAGGACGTCCAAAATAAAAATACCAGCAATTAAAGAAATCGCGCTGAAAACGCGAAACCACCCCCACTGGACCCACTTTTTCGTCTCATTAGACCCACCAAGTGTATGATAAGTTGTCCCACGACACCACACCTGGGCGTGGGGGGGGTTTGGGGGGTATGCACCCCCCAGAAACCAAAATACCCCCCAGAAACCAAAATACCCCCCAGAATTCAACTTTTGAAAATTTTTTCGTCTTTTTTCGCAATTTTTGATGCCAATGGATAGTGCTTGATGAGAAACGTCGAAAAATGGTGTTTTTATCGCTATACCACCATTTTTAAGGCCATTTTTCGACCTTCAAAAAAATCTTGCACCCCCCAGAATTTTCTTGCTGCCCACATATGCACGACACCCATCATTTTGAGACCGTCCCACTAGTCTCCTCACTGCCTCTCGGAAGACTGTCCAGAAAAATTGCTCAAAAGTTTACATATGCATAGTGAAGTGTGCACTTAATTTATCAATTAATCGACAAATTTTGCATATTAATTACGTCGAATTATGTACAAGATATGCAAAAAGGAATTTAGCAAGCGCACCCTTCAGATTATTATGCAATTGTTCTAAAACAATTTTGATTATTCTTCATGAACACATTTACATTTTTTATGAATGTGTTCTTCCTAAAAGTATTCTAGAGTGCATTTTTGCTATACTATGTAGATAACATTAAAAGATTATGGCGTAAGCATTGAATTTAGCTTGCAATAAGACACATATGAATATGATGAAAAAGTTATTAATTAGTCAACACAACAATAATTGGGCCTAATAGATTGTTGCAAGTTCTCCAGGAAAAATCAGAAAAATCGTATCATTGTCAATAGGCCGACCGTTTTTTTAAACAGAACGAAGGAGGTTCAACGTTCGCTTACTCAATCCTCTTTATATTGGTAAAGTTTATTTCTAAATTTTAATTTCAAGTTGTCATGAATTTCGGTCATGCAAATTCCGTTTTCAAAGTTTCATGAAATCATTTATGTATGCTGGTTTGAGATGCTGATAACGTTTTTATATAAAAAATCTCAACGCACGGTGAATCATCAAGCGAACTTTTTATTTTTTGTTTTCATTGACTGACACACACTTTAGACTTCTTTTTTAATTAATGACTGCATAAATAGTTAACAAAATTCCCCGCATTTTAATAACCATTTTCCGTTTCGCGTGTAACGTATATAGTTAGATACCCTCATTCTTTCTGATGGGTCTTCCGATGAGATATAAGAACTAGTGAGACGGTTGCAAAATGGTGGGTCTAATGGGACACCTTAGGCACGGGACGGGGTGGTTATAAAGGGAGTTCCAGTTTGTCTAGTGGGACGAAGAAACAAGTCTGGTAGGACAGATGAGAAGGGACTAGTGGGACAGTGAGACTAACTGAAACGGTGGGACTAGTGGGACGGTGGGTCTGGGTCATAATCATACATGGGCGTAGGGGATTTGGGGGTTTCGTACCCCCAGAAGTTTAACCTCCTTCCAGATTACTGTAGACCATACCTGGGCGTGGGGGTTTGGGGGGTATGCACCCTTCAGAAACCAAAATACACCCTAGAATTCAATTTTTGAAATTTTTTGTTTTTTTGCACTTTTTTGATGCCGATGGATAGTGCTCGATGAGAAACGTTGAAAAATGGTGTTTTTCGCCACACCACCATTTTTAAGGCCATTTTTTGACCTTTGAAAAAATTTTGCATCCCTCAGAACTTTGGTGCCGCCCACCTATATGCTGTAGACCCCCAGAATTCTATTTTTAGTAACTTTTCTGGCAATTTCGCCCATCCTGACCCCCGCCCCAGAATTTTTTGCTGTCCACTTATGGTCACATCACAATCATCTCAACGACGCGGATAGGGGCGAGTGACGATGACGTCTGAAGAAGTTGTGATCATTCAAAGCAGAAACGAAAATTGTTTTCTGACTGGGTTCGGAAATGCACAAAAGAAAGATTACAAAAGCTGATTGTCGTTACGCGTCACGTACGTGTTTACCAAGCGAACAGTTACTAAAACAGAATCTTTTAACATTGAATTAGAACGTGCAAAAGGCAATTTTGCACTCTCGCCCACACAGCACGTCATCAGGACGTAACGAAAATAAAAATAATATTTATCAAGAAAATCGAACTGAAAGCTCGAAAAAAGTAAGAAATTTAGTGAATATATCCATAACAATTTGAAGAATTTTTTAGGGTAATTGAGGGGAAATCGAGTGCTCACCACATGACAAGTCTAAGCTGACTTAATTGTTATGAATTCAGTTTTGCTTGCTTACGTGCGCCTGGAATGTTTGCGGATAACAAATATACTTACAACATGGAATAGACGTGATATATCTACATACGTAGTATGTACGTGCCGGAAAAACCCGTATTATCATCATTTAGCAAATCATTTTCAATTCAACAAAAACTGGTTAGGAGTCAAAAGCGCTGTCAGTTCAGAAGCACAATGAAGGGTTCAAAAGTGCAGCTTCGCAAGAAAAACAATCGGTACTCAAATATTTACGTACACTGAGTTGACTCACGACTGATCGATATCAGCTTTGAGTTAAAACATAGCTTAATTATCATCAAATTAAATAAGAAAAACGGTTCACCAAACATATCTTATGCGTCTTCAATCATCAAGCTGGATAAATTATAGTCTGTTTCAAAAATTTTCGAGACTTACTCGTACAAACTTATTTGATATTAACCCTATATTAAGGGCCGTTTGGAAAACCAGACGCAACTTTGATGGCTCGCCACGGCCGAAATATAGAAGGAAGAGGGGTTATCCTGCAAACCAAGTAACTTTATGGGTCTTTGAAGTTACGAGTTAATTTCTGAGAAGTTGGATCAACTTTGTGATAAGTCAAAAATTAATCATACCTCAAAACAACAAATCCGGCACAGTTTTTAATACTGATTCTCGTGGTGCAACTCATTTGGCCTGAAAATCAAAATTCATTGCGCTACAGTATACCAAACATTTAAATTTGGAGCATTTTAGCAATTTTATATTAGTTTCATATTATTTTAATTTTCTACATAGAAAATTAATATTTCCTGTTAATATTTTATAATATTTTTTATTAATATTAATTTTTATTATTTTTTATTAAAAAATATTGATAAATTAATATTTTTTCGAAAGAAGAGGTCGTCTGCTACTAGCAATGAGCAAAAACTTTGTGTTTGCTCCAATTTACACTTTACATCATAATTTAAACTAACCCGATTTTTATTAAAAATTATAAAATGTTCATACAAATTTATGTACCCTGTAGCGTGATTTAATATACCTACAACAGGTGCAAGTTCAGAAAAATGTTTATCGAAATGAATGTTCAGGAAAGTAGGTTAACAAGCATCTGAATGACCCTGAGTATCATAATTTTTTACATAAAGACTGTGCATTTGTATTAGCCTAAACATAATTATCACCGATTCTACCTGAAATTTACATGTCATATGTGCAAGGCTCATCAGTAGGAAATCTTGCACTTAATATTTTTGCATGGTTTCGCTCGCGCACTAAAATTTGCCTACTACAGTAAGCTTAATGTTACAATTTTAATATGATTTTAGCGTTTTTTATGTTCACTAACATTCGATTTATTCGTGGAATAATGAACAAAAGCTGGACAAGCCATAATCATTTGATAAAGGGAGCCTTTGCTAAAATCAAAGTGATTATATTCTTTATAATCCTTAATTTACACTTTACACTACTATTTGTACTAGCTCATTTTTTTGCTAAAAATAAGAAGAAAAATTTTGCAAATCCGTGTTCCCAGCTATTTAATTTATAACAACAAATTTTTTACTTTTTATGTAGCTTCTTCATAGGTGCAACTTCAGGAAACATTTCGTCGAAATTAATTTACCGGAAATTATGTTAACAAGCGTCTGAATGACCCTTAGTAACACATTTAACTAAGCCGTCCCACCCAACTGTTCGTTAGAATGGTTTGTAATTAAGTTGCATTTAAAATAGCAACATTCATAACTTCTTAGCATCCGCTCGAGCTCAACTCGTAAAAATTTTTAGCTACTCAATTAGAGTGCATTGCCAAGAAAAGATATGAAGTAAATAAATAAATAGACATCAAGCTCCAGAAAATTTTGACATACTCGTCAATATGCCTTTTCAACATATGCTGTTTAGAAGACAAGAAAGCGCTGATTTCATCGGTGACATTCTTAAAATATGAAGTTGAGCGCATAAGCGAGTAAAACCATCAGCATGATAAAAAATTCTTTTATCAAACGAAGTCCGATCTATGTATGTACCATCCATATAAATTCATTTTAGGCATTTAAACAATGCTAGGGCATACTATGTACAGTAAGTGCGCTAAATAAAAAGCTATTTAAAAAACCCGGGTTGTTTCGACGACAAGCAGATGTTTTACCACTGAGCTATGCGGGAATTCGCAGCGCTTCTTAAAATCGTAGTCTATTGTGCTTAAAGTGTCAACTTAAGATAAGCTGAATGCGTGACTTTTATGTATCTGCAAGTTGATTGATTTGCTGGAAGACGAGAATAAAATTATGCAGCAAAAATTTTCTTATCAAAAAACCGTTCTTTGCTATGTGAGTACAGTGAGCTCTAATGACCTACAGTAAATAAGAAAGAAGGAGTTTAAAAAAACATTTATTGAAAAAGCTCTCGGATAAATTAAACAGACTATAAGTAGGCATGTTTTGGCATTGACAGGCAACATGCGGTATGCATTTTGCTTAGCAAGCAGTCTTAATTAACGTTATTTAATCAAATCCGAGCAATGGTCAACGGTTCTCCCTGTCCAACTTTCCGAATAGAAGGTGATTCTTCTGGATCAAAAAGTTGTTGTCCAATTAACAGCTTGAAAATTGCCAGTCCAGCTTAAAAAGTTAACTTTCCTGATTCAAAAAATGGTAATATAGCCTTGAAAAGTGGTCGGTTTGGTCCAGAAAAAGGTTGTTCAAGTCCAAAAATTGATTTGCCTGATTTAAAAAGTGACTGTTTAATTTTAAAAGTCGTTGTTTATATATAAGAATGGGACATTTAGGCTTTACTGTACAAAACATTTCCCCGTCCAATTGATTGACCCCCGCCAATCTTCCAACACCATCTCTATTGTCAAGTTGGGGGTTTCCCCTTTTGGGGGCAGTGTTGTCAGGTGCAGTGCATTTGCACAAGATTTAGTGCGTTTTAAGCGTTTAGGGGCGAATTCTAGAATACATCCATTTTCCAAATTTCAAAAAATAGCGTTTTCATGCGATTTCAAGCAGGTATCTTTAACATAAAAGTTGAAAAAACAGACGGAAAAGCCTTTGATGGAAAAAAACTTCAAAAAAATTTTTTTATCTTTATTTCCGTCTGTTTTTTTCAACTCTTTTATTAAACAATCCTACTTGAATTCACATAAAATCGCTATTCTCATCTTAATCGAAATTATCTTTGGGCTCTGTGCGTCTTCAGATTGGTGCTAGGGGATGATCTAAGCCTAAGAAAAAGGTGGGGCGAAAATTGCGAAGCGAGCGGAGCAATTTTTGCCCCATTTATCTCAGGCTTAGATCATCCCTGCACTGGCGTAGCCTGTGGGGGGGGAGGGGAATTCCCCCCATGAGGGAAAAATTTTTACATTTTCAAAAAGTGAGCAATATGGTTGCGTTGCGTGATGCTGTTTTGCGATGAAATATCGAAAAATTCGGTGCTTCGCGCCGGTTTATTCTATTATTTGGCAGTTTCTACCATTTTATTGGTGGAAAATCAAAAAATTAGCGCTTCGTGCGCATAAGAAGCATTTTTTCCGTCAAAAACATGAAAAAATGTTTGAGAAAAATTTAATTTTTTATGGCTTAAATCGTGCAGGATGATGTGGAAAGCACAAAAAACACGTTATTTAACGGCCCCGCGCGTTTTTACGCGTTTTTTTAGACGAAAAAAATTTTTTTGGAATCCCCCCTGGCGAAAATCCTGGCTACGCCTATGATCCCCTGGCACTAATGTGAAGGCACATAACAGCCTAAGTCTAAAAAATAAGTATTAGAAGAGACATAGGAAGAAAATGACGTTAGCACCCTTATTTGTCAAAATATACATAATCATTCCCTTTCTAACTAACACTAACAAAAAAGATTGATCACCGGATGGTTTGCATGACTTAATTATTATAATTACTGAAGTCGAAATTCTCACTCACTATTATATGTTGATATCCGTGCTGATCCAGACAAACGTACGCCTTTCAGCAGTCGGCTGGATAAAATTTTGTATCTCAATAGTTTCGAGCGTTCGATTAATGTGCCACGTCGAAACGAAATCCGATTTCCGTATCAATAGCTGCTGTCAATACGACCAATTTCAATGCTCCGCCACACCTATCAGATTGTTAATCCGGCTCTTTCGGTACTAATTGTCAATCTTGTACCAATTGTCAGAGTTTCGCCGAATCGTCGGATAGTTCTTTAATTTCTGTAAGATTAAGGTACATGCTCAGAACGCAGCAACTGCGCAAAGCATAAACAACCTTGATCACGATCCAATATACAAAATGCGTATTACACAACAGCACGGTAGGGCGTTAACAATCGGAATAAGCAATTCTAGCGTCTGGAACAACGTAAATCACTCATATGATTGAAAAAAAATTTGCATAGAAAAGCAACGTCGACTTCCACGTGAGCATAAGGTTACTAATCTAACATCAACCATAATAAACAATTCTTGCATCCAAACAAGCGCCTATTATGTAAATCACTCATGATTTAAAAAATTTGCATAGAAAAGCTATGTCGACTTCCAGGTGAGCAAAAGATTACTAATTTAACACCCTACAGTACATAAAGAATTGTTCAGTCAGATGTGCTCCACAGATCATCTGCCTGTGATGTTAAGCACACCTTTTATCCAATGCATGAGGAACGGAGTGTTCTATCAAGGCAACAGTAAATGCGCCTAAATTACATTCTTTTATAATACAGTCATGTAAACTTACATTGACCAGTCCCAGTGTATTCATTTAAGTACATAATGGTCGTTCAAGCTATACATAGAAACCAATAAATGGATTGTGGATAGTTACCTACATACTTCATAAATGTTCATTGTGTGCACGTATGTACGAATAAATCTGTTGTCCTTTCCTTCATAATAGATTAATCAATCGTCAGCATTTTTGCCGTCACCTTTGCTAATGAATGTACATATTACCTATGTATATACCTACTTAAATACCTACCTATGTACACACAGACAAGTCGATCAATCATTGCGACGATTTTTGCTGTCGCCTTCCCTAAACATTGCGTACCTACATACAAAAAATGTACGCGTCTTGCTTTTATCAGTATACATTAGATCAATCAATGCGCCGTTTACAGCAGTCGCCTTCCCATGCTTTGTGCGTCTATCACTTTACAACATCATAATTGAATTTCTCCCCTTCCAAAAGCTTTCCATCGATAATTTCTTGTGAATATCTTCCTTACAACTGATAATCTTTCGATAAATCCCCATTAATTTAAATTCTGTTACTTCTATCTATTCTAGAATTAAGCCCAAGAGTTTAGTGTAGAAAGTTATGTTTTGTATCATTACTTATGTACACTCATTAATTGATGAAAAACTAAGTTTCACTGCTCACATAAGCAAATTTGTAAAGCAGGCCTTCCATTGCATGTCATTAATTTTTCGCTGTTTTAAAAGTAAGGACTTGACACTTCTGACTCTCACAATGGCCTCTAAAATATATGTGCGGCCTATTTTAGAATATTCGACCTCTGTTCGGTCACCAAATACTAGGCAAAATATCCGTAATATTGAACAGGTTCAAAGATACTTTACTAAGCGTGTCTTAAGGTGCCGCTATCCGAACATCATGTCTTATTAGAATCGACTTCATGTATTAAATCTATAATCTCTAGAAAATAGAAGCCTATGAAAGGTTTTTTCGTTGTAATATCGCATTTAAGCATTTTTAGTCCATTTCGATCTGCATTATATCATTTTTAACACTAAAAATACAAAAAATGATCAATTTGGCGCGCTTTTTGAGTAAAAAGTACATGAAAATACTAATTTGGCGCGAAACGTCGGAAAATTTTTACATTTTTACTGCTTTCGACCTCGAAAATGAAAAAACCTTAAAATTGCCAGTCAGTACATGTTCGGCTGACCCTTCAGGGAGTATACCCCCTCACCACACCCCCCGTCACCCCCTATGTGCATGTGTGGTCCATCTTAAGCTAATGAACAATGATCATATAATTATTTAAAGGAAGCAATTGGTTTATCTGGCTTATTTTGAGACATGAACGCTATTGTTATCACATTATAAAAGATAAAGAAATGAAATAAATTTTCCCTCGGCTCCCAGCCATTTTTAAGACTTGCCACGGCCGGGGGAACCCTAAAATGGCTGGGACTGCCAGGGCCGGAGCCCCGGTCAATCGCTACTGGGAATTATACCCCTGTCCACATTTGCTTTTTCAACTGAACACTGGACAGAGATATTAATATTTTATTTTCTGAAAAATTTAGCTGTATTAGTACCTAATAAAATAGTTTAAAAAATGTTATAGTCAAAAGTAGGAATTTTTTAGAGCTTTTCTTCTTCCCGGAGATTGTAGGAACGTTTTCTGGGTAAACAAAAAAATATTTTTTTAAGTTTGTCTGAAACTTTAAAGGCCTCTAGACATTTGTTTGAAAGCAGCATCAGTAAGATCGAGATCAGAGAATAGTTATTGAGATTGGTAACAATGCGAACTGTTTTATCCTTGTAAACTGATTGCATGCTGTACATTTTGTTTGACGGAGTTGTTGATCATCTTAGTAGCTTAGTTCAACGTCAAAGTTAAGCTCGAGTTTAACAAAATTCTTGTCAGTCAATGTCACGATCGCATTAATCATGTTTGCGCTGATCCGTTGCCTTTGATCTTAAGATTGTCATCCTTTATACAATTATTCAATGAAAGAAGATTTGCCTGAACTACTCGCAAGCTTCTGCAGCTTGCTGTATAAATTCCAGTTCGATAAAGCAAAGGAACTCGTTGTACCAGCTTTATAATTTATAGATCTTGCCGTCGTTTCAGTTTATGATATTGCTGTTTTCAGGATGAATTCAGGATTAAACGAATAAATTTACCATCCGTTGTTGCTCCTGATGAAGCCGGACCATGGAACACGTTGTTACATCATTTATCTCAGTTAGCACTGGCCGATAAATGTTATATGACTTTGAGTTTTTTACTTCCTCGTGGCTTTCTTCGAAAAGAGGTACCTATGTATTTATGTACTGCATGAAAACGACATTCTCAGAGATTTCGAATTCTAGCCGATTTTGTAGTTTTATACTTGGATATTTTATAAAAGTGTTCACCTAATTCATATCCGGCTTAGAGCTGAATACTATACATGTAACAGGGGATGGGGAACCCCAACCCAAAGCTAATCGTCCCTTTACCCCCCTAAGGTCAGAAAAGTTCTGATCCCCTGATTTTTTGGAATTTTTCAGGCGTTTTTTGGCCGTTTTTGGCTAAAAATTGGAGGTCATTACCCCCCCCCCAAATTCCCCCTAAAAATGGTTGGGGAGGGGACCCCTAACAGAAATTTTTAGCCGTTACATGAGGTCGAAATCATAGATGCCCAAGGTCAGGGTCGGCAGAAGTGGGGAGGGGTAAATCTTAGAAATCTAAAGTAAACTCAGCGTTCACGACTTTTTTTGCTATTCAAAGCGACGAAAATAGTCGGAATACCCTATAAACGTTTTTTTGGTACTAATATCGGATTTTAAAAATAATGTTCGTCCATTTTGACAGCATATCGTTTTTGACATTAAAAATATAAAAAATTTTCAATTTTGGGCGATTTTTGAGTAAAAAGCACATAAAATTAGTAAGTCGGTGCTTCGCGTCAAATTTTTTCGACTTTCGTTTTTTTTGAATTTTTTATCTTTTTAAGCTCTATGAAGGTAAAACATCGTTAGAAACACCGAACTTGATGTTTCTATGTACCCCCAAAAAAGGCTCCACCCTCCCCCAGCATACATTGGCGTGGGGAGGGATGAGAAGGGGTATTACTCTGCCTGAGTCCCAAAAAACTGATAGTTATATTACTTAATTTGGCTGAAAACCATTTCTATATTGCCCTTTTTGGCTTAGAAAACTAGTTGTTTAGCTTTTTTTGGAATCAGAAACATATTGGGTGAGTTTAGAAATGCTATACAGTTGTTTTCTGGGTGTCAAAATAATTTATAGCTATTTTTCCGACTTCAGAAATGGCCTAATAGAGATTTTCGGCTGAAAAAGTATATATATATATATATATATATATATATATATATATATATATATATATATATATATATATATATATATATATATATATATATATATATATATATATATATATATATATATATATATATATATATATATATATATATATATATAACTATATTTGCGAGTTTTAAAAGGCTTCACATATATTTGCCTTAAATGCTCGAAAACGATGGTTTTGAAAGCTACATTATCGTTTTTAGATACAGAATCGTTTTTAATAGCCACTTGGCTGTCTCTGACTTTTTTTATTTTCACTCCATCCTGACAGTTTGACCTTGGACACCTATGCCCCCCAGAATTTCCATGCTGTGCATATCTGCTACCAACCAACCGATTTATAATTACTTCTAAACAGTCATGTGTGCAAACAAATTTGTTGATGCAAAGACTTCCGGACATCTTGTGGTTCAAGTTAAAGTCGTTCAGAAATGGTATGCAATCAAATTATTGAATATGGTAAGCATTTAAGCATACATGCATAGCAAATGGTGGAGTGAGGGGGCACCTCTGCTGAAGGGTCGTCAGCCAAACGTATACTGTCCGGCGATTTTTAATTGACGAACTTTTTTTGCATTATTTTCGAGGACAAAAGCAGTAATAATGTCAAAATTTTTCTATTGCAATAATTTTATGTTCTTTTCACCAAAAAAGCGCTCAAAATTGATCAATTTTATGTTTTTAATGTTAAAATCAGCATAAAGCAGGCAAAATGGATTAATAATGCCTTTAAAATGCAGTATTACTACGAAAAAGTGTTTTATAGGCTATTTCGACCATTTTCTTTGCTTGGATAGCAAAAAATCGTTAAACACTAAATTTTCTGTCTTAGATTTCTCAGATATACCCCCTGCTAATCCTGACCTTTGCTCCTATATATGACCTAAATTGGAGAATGAAGTGATTATGGTTGCTCTGCATAGCCGTTTGGGGTCAGATCAGTCTGAAGTGGAGTCAACCAGAGAGTTTTTTTAGATAAAACGGTCTTCAAAAACTAGTAAACATAAATGCTAAATTAGCGTTGAATCCACTGCTTCTTGTCATTTTCAAGCAGTTTGTCTGAAAAAATTTCGTTTTTCGTCTATTTTGCCTCATTTTTCACTGCAAAATTTCTTTTTTTTCGTTTCGAGTTCTCTGTATCCTCCGAACAAACCCCACGTGCATATTTGGTATTGAAGGTGAAAATCAAACTTTGCATAGTTTTTCAATATGAAAAGCTTTTTTCTTCACTTTAGAACGCAAACCCATATGTAGAGGAAGATGATTAAATTGACGAAGTGCTTTTTAGAGCCCTCTTCGAGCAAACTATACGAACATACGGACCGAATTAAACAAATTGTCTGTTTGCTCGCTCCTCAAAGATGCTTCAATAAGTGCATCTTCATCCCAGGGCAGAAGTAGCCAGACATTTGTATTTGTGCTAGCTGAACAGTTTTCGTCGTACGTTGGCGCGCGGATAGACATGATGAACTGCTACGCAACTTCGCGATAATTTTTTTAAATTTGCGTAGTTTTTGTAGTTTTTGCATGACTTACATATTATTAATTTATTCAGTGCGTAAATTTTTTGCCTAAAATATGTCAATATGCGCTGTTTTATCAGTGTAATATTACATATGATTGCCTATAGAGATCAATCATTAAAAAATTTTAATTAGATTATTTCAACTAAATTTTAGTTATACTTTATTGTGCGTGCTTTTAACGCACATTCAAGAAACTTGTGATTTGAAAGTAATGAGTGAAACTATATGCATGTGAATCGCAAATGAGAAATTTTGAGAAATGCTTTGGTGTAAGCTCGTACAAATCGAGTTGCGTGCGACTCTCTGTTTTCTTTTTGCCAATGCACGCTTGAAGTCCTTCAACATTTTGATCGTATCTTTTAACACGTGATTATAAAACCGATTGTAGTTTACGGCAAGAGGGCATGCGAAGTCCAAGAGATATATCACTTTGATCAGATCGTCTATATTTATTAGGCAAACAAAAATTTTATTTAATTTTTTGAATTCCTAAATTTTTGAATTTTTATCTTTTTCATATTTGATTTTTTCCTCGATTGAGTATTCAAAATCATATGCATAATTGAGTTTAAGTGATTTGTTATCCAAAAAATAAGCTTATCGTTTGGCTTGCGTGTGGCACGCAACGTAGCATTAGAGAAAATTTATTTTTATGTAGAAAACTGCCAGCGTTTATTAAGAACTTAAATAACTGATTCAGATATTCTATTATGAACTCCGAGATTCCGTTGCAATTATTGTCCTCTATTAAATCGTTTGACTGTCACAGGCTTTAAAAAATCTGAAGACTTGAGTAAATGATCAGACTATAAATGCACATAGGGGCGGGTTGGAAGGGGAATCCTTCCCCGCTGAAATGCTTAAAAGTTAGGTACTGTCGAGTGATTTAGGTCCGACATACTTATTTTCAAGCTATTTTGGTGCAATGTAAGATAATCCAACTCGATTTGGTAAAATTCTACACATCGCCCCTCTCTAATCACATATTCTCGATTTTATCTCCTCCATGCATCTGTTATGTATATACCAGACCTACTCTTTCTTTGTTTCTTTTTTCGAAAAATGATTAAATCTTTATTGTCAATTTCCCCGGAAAATGACTGGAATATTGTTCTAATTCAGTACAGGCAGTCTGTTTCATTCTTATTTTTGTCTTGTTTGTTCAGTTTTTTCGGCTTCCCTGATTTAGATATTGTTTAGCTACGAGCATTTATCCACTCTATATCGACCAAATGGAATATCAATTGACCAAGCTATTGATATTGCTACGGATATCCGCTCGAACAACAAAGGCACTTTTCATCATCATATTATAGCTCCTTTAGCTCTCAGCTTTACGTAACTTATTTAACAAGCATATTTTTCATATTATTTATATATTTATTATAGTATTATAATATGATTATATGTCATTTATTTATATATTATTATTTAAAGGGCCGAATTTAAGGGGGGCGGTAGGCGGCCGCCCCTGGCCGAAAAAAAATTTGATGGGTATGATAATGCACGGAAAGATGGGAAAATTGCATGTCTTTGTCGTCAAATCTTCAAATTTTCGGCGCTTCTTGCCACTATATGACGTATTTTCTATAATTTTTGCTCAAGACCGACCAAAAACGACATTTTTTATAGCCTCTCAAGTCGTGAAAGTTCGTATTTCACGATCTTGATAGATAGAACATGTTGAAAAACGTCGAAAAATGCGTTTTTGCGACCAATCCTGACGCATTTTCCGAGATATAAACCAATTTTTGCTGGGTTCGCCTACCCTTGGCCGGATTTTGAATACGGGCCTGATATTCATATATTATTATATTATCATCATCATATTATTTCCTTTGAGATCTGTGACATGTCTTGTTTATTTATTAAAATTATTTGTGTTGTGTCTATAAAATTTTTACATCTCAGACTGAAATAAATAAAAAATAAAAAATATTTAATATAAAATATGAAAAAATTCTGAATTTTAAAGAAAATTATATAGGCATGTATGTATATACTATACAATACGTAGATAATTTTTAAACTGTTCTAGATACATATTTGAGGTGAAGGGCACTGCTTTTTTATACAAGGTTCCTTCGTGCATGTACATAAAAAGATGGTAACCAAAAGTCATAGTATATTTTGCACATAGTGAATTTCGGTGTATTATAAATATAATGTATAATTTTATTAGTTTGTTCTGTTTGCTGAAACTGCGTTTTCCGATCTTTTTAATGTATATAGGAAGAAAATTTTTGGGCTTCTGACAATGAAAAATGCAAAAACCTGTCAATATGGCGCGAAGCACCGAAAAGTTTTCGGTATTCTTTTTATTTTCGAGTCTTATTTGCAACCATTTCAGTCTTTTTCCGCGCAACAGTTTAAAATAATTTATCCTCCTGAATTCTTGCATATTTTAACAGGAAGTACGTAGTTAACAAGGCGTTGCTGAATGTACAATAACATGATATTTTGCTAAAATCTAAAATATTTAAAAATGCAAGTGTTTGAGACAATTTTTAAAGGACAGAAGAATTTTTCTTTTTGGAATAGCAAGTCTGTGGGGGATCTTCAAACTATGTGTGTGAGGGTTCAAACGCGTACATAAATGTCTAAAATTTTTTAAACTCCAAGATCTGAACCTGAAATTGGGTCAGTCTCTGTGTAATCATATATGATGGTGCTTAGTTCTGGTCTATTTTATTACCCTATTTTAGACGAAATTTTAGCATTTCTTTTACATGAAGGAATGAGGAGAGGCGAGGGGGTTTGTTTGCTTCCCACCAAATTCTTGATACATAAATCGGCGGGTAACTGTCAGGCGAAAATACACAATGTATTACTCGATCATCCTCGATCTTAATGCCTTAAATCTGACTCGTTTAGCCAAATTTCTAATCAATTTGGTTAATTCACTGAAAAAATATCTATTATCCTATAAATTATACGTTTGTTGACAGTCATGTCGCAGACACTTTTGTTTGACTTATCTAATATCTAGAGATCATGGCTAAGCATTAATTTTCTTCATGGAATGCATTTCGAAATCATATGTAATTCAATTGGCTTATTTCCATAAAAGTTGCATGTTGTTACGAAGATGAAAAAGGCTGTAATGACTTTTTAAGCATAAAAAACCGCTGATGCTAGGACCACTCTTTACTACATGATCTTTCACGGATTTCATTCCAGCCACCTGGACACCCTTTTCTTGCTCATCTATGACTTCTATCAAATGCGAATTTTTTTAGCAAAAATTAATTGCTATTTTGCAGCTATGAAACTGATATTCTGATTAACTTGCTGAAATGCAATCAGAAGCTGTCCAAATTGATGTTCATGGACTGTTTGCTCCATTTCAAGGAAGCACAAGCTAGTTTAAAAGCGTGGTCGCAAGGATCGACCGATGGAAGCATTTCTAAATTTCATCAGGTGAACTCCTGTGTTCACTTTAGTCACTGTTTGCTGTTGGTTTTTTAAAAAGCCATTTAAAATATAATGACGATTCTTAACAATGTCAAAAGCCGGATGACACGTATATAAATCAGTAAGTACATATATAAGTGATTGCTGCATGCTTTGTACATATTCTATGACCGCCTGTCATCTTACAATATGCTATTTTTTGGTATTGCTATTTATTGTTCAGAAATGTAAGTGGAAACTGAAATGTTATCTTTTCTCGTGAATAATTTAGGACGTTTTTTCCTTGATTGTTTTTTAAAAAGGTTTCTAAAAATTTACTCAACTTTCGGGTCGTTTACAAGACTTAAGGAATTTTTCTTAGAAGCAAGATGTCGTAAATGCGTTTTTATATATGTACATATTTAGAGGCGCACGCAGGATCTTCTAGGGGGGGGAAAGGAGCGGTCCGAAAATTTGCGACCGCTATTTTTGAGAAATGCGCAGCGGTAGGTTCGCAAAATAAAGTGCATTTTTTTCAGTAGGCTATAAAAAATGACGTTGTTTGGCCACGCTTCATCCAAACTTATGAAAAATAACGGTACTTACGATAAAAAGATGCCAATTTTCGTTATTTTTTATGCATTATCTTACCTTTCCTAAATAATTTTAGGACTAAGGGGGGGCGACCTCCACAGCTGGGCTAGCACCAAAATTCTGGGGGCGTGCAATTTCAAAGATAAAAAAAATGGTCCCAAAAATAATGATATGGCGAAAAAACACCATTTTTCAACGTTTCTCAACGAGCACTACCCATTGGCATCAAAAAAATTGTGAAAAACGCCCACGTACGCCCATGTGTGGCGGCCTTCTCTCCGCTTACTGCAATACGACGACCATGTACATTAGTATTGTTAGCATTAAATAAATGTGGCAATTTTCGCTTTCTATTATGCACTGGATCAGAATGAAAATGCTACTATTGTTCGGAAAAATTTACCTCGATTAACTCCGATAAAAACTATTATAAAAGTTGATGATTGCTTGATTTAGCTTTTCATTCTGTTTTGCAGAGCTCTTCGTGGTTTAACTTTTCAAGTTCTTCCAAAGTTCAAAGTTTACCATCGGTTTGCATTTGGCTCAAACGCTTTTATGATTATGTTCTAGCGAAAGTAAGAATTGATTATCCGCGTTTTTTAAGGCTTTATCTTGCTTTTATGCTACGAAATCATGTGCTTACTTATTTAGTTCAGTCTGTATTTCTACGAACTTTTGAGCCATCAGACAAATGCACAAGAAATGCGGTCGCAGTTTTCGAAGCTACAGTTGAATTATTATCATCAGTAAGTTAGTTGCATAAAGCAATCTACTTTTTTGAAGCTCAAATATTTTTATTATACTTCAACAACGAAAAGTCATTTCAGTAACCAAAACAGGTACATAAGTTTGGATCGTGAAATTTGGACCTTAGTGGAACACTCATGCATTCATGTATTAGCTCGAAATTTTGGGTGGGGGTGAATGACCTGCAATTTTTGGCCAAAAACGGCCAAAAAACATCTAGAAACGACCAAAAAATTCAATTTTTCCAAAAAATCAAAGGGGGGGGTCAAAATTTTCCTGGCTTCGGGGGATGAGGTGACGACCAACTTTGGGTGGGGATCCCACCATCCCCCTGCTACGTGTTTGCGCGTATGGATTCTTACTCATTTTCTTTACGAAATATGGTTTTGAATAAACGTAGACATTGTAAAACGGCCGACATGTCAATAAGGAATTTCAGACTTAGATTCGACTGTTATTATCAAAGTTGTGGTACCGCTCTACGGTTTTTTTTGTGTTCAGCAAAAATTTTTCCCGCTGCACAAAAACTTTTCGGAAGCATCTTTTTAAATGGATTAAGATATTTGGAGTTCGATAACTCAAAAAAGGTCTTAAATTCTCGAAAATTTTGCACCTGAATTAGTAATTACATATCTGTTCTATATGTTTATAATGACAAACATTGCGCTTAAAAAGCTAAACCGTTTAATTTTTCGGCGCTAAGCGCCGTATTGAGAAATTTGTAGTATTTTGCATAGTCAGAAACCTTGAATTGGCTAAAGTTTTAACACAGAATGCGTTACTGTACCATATTATAGAATCTTTACATTTACAAAATGTGCACAGACTTCTGGGGACCATCTTTGTACATGTACATATGGACCTTGTGCAAAAAAACAGTGCAATATCCCTTACGAAAATTGTGGATCCGCCATTGCATTGTATCACACACGCATTTGATGGCACAAAAACATTCCTGACAAAACAATATGGCTTCCAGGTCGCGAAGAATATAAATAAATATAATAAATACCTAGATATGTCCAATTTTGAAAAATTTTAATAAATGATGACTAAAAATCAGTGCAAAAAATCATCCATTCTTATCAGATTAACCTTCTAAATATAATAATTGATGAACTTCTAATTAAATACACAAATCGCGTTTATGCCTTTCCTGACCGAACATGAAACGGGTATCTTCCCCACTATTTCGTCAATAAAACTGCCATTTTTATTTCAGCGATAGACTATTCCTCCTTCTGCCACGCAAATTCTTATTTCATCATTTTATTCCGAGGTTAGTACCTGGTACAGCGATATTCCGCGATCTGCTATATCAAATTCATTCCTGAGATGACTATTTATTCCGCGTTCTATTGTACCAAAAAAATCTTATTCTACTCTCTTATTTCTATGTTTTATTTTCCTAGCAATATATGGACGCTAACAGGGCCGTATTCAAAGGGGTGGGGCGGCCCCCCATGGCCGAAAACAATTTTGATGGGTAAGATAATGCGCGGAAACATAGATAAAATCGCATGTATTTGTTCTCAAATCATCATATTTTCGGCGCTTCGCGCCAGATGTGAAGTATTTTCCATAGTTTGGGCTCATGCTCGATAAAAAAACGACAATTTTTAAAGCCTTTCAAGTAGGAAAAATTTTTTCGGAAAGTTCGGATTTTATGATCTTAATGGATAGAGCATGTCAAAAAAACGCCTAAATCTGCTGTTTTTGCGAGCTATGTATCCCCAGGCACGCATCTCTGGGGAGAATGGGGGGGGTTCGAACCCCCCTAAAATTCTGGAAAAATCGGAAAAATATGACTTTTTAAGCGTTATTTTGTGCTATTTTTGGCCTTTTTGGGCTTAGTCCTCCCAAAAGTTGGTGTTGGTATCCCCAAAATAGGACGGTCAGCTACGTGCCTGGCTATCCCGACGAATTTTTAGAGGTATAGACCACCCCCTCCCCCCTTGGTCGGATCATGGATACGGGTCTGTATCATACGTGGGCAGCAAGAAAATTCTGGGGGGTGCAAGATTTTTTGAAGGTAAAAAAAATGGCCTTAAAAATGGTGGTATGGCGATAAAAACACCATTTTTCGACGTTTCTCATCAAGCACTATCCATTGGCATCAAAAAATTGCGAAAAAAACGAAAAAAAATTTCAAAAATTGAATTCTGGGGGGTATTTTGATTTCTGGGGGGTATTTTGGTTTCTGGGGGGTGCATACCCCCAAACCCCCCACGCCCAGGTGTGGTCTGGACACTTAGAACTCGTGAATTTGTGCTTCCTTTTTGAAGCAAAGACCGTTACGAGTGTGAGTTGAAAAAATTAAGTTCCTTGGCTGATAAATAGGGCCCTCGCAATTACCATAATCTGCCTTTTTTCAATGTCAGCCTACGAAACGAATAAATACATTGGTATAATAAAGTTATTCCGACTTTTTATTCTTTAGGATCACAAACTTCCATCGAAAACAAGATGCGGCGAATGTGTGCCTGCTGCTAAGTGTACAGGATTTGAATCATTTTCAGTGGCGTGGTTATTGTCCACCTAGTCAACATCACGAACCTTTGAAAGGTCTCGAAAATTACCCAATATTGTTTTGCCATCCACCTGTAAGTAATGTAGGAAGTTTTATGAGTTGAATGATGCTCAAAATATTGGTCCATTATTATGAAGGTGCTAATCGTTTTTATTATTCAGAATTTTCAATATTCCCTAAATCGCACGGTTTTCGTTTGTACAGTGCAAAATAAAAGACCGTATGTGCAAACGAATTTTGGCACTCATTTGCAATGCGTGAAAATGAAAATTTGACGAATTAAAGGGAAAATTGGTACAAATTAGTATTTAAAGTACTATTTTCGCTATACAAAACCCTATTATCCTCGAAATTCTATGTATTGTTCGAGTTCTACGCAAATTAATTGTCAAATAGGGAAAAATAGATCTATTTAAAGAGTTAACACGAAGAAGAATATACCTACCTCGAGACGTGTTCTTGGGGGGTTTGGGGGCTTTGACCCCCCATCTTCCCCCAGAATGGCAACTGACCCCCCTCGAAATGGCTGCTCCCCCAGAATTAACGATTTTTTTGTAAAAGTTGGTAAAAGTTGCAAAAAGTGTGCCCTTTTAAGCGTTTTTAGCTCATTTTTGGCTCAAAAATCTCAAATTTTCGGCACTTAGCGCTATATACACATTTTTTTACTTTGCTTTTTGCCCAAAAAAAGCACTTTTTAATAATTTTTTTGGGCCTGACCCTTCCTTTCAGAATTCCCAAGCTGTACATGTATGCCTACTCCTATAACTAATCTGACCATACATGTAACAGGGGTTCGGGGGATCCCCACTCAAGGTCAGACGTTCCCCTATCCCCCGAAAGTCGGAAAATTTTTGACCCCTCCCCCAGTAATCGGACCGAGGCCTCGGCCTCCGCAAGCCTCGGCGTTTTTTGGAGCCTCGGCCTCGCCGCCGAGGGCGAAGCTGAAAAGTGCCGAGGCGCCAAGGGTCAAAATCAAATTTGAATAAGTTTAATATATCCGTCGAATATTAACTATTTAGAATGCATCTGCAGTACGCAGGCTATTTTTTACCTATAGACTTTTCTTATGGTTTTAGTCGCGTACCCAGTTACACCAAGTCACATACAGCAAAGTGCCAATGTATTATTCATGTGATGATTAATTTTAATTCTCATGCTCGCTACATGGATCGGAAACACACATTTCCATAGGGGGAGGGGGGTGAGGGAGGGTTATTACCCCCTCTCAGGGTACAAGACTCATGTCACTGTCAGACGATTTTTGGTGAAAACCTTTTGAATATTTTTGAACTTAATTTTTACTATTGCAAAAGTGCAGCTAACTATTAGAATTTCACGAAGTGATACAGTATTTCTGAATGTAAGCAAGAGTAAATAGACAAACTATCACTATGAAACATGCATGTGACAGCTCAAAATTTTCGGGAGGGGCTCCTCGGCATACATGTAACGGCTAGAAATTTCGGGTAGGGGTCCCTGGCCATTTTTAGAAGGAGGGGGATTAGCGACTCTAATTCTATGTCAAAAATGGCAAAAGCACCTAAAAATAGCCGACAAAGCGAAAATTTTCGCCAAAAATGGGGAGGGAGGGATAAAATTTTCTGATGTTGGATGGAAGGGTGTTTGGGAGGACGTCCAACCCTGGGTGGGTGAGGAATTCTCAAAGCCCCTCTGTTACACGTATGGTTTTCGGCCATTTTTATGGGAGAGTGGGTAAATGTTCACGAATTTTCGGCCGAAAATCGCAAAAACGCACCTAAAAATGGCCAATAAATGCAGGTTTTGCCAAAAATAAATTTCGTCTCGCGCATTTTTTTGGAGCCATTGTTATACAATGTTAAAATACTTTCTTAGACAAAGTGATATTAATTATATCGTTTTTCAGTATTTTTTAGGAAATTTCAAAAAATTTTCGGCGCTTCGCGCAAAATATCGCTAATATAAGTATTTAGATTGAAGCAGGGGCATAAAACACTCAAAAATCAATTTTTGTATAATCTAGGCATCTTTATGCAGATTTAAATATCTTTTGTATCTATTTATACTATTTTTAAAAATTTTATGCAAAATAAGTACTATTTAATAACTTTGCACTTTTCTAACCTTCAAAGATAAAATTGACTAATTTATCCTGATGTTGCATTGAATTTCTAAGCACAGTAATGCTTATTACAAGATCTAATTGGCATATTACAATATCTGTAATATTTCTGATTTTGCAGTACAAGTTGTTTTAGCTTTCTCAGTCGAGTTTTATATGTAAATTTCGTCAAAAGCTCATGAACCTATCAACTAAATTCAGGCCGAATAATCACATTTAGGGCCACGATTTTTGTATTCGGCAAAGATTTTTCATATCGTACAGAGACTTTTCAGGACCGTCTTTGTACATGCACAAAAGATTTTTGGGGAGACAAAAACTGTAAAAAGGTATACAATTCCCGAAAATTTTCGGCGCATCAGTAATTGTCTGTCCTATATATCTTTAAAATAGTAGAATTTGCATTTTAGAATGGAAAAATGTCAAATATTCAGAAACCAACCCGGGAATTAGTTAAGATACACTACCAAAGGTCGAAAAACCCTGTTTTACCACACTAAATCGCTACTGTACCATACTATAATAGTACACAAAAATTTGCATGCACAAAATGTTCAAAGACTTTTGGATACCATCTTTGTACACGTAAAAAGGTATCTTGCACACAAAAAAACACTGTTTAGGACTGCATGCCGGTTGCAGGTCACACACTGGCAGTATGTAAAAATGTGTATCTTTAAAAATATATTAATATAAAATTTGTTCACTCATACAAAGACATTACTTAATTTACTGGTCCCCCATGTTGGGATTTCACCCTTCCCTCGACTCTGGACCTTGGGAAACTATGATCGGAAAGTACAGTGCAGTTTCCGTCATATTACCTGCCACACCAAAATTGGATGACTGAAAAAGCGTGTTTAAAATGCATTACTGCAAAAGCGAGCACAACAATGGCTACAGTTCTGTCTTTACTTAGCTTATTTCGTTTGTTCGTTTATTTCTTCGACACTGTTTTCTTATTTATAGTAATAAAAGTTTTTAAGTGCTTGTTCAGCCATTTTTTTATTAATTTTTCCAAGTCTTCAACGTCAACTTGTTAAGTTAAGTATGCTTTCATGCTGCTGACTTTATTCAATAAATCCATCACACATTTAATCTACTATTATTGAAAATAAGAATGAATTGTTTGACATTCGATAAAGTGCTTAAGATTACGATTATTCTCTAGCTATGTGCATACAAAATATCCTAAGAGTACTATTTATGGGTATAGGTATACAAGCTTGACCCTCGGCATTACCCTCGGCCTCGGCCGAGGCCGAGGCCAGGCAGGATTTTAAGTCGCCTCGGCCTCGGCAGGCCGAGGGTCCAAAAGTACCCTCGGTCCGATCACTGCCCTCCCCCCGATCTTTGGAAAAAGTTGCGATTTTTGGTCGATTCTAGGTGTTTTTAGCGGTTTTGGCTAAAAAGTGGAGATCATCCCCTAATAATGGCCTGGAACTTCCTTCCAAAATTTTGAGCCGTCACATGTACGAATCTGACCTTGTTTTAATACATGCAAATGACCTGGCAATTTGATTTGCGCGCTTGCAATGTGTATCGTGCGAAAAGTCTTGCCGTATATTGATTGTAACTCATGTAAAATAATAATCTAAAAGCTCTTCTACTAATAAATTCTCTTAATCCGATATGTTTTACCAATATATCCTTTTTTTCTCAGAGGCACAAGAGCCGTTTTGAAGAATTGAGTTTTATTGCCCACTTCGTAACTTTTATAATATTACTTTCAGGGGCGGATTTAAGGAGGGCGAGGGGCGGCCGCTCTCCCATTGGCCAAAAATATTTGGCGAGATAAAAAATGGATATGTAATTATGTAATTTGCAATGATTTTTGGCCGTTAATGACCATAATTTCTCAAAATTTTCCGCGGGAAAATACCTATTAATGACATTTATTTAATTTCTTGGCGACCTGGTAGCCATTTTCTACTCATGGAATAGATTTCGAAAGAATTTCATCAGCAGAAACAGCTATTTTAGCATAGTTTTCTTCTATTTTCAATCAAAAATTTCCGACGTTTCGCATAAAATGCTACAAATACAGCAAATCAATTAGTAAATCAAGTTTCTAAACGTCCATCCGTCTGAATTTAACAAATTTTCCGCGCTTCGCGCCAGATTTTTGCTAAAGTCAAAGAGAAATTTAATGATTTTTTCGCAGAAAATTGTCGAAAATTTCAAAATTTCACGAAAAAATATTGCGTTGAAAGTGATTTCAAGCAAAAGTATACAATGTAAAACGCCTTAAAAACGCTATTTCGCGTGTGAAGAGCAAATTTTTGGATCTATTCCTAATTGTCTTTGGAAAAATTAGGGTACCGCTCCCCCTAAGGAAAATCCTGGATCCGCCACTGATTACTTTCCACAATTTTTTATCTCGTGGAAATGAGATTTCTTCTCTTCATGTCTGTAAATTACGATTTTTTTATTGTTTGGTAATTATTAATGAATCTTGAAATTGCAGTCTCGGCAATTTTTGACTGTAGGAAAAGCCTTCCTATCTTCTACCATCGGTCGTTATGATTTTGACCGAACACGCCGAGAAGCTGCTGGAGACGGAAAGAATCGTGCCAGTGTTTGATAAAGTACGGATCACAACGTCAGATTGAAGACAAGATCCTGAAAATAACCAATTAAAGGCTGTCATTGACTTAAATATCTATAAATTATAAGTAATTAAGCGGTAATATCATTTAAAAACTTGAACTGACAGGATAAAGTAGTATCGCGCTGCTGTTACTTACAAATTTAATGATTCAGTCCAGTGGTTTTTTATACAGTCTTTGTAAATGTACATCAGCAGTCCCATTTTGTGCATGTGAATTTTATAGTAAGTACTGTAATATGGTACAGTAACGTGTTAAGTGTGGCAAAGTAGCACAGTGGCAAAGTTTGGTTCTTCGACGTTTAGTAATGTGCTTTAGTCGATTTCCAAGATTCTCACAAATAAAAATGCAAAACTTTTTTACTACGGTGAGAACAGCCGTAAAATGCTGATATTTTTACCACTATAAAGTAAAAGACAAACGAAACAGGAAATTGTCAAATTCGTACATAACGATGTTGAATTCAAGGTCATGTTTAGACTTACATAGAACAAACAGTGCTGTTCAAATTACTAAATTAGTGTGGAGAACAAGAATATTTTGATTGATTCAAGCGTATAAAGTAATTGCTTTAGATTCATTAAGAGAATTATTACAGTAATCGGTGCGAAGTGCCGGAAATCAAGACGTTTTTGTTTTTTTAAATTCAATTGTAGCCATTATAAAGGCATACAAAACAGATAATCAATGGGTGTTTCTAGGAACTTTCTTATATTTTTACTGTAGTTTTTTTCCCAAAAATCTTTGTGAATGTTATGTACAACGACTAAATACGATTCCGGAAAGTCTGTGCATTGTGAAATATGTTTGTCGAGTACAAAAAACCGTGATTCAATCCCATCCTACGTTTTTCCAATTTTAAAGTCTCAAATCGACTTCGATGTCGTACTATAAAATGTCACGTTGATCTACATATAGTGTTTTCCTGTTTAATCCGTAATTTAAGCTTCCATTAAGCATCTCAAATATATAGTTGAATAGTGATTCGTTTTATGAATATCTGTTCGACTAAACTAATTGTATGCAGCCTATAATTATTGTAATTACTGACGTGATTGTCGCATAGACATGCGTGCTTATAGTTCAAAAACAATTACAGTAATCTAACGCTGTGTGAAGTTCGAACGACATTTTCAAAATCATTCGTATGCACTAGATTAAAGTGGACTGAAAAAGATAAATGATCATTCTCAAATAGTCAGTACAGTAGGTGCAATCTTTGGACTGAATATCAAAATAAATATATCGATTTTTTTCAAATTTAAAAATCATTTATTCATCGGTTTAATGCTCTATTTTCGAAAGTCTTCGGGGTTCTGTCCTGGACCCCGCTGGTACAATTTAGTGCGTTTCCATCGATCCACTTAGCCAGAGAGTAGCTTTTTGTATTATTCGGGCCTTTGGTTATCATCATGAGAGGCGCACTTAAAGTTGACCGCCCCCCATTCCTAAAAGTTGAAATTTTTTACCTTCTCATCGATTTTAGCACAGAAACTTGTGTTTTGAGTAATTATTAGGCGCATTTTCGTCTTTTTAGGCCAAAAATAGAAGGCTATCTTCCAATAATGACCGATTGAGAATTTCAAGCCGCTGCATGTACGATACGTTAAGTTACTAAAGTTTTGCTCGAAATCTAGACTATAATATATTTTCGATTTATATGTATAATGTATTTCCGATTATAAATTTTTTCTAAATAAATTTTTATAATTTCTCGTTTATAAATATGTATTTTTTCGATTATAATTTTTTTATAATCGAAAATACAGCCGATCCATAATGAGGTCTCGTTTATCAAAAACGCAAAATTTTAAATATTTTTTGCTCAGTTTCAAATTTTCACTATTGTGTACCTAAGCTTGTAGGTTATTTACGATCTCCTTTTTCAGACTAAGGAAACGATGTTTTTCGTAACTCGAGTCGAAAGCTGCGTTTTCCTAATTTTGACATTCAACGGTCGCCGAAATGACCGCGACTCACACATTATTAATTTCGTCAGCGAATTATGCGGAGAACTGAGATGCGCTCCGGTATTTAGTAGCCTCAAGTTGGCTAAGTGATTCCTCCTTTTTCGCTGATAGATCAGAAAGCGCGATTCTTATTGTAAAAAGCCTGCGAATGGATATTATGGCAATATTTATCTTGCAAAATAATTTATAGTCTTATTTTATTAAACTTTGCAGGTACAGAAGTGTAATTTTGAAGGATATATGTGAGCGTGCATGCTAATCGACCACAGAAATTTCTTTAAACTACAGCATCAAACATGATATCGCACACAACAGAGAAAAGCTGAAAGTGTTGCTATTAAGTAAATGATAGGTAGGTATATTATATGGGTCATTCCATGTCAAGTGGTCCAATTTTAAAAATCGTCCCCACCACACCTGGGCATGGGGGGTATGCAATGCACCCTCCCCTCAAGAAACCAAAATACCCCCTCCCCTGTAGATGAGCTATCTACACGTGCTGTTTCATTTGCGGCCAAAACGCTCTTTACCGCGTTTAGTTTGAGCAACCGGTCATTGAGATATCATTCCGGCGATCCAGCCATCAAGAAGCGATTAGTTCGCGGTCGGACCAGACTCCGACAGTAGGACGGGCGGAGGCGCTTTAGCCACGCTGCGTTGATTGGTTGGACTCAAACATCACGTTGCGAGAGACGCAACCCGAGTATGCCTGTGGAAACCATATACATCCCTTTTTCTTAACATACAAAACATAGGCGACATGACCGCTAATCACGTTAAGCCTGTGCAGAGATCGGAAAAATCAATAACGCTTGTAGCGCCATCTTGCACTTAATCTTTATTGACATAAAAATAATCTTTTTTCTTCTTTTACTGTAGTCCCCCTATTGTCATTATTCGTTAGACTTGGGTCGCGTTTTAGCTTTGCTCGTTTTGCGTTTTCTTCGACCTTGTGAACGCCTTCTTTTAATCCATTTGTTTGGTGTAGATAAAAGTTAGATAGCAGCTTCCTTAAGGTGCATTATACCACAGGTAGTCTGGGTTTTTGGTTGGCCGGCCTCGACTCTTTCGACTGCCGGATTATTTGGGTAAAACCGTTTTGTTTGTCTATTTTCTCAAAATTCATCATTCCTTTTTCGAACCAAAAAACTATAAAAATTATTACATAATTTTTATAGAGGATGACAGCCCGGACTAGAGCTCTTAGCTGTTGAATTTGTTGTTCAGAGTGCTATTGAAACCAAAATATGTAATTTATTTCGCCGTAGGTATTCTAGTGCGAAATCTTTCAATTCCATTCGCGAAAAATATTTTGGTCTAAAATAGGTCTAAGGACCTCGGGTAAATTCCAGGGCTATTTAATTACTCCTGTATCAGGTACTGCGGTCGGCTATTCCCCCTGCAGTCTCCTTAGGTACGGACCAGCTACGTCCAAGGAGATTTTAGGTACTAGGTACTTATGTACGGTCAAGAGGTAGAATAAAGGCAGATTGCCGTAGCACCCGGACCAGCGCTAAGTGTAGCATGGTACTTAAGTTAAGCCCTGAAGGTACTTATTGTGGGTTGTTGTTTTCGTAGTTGTTTGTGTGTAGGGTATCTTCCCCGGCGGCATGCTGTCGGTTTAGGTATACGTACATACTGCAAGCACTTAACCAGCAAGTCCCTATGGTGCGCGCTTAAATACCTCGATATCTCGAAAGCGCAGCAACCCGCTTAAGTTACACACCCCAGAATTTTTGAAATTTGTTTTGTTTTTTTTCGCAATGTTTTGATGCCAATGGATAGTGCTCGATGAGAAACGTTGAAAAATGTTGTTTTTTGCTATACCACCATTTTTAAGGCCATTTTTTTGACCTTTGAAAAATCTTGCACCCCCGAATTTTGGTGCTGCCCACGGTCCCCACTCGAACATCTCAGATTTTAATAAAATTTTGCATTTAGGTACCCTAGGGTCTCAAACAAGCATCTGCAAATTTTTTTCCCAAAAATAGGGCAGGTAGAGCCTAAAACCTGATCCCTACTCTGTATTGATTGCACGGAAAACCTTAAGAGCCCGCAACTTTGAAATCGTATTGTAGCCGAGCCGGACCTTTTTATCCGTTGAAAATTTGTGAGCATAGCCAACTTTTTGCGCTCTTTCAAAACCATTAATAAACTACTTTTTTTGCCGTTTGTTCCTCTGTTGTTATTGTCTTGTGAAGATGCTCAAAAAATTCAGAATTTTTCAAACTTTACTCACTTACTTCTAAACGAGAAAAGCATTCAACCTGGTATTGCATAAGTGATAAGAACATAATGTGTTCGGTCTAAATACTGGATTACAGATAATAAGATTAAAGATATAATCGAGCAAACTTTTGAAAAATCTAAAATAATACAAATTTTCCAATTTGTTCCAGTTGCATTTTTCTCAAAATACCTACCCTTCGATTTTTTTCTTTTTGATACCATTAGAAAGAGCAACTGTTTTTCTACCAAAATCATCTTAAATTGGCGTGGGCACTCAAACTATCGCTTGAAAAAACGGTCGCAAAGATTAGTAAGTAAGCAGAAAATTATTTAGAGTCACTTTCTGAAAGACTCGACTCGAGGTTGGACAAGTTAAAAATTAACCTCCTAGGGCCGTTGTTCATATAAGATTTTATAGCTTATCCACTTTTTAGTGCAAAAGATGTTTTAATGGAACATGGCATAACAAGAAATGGTTGAAATTTGACGGATTTGCCTCAGAATGTCACAGCATTTTATTGTGAACAAATTTGGACATTTATACTGAATCGTTGCGTTGGCTGTTATCGAGAGCTTACACATATATGAAAAAATTATATAAAAAAATTCCCTTTAAAGTAACAGACCTTTAACGAGAACACGGTATGCTGAAATATTACACGGACTTTCAAGGAAGAATTTCAGAAAATCAAGGACCTTTTTTAAGCTAAATATATGTGAAAAGCACATGGTGTGCTGAGAAATGATAAAAATTAAACTATTTTGACTCAAAGCGTCAAGAGATTTTCTTGTTAAAGTTCTCTAATAATATAGTTATTTCCGCTACAAGTAATTTATTGAGTTTTATCATCAGACTTTATGAGAAAAAATAAAAAATTGAAATGAAACATGGATTAACTGCAAAATTATCAAATTTAGAGATCTGTGACTTGTGAGTCAACGCGGCAATGTATTTTCCTATTCTTACAGGTAATTTTATACGTTTGGTCCATCATTTTGTGTGTGAAATGTTGCTGACGTACTGTCACAGGCTTTATAAGGGAAAAAAGAAAAAGATACAACTGTAGTTTTAGAAATATAGACGTTAAGGAAGTTAATGTGCTTGGAATTGTCAAATATAAAATAATTTTAACTTAAAACGACATAACGTTTTCTTATTTTACTTCTTTATAAAGTACACACAAATTTATTTACGTCATTATGAATTGTTGCTATTGATAAAACTAAATTTTTTCCTCGCCGTAGTAACTTAGTTCTTCAGTTTTTCTCAAAGTATTCAAGAAAAGAAAAAATACCTACTGATTTTTGGCCGAACTGCTCGAATTAAGAATATCTCAGTATATTATGCTTCTTTTAAACGTTTATCTCGCTAAAAATTATCACTAAAACGCCTTTCTAATGTGTCACAGTCTTGAACAACAAAAGAATTCTGGGTGTCTGTTGAGGCAAAATTGTGAAAAAATAACACTAGAAATTCAATTCTGGGGATCTGTCGATTTTTTGGGTGGGTGGGCGCCAGATTCTTGGGGGGTCAAGACCACTCACGCGCCCATGTGTGGTCATGTCACAATGCGAACGATGACCTAAATGTATAAAATTACCAGAATAGAAAAAGACGATTCTTTTAAGCCTATGTTGCGCAAAACGTAGGTATTATATGTTTTTCATTTTTTCCTTCTAAAATTTTCCGATAATACTTAATAAGATACTGAAGTGTTATGACAATCAACCTATATCAAACAATTTTAATAAGAGAAATATCTTGACACTTTAAGTCAAGTTAGTCTAATTTTGTTTATTTCTTGGCACAACATGTTCTCTTTGAATAAGTAACTTAAAAAGCGCTCCTTCGATCTTTTTAAATTCTTTTTAGAAGTCTCTAATGATTTTTGACAACATATTACAATGTGAACTGCTTCGCATTAAAAAAAGTAAAATAAGAACATATTGCCTGTCAAAATTTCAAAAATTTCATAATTTTTCACCACACCCTGTTACTCTGAAAGGGAATTTTTGAATGTAATTTTCATGTCCTTATTAGTATAAATGTCCAAATGTATTGACGGTAAAAAATTTTTCTGTCATTCTGAGGCGGATTCGTCAAATTTCAATTATTTCTCGGCATGCCATGTTCCATTCAAACATTTATTGCAAAAAAAGTGGTCCTTTTATTTATTTCTTCTTTATTATAAAAGTCTCTAGTGATAAGCTATAAAATATTATAATATGAACTAAGGCCTGCATATGACATATGCGCTACATTAAGCCTTATTGAAAAACTGAAGTCAACATCGTAAATGTTTTACGGTTATAATCATATCAATAAATATTGAAGGAATACTGTAAGTTTAAATTGATTTTACAAAATGTTAAACTTACTGATCTTTCAAATAAAAGAAGAATTAGTGAATTTGGTCATAATGATCCTGAGTTGTAATGAAATGCTATACCCTGTAAAATTTACCAAAAAAGCTTACGTTTTGATACTTTATACAGTCACTTTACACAACAAATATTCATTTTCAAGGAAAAAATGCATTATTAAACTCTGGGTTAAAAACTGCATAATATTTGTTAAAATCACAGGGAAATAAATTTTTGACTTGTCCAACCTCGAGTCGAGTCTTTCAGAAAGAGACTAAACAATTAGATACATTTCTGGTTAGTATACTAATCTTTGTGGTCTCTTTTTTGAAGCGATGGTTTGAGTGCCCACGCCAATTTAAGATGATTTTAGTAGAAAAACAGTTGCTCTTTCTAATGGTATCAAAAAGAAAAAAATCGAAGGATAAGTATTTTGAGAAAAATGCAACTATAAAATTGAAATTTTTTTATTATTTTAGATTTTTTTAAAGTTTGCTCAATTATATCCTTATACTGTGGATATCTTACTAGCAAAGAAAATGCTCCGATGGAACAAAAAAGATGAATATACTTGGAATTGTGGATTATTAAGGATTTAAAAGGAGGGGACTAGGAAAAAGCTACCTAAAGTCGCAAAATCTGTTAAAAATCATACTTTCTCTAAGCAACGCAAAAAATCGAAGTATATTCTGCGGCCTACACATTAAAATAAATATTTAACCATAAAATGATTGAAAAATCAGCACATTAGCTACGCAGTAGCTATGGGAAATGATGTTGAGTAAAGTAACAGTCTTTCTAAGCCAATTGAATGAATGGTTAAAAACAGTAGGAAACACTTAAGTTGACTTGAAACAGACTAAACATAGGTACACTAGCGTGCCCTTAAGGATTGTGTGCACTAATCAATCGGCCCCTGCTTTGCTTGCTTTAATGCTCAAAACAAAATAAAACAACTTTAAATACAATATCACTTAGTTTTCTATCGATCAGGATACGAAGCTAGTCAGCGTTGCTACTTGACAGCAATCTTAGGTAGCGCGTTAGCGCGTACCTATAATATACTTGGGTACCCCTAACACCTGTGCACCCCCCTACAGCTATAACGGGACATTTCTGGAAGGTGCGGTTTTTTTAAAAGAAAGATAATAAAAAAATTCGCTGCCCGTGTTTTTTTGTTTTTCTTGAAACTCAAAACTGACTGTGTAAAGAAGGTGTAAAGTTTTTGTGTAACGTTATAACATAGGACAAATTTTGGGACCTTTTTGTCACGGCATTTGGACAACTGAGTATTGATGACTCGAACAATTAAATAGCATAGGATTATAGAGGAATGGATTTTACAGAACAGTATTTTTTTGTTTTTTGAAATTCGCATTAGTTCTCGAATGGCAGTGTAAAGAGTGCGAAAATCTGGGGGTGAAAAAGCACTTTTTGGTCGAGTTTTCAACCTGCTTATGTCTGGTACTAACTCCAGTTATGAGTTTTTTAAAATGTTTTCTGACAGAAATGTAGAGCGGATCAAGGGCTACATTCTGCATATAAGCAAAGTCTTTTACGCTCTATGGTGAGTTAGATCCTGGGTTTTAAAGTTTACACTCTAGTGGATGGTGTAAAAAACGGATTTTAAGTAAGATTTCTCTGCCAAATTTTTCCGCTTATAAGTCAGTGTAAATTGAAGACAGTATTAATAAAGTGTCTCTCAGGGGCTACACATCGCAGCAAACCGCATTTAAAAAACGCAATATTGAGTTATTTATGGGGGTGTAAAGTTCGAAATCAGAGGTAAAAAATGGGCGAAAAAACACGTTTTTTCCGAAGTTTGATTAATAAATCATACCAAATAATTTTTGCAACAGAATTTTGACACAAAGGAATGTACTACGATTTAAAAGCTACAAATTGTACCAAACCGAATTTCTTTAAACTCAATGGGGAGTTCAGTAAGGAATTTTAAAATTTACAGTGTTCTAAAAGATGGAAAATACGTTTTTGTTGCGTTTTTTGTTCGCCACTTTCTCCGTCCAGAAGTCGGGATAAGTTCAATAGAATAAAAATAAAGTGCTTTATATCGGGTGCATGTCAAAGCAAATTGTCTATACATTAATATTTAGCGAGTGTAAAGTCAAAAATTTGGTGTATTAAAATGCGTTTCTGTCTTGTTTTTTCTGCCTGCTTCTCCGGTTATGAGTCAGGGACACGATTATCAAGTCTAGAAATGGACCAGGAACCAAATTTGATATGCCAGTCTGGCGCATATGTTTACACTCTACAGTGTTGTAAAGTAGTTTACACATATTGTTAGTTTGTCCATAGAACATTATGGAGACTTAATTTTTTTCATAAATATTAATCGTAATATCGGAACAATATCAAAATTACGAATCTGACCAAAATCTTTTTTACACTAGGTGTTTACATGAAGTTTACACTACATATGCATTTATCTTCGTTTTTGAGCATTCCAGAAACCTAATTTTTTCCTGGAGTCTAGAAATTTTCAAAGAATCAAATGTGAGACGTCACGTAGGCGCGAGTCAATGGTTGTTGCACAAAAGTGTAAAGTATACGTGTTTTTTACTCTTTGCCTGTCCTTCAGCTTATCTAACTCAATTTTGGTTTCTGTGCAGTCTAATTGGTTTTATAATGTAGAGGGTTGCAAAATCTCAAAAGCGATTTTTTTCTTTCTTATAACGCAATATTTCTTGATCTGTGATCGTTTTAGTGTAAAGAGTTCGAGACGAAAAACGATATCTCTTCAACTACTCCGCTAAGTAGGCGGAACATGCTAATTGTGCTTAAAAGGTGCCCTGACCTTAGTGTTACAGATCCCAGTTTATTTTGTTTCTATACACCCAATATTGCGGTATTAGCACAAGTGTAAAGTTTACACCGAGAAGCATTTTTGCGCCCAGAGCGTCGTGGAGGATGAATTTTTTTTAAAAATGTTCTCCGTAAGGTCATAATAACGAATCTGACCTCTAAACTTTTCTACAGCCAGTGTTTGTTGAGGTATGAAGAGGTGAACTTTGAATTATATATACATCTATTTTCTGATGCCGATAGATAACTCCGCATTGCATGTTTTTGATCAGATTTTTCGTATTTCGGAGGTTTTTGACTCGTCTTTAATAAATAATTATTTTTATCATCATAAATGCACTATTCTTAAGCATCAGTAGAATGATGAATATCTTTCAAAATAGGATAATCAAGCTGAAATCTGCTGATATGCATATATCTATTTGGGTTCTGCAGATAACACTTTTTTGTGTTTTGAATTTCGCCTCAGTTGTCGAATGGGAGTGTAAAGAGTGCGAAAATCTGGGAGCGAAAAGACACATTTTGGCCGAGTTTTCGACATGTTTATGTCTGCCAACAACTCCGGTTATGACTTTTAGGAAAATTTTTCTCACAGAAATGTACTACGGATCAAGGGCTATCTTGTGCTTACCAGCAAACTTTTCTACAATCAATACGCAGTTAGTACCAGGGTTTTCAACTTTACACTCTAGTAGATGAGTAAAAAAACTGATTTTTTCCAAGATTTCTCTGCCAAAAGTTGGGGTTAATTAAATAAAATAGAAATAAATGAACTTCTAATGGCTACACGTCGAAGCAAGCCGCGTTCAAAAAACGTAATACTGAGTTGTTTATGGGGTGTAAAGTTCGAAATCTGAGGTGTAAAGTGGGCGAAAAAAACAGGTTTTTTCGTATTTTGATTGATAAATCATATCAAATATTTTGCGGAACACAAGTTTGGCACATACAAACCTACTACAATCAAAGGGCAACAAACTGGCCCGAACCAAATTTATTTACATTCAATGGGCGTTAGGTTCAGATTTTCAAAGTTTACAATGTGGTGGACAGTGGAAAATACGTGTTTGTAACATTTTTTGTTCGCCACTTTCTCTATTCAGAAGTCGGGCGAGGTCGAATAGGATAAAAATAAAGTAAAATTCTAGTGTTTTTTTTCTACGTAAAATCAGAATTGTGAATCTGACTGTTAGTATTCTCTACACCTAGTAGTTGTGTAAAGTTTGCACTGTTCATTTGTTGTTAATATGTAGTTTATACTACAAATTTATTTTAATACCAAATCTAAGCGTTAGTGTTCCTTACATTTGATATTTGCGTGAAGTTCTTGAATTTTTGCCGAAAAACTCTGTTTTTTAATTTACCAACATCCCACCTTTTCAATTTTCTTAAAGTTTAAAATCTTTTACAATTCTCTTCATAATTTAATGGTAGGTTTAAACTTTAAGTTTCTCTTGGTTTACAACTCTCGCTTAGCAAGCTCATTTTTCAATACTTTTTCATAGTGATCAATCGCGTTTAGTTCGGAATTGGTGGACGGCCCTTATTTTATTACTCGGCTTAAATAATCCAAGTGACTATCTTTTGATTATTTTCTTTATCGCAAATTCAAACACCCAAATTTCAATTTAAAAAATCATAAAAATTATTTCATAATTTTTATGTAAGATGACTGGCTGGTTGAGAGCTCTTTTTTGTTGTTTTCATTGTTCATTGTGCTCGTAGGAACCAGAAAAGAAATAGTTTTTCGCCATAGGTATTCTCTGGCGAAAACAATTTAACAAAGCTTTTCGCGTCAATTATTATTTTGGTCCAAAATAGGTCAAATGACCTAGGGCAAAGTTCCGGGGCTACTTAATTACTACTGCGTTAGGTTTTTAGGGCATAGCTGCCAATAGCTCCGTAGGTACGGACGAATTAAGGTCCGAGGAGTTTGAGACCGTAGTTATTGAGGGTCGTGTGGTTGAGTCCGGCGTTTCGCCCTAGCAACCTGACCAGCGCTAAGTGTAGCCAGGTCCTTAAGTAAGTCCCGTAGGTAGGTTATATGTCGTTTCCAAGTTAATTTAAATGTGGAACGACCTCTATAACTTACAGGACTGTTTAGAATGTAACATATATTTACTATAGCTATTAAAAAATAGTAAACTTTATACTTCCGACAATCAAGAGCATATCTAACTCAGTTCTAAATTCTATGCAGTCTGATTGATTTCAAAAGGTAGACGGTTATAAAATCTAGGGAGTCTTTTTTTTAAAACAATATTTTTAAAATTTAGAGGCAATTAATTTATGTTAAGAACAATAATGTTTTCCGCGTTCTTGGACTGCTGTCATTATTGTGGTATGTTACTGTATGTGTTTGCTGACTGATGCACTGAAATCATGCTAATTAAAAGTAGGGTACTAGCAAAGAAAAATGTTCCGATGGAACAAAAAAGATGAATATACTTGGAATTGTGGATTATTAAGGATGTAAAAGGAGGGGACTAGGAAGAATCTACCCAAAGTCGCAAAATCTGCTAAAAATCACACTTTCTCTAAGCAACGCAAAAAATCGAAGTATATTCTGCGGCCTCTAAAAAGTGTCTTTTTTAAATATTTTTCAAAATTTCAGATAATAAACGAAATCTATGTTTCCTTTTTTTAAATTGCTGGCAAGTAGCAACACTGACTAGCTTCGTATCCCGATTGAAAGAAAACTAAGTGGTATTGTATTTAAAGTTGTTTTATTTTGCTATGAGCATTGCAGGGGCCGATTGATTAGTGCACACAATCGTTACGGGCATGCTAGTGTACCTACATTTAGTCTGTTTCAAGTCAACTCACGCGTTTCCTACTGTTTTGAACCAACAATTCTTGCAATTGTTTTGGATGCATCGATGTTTGCTATTTCATTCAATTGGCTTAGAAAGACTGTTACTCGATATCATTTCCCATAGCTGCTGCATAGCTAACGTGCTGCTTTTTCAATCATTTTTATGGTTAAATATTTATTCTAATGTGTTTACCGCAGAATATACTTCGATTTTTTGCGTTGCTTAGAGAAAGTGTGATTTTTAGCAGATTTTGCGACTTTGGGTAGATTCTTCCTAGTCCCCTCCTTTTACATCCTTAATAATCCACAATTCCAAGTATATTCATCTTTTTTGTTCCATCGGAACATTTTTCTTTGCTAGTTTAAAAAAATAAACATTACAGATTTCGTTTATACACTCTTATCTGAAACTTTGAACATTATTTAAAAAAGACACTTTGTTAGAGGCCGCAGAATGTACTTCGATTTTTTGCGTTGCTCGGAGAAAGTGTGATTTTTATCAGATTTTGCGACTTTAGGTAGCTTTTTCCTAGTCCCCTCCTTTTAAATCCTTAATAATCCACAATTCCAAGTATATTCATCTTTTTTGTTCCATCGGAGCATTTTTCTTTGCTAGTGTCCTACTTTTAATTAGCACGATTTGAGTACATCAATCAGTAGACACATACAGTAGCATATCACAATAATGACAGCAGTCCAAGAACGCGGAAAACAACATTGTTATTAACATCAGCATTATCTTTTTTAAGCCAGACAACCTTACATTATTTAAACAGATCAAAGTTTTTCAGCATAAACTTTACGCAAATATCAAGTGTAAGGAACACTAAGGCTCAGATTTGGAAGTAAAATAAATTTGTAGTATAAACTACATATTAACAACAAATGGAATCGTGCAAACTTTACATAACTACTAGGTGTAGAGAAAACTAACAGTCAGATTCCCAATTCTGATTTTACGTAGAACATTTTAAAAAAAATTAAATTTCCGCAAGGCTCTAGAACTAAAGCTGATATGCAGTGTAAACATTACACAACCACAGAGTGTAAAGAAAATTTCAGTCGGATTCGTAATTCTGATATTACTGTGATATTATGATCAACATTTATGAGAATATTAAGTCAACACAATGGACCGAGGACAAATAAATATCAGATGTAAACCACTTTACACCACTGTTGAGTGCAAACAAACTGGCGTATCACATTTGGTTTCTGGTTAATTTTTAGACTTGCGATTATGTCCAGACTCATAACCCAGAACTTGGCAGAAAAAACAAGGCAGAAACACGTTAAACTCCCCCATTTTTTTTGACTTTACATTTACCGAAAAAGCTAAATATTGATGTAAACAAATGTAATTCGCTGTGACGCGTACCCTTTAGAAAGTACTTTATTTTTATCCTATTCGACCTCGCCCGACTTCTGAACAGAGAAAGTGGCGAACAAAAAAAATGGACAAACCTGCATTTTCCATGTCCACCACATTGTAAACTTTAAAAATCTGAACCTAACGCCCCATTGAGTGTAAATAAATTTGGTTCGGGCCAGTTTGTAGCCCTTTGATTGTAGTACGTTTGTATTTGCCAAACTTATGTTCCGCAAAATATTTGATATGATTTACCAATCAAAATACGAAAAAACTCTGTTTTTTCGCCCAATTTACACCTCAGATTTTGAACTTTACACCCCCATAAGTAACACAATATTACGTTGTTTTGAACGCGGCTTGCTTCGATGTGTAGCCCTTAGAAGTTGCCTTATTTCTATTTTATTAAATTCATCCAAACTCATAACCAAAAATGTTGGCAGAGAAATCTCGGACAAAATCTGTTTTTTACTCATCCACAAGAGTGCAAAGTTTAAATCCCTAGTACTAATTGCGTATTGATTGTAGAAAAGTTTGCTGGCAAGCACAGGATAGCCCTTGATCGGTAGTGCATTTCTGTCAAAACAAATGTCTCAAATCTCATAACCGGAGTTGTTGGCAGGCATAAACAAGTCGAAAACTCGACTAGAATGTGTCTTTTTACCCCCAGATTTTCGCACTCTTTACACTCCCATTGGAGAACTAAGGCAAAATTCAAAAAACAAAAAGTGTCAGCTGCAGATATTAAATAGATGAATAAGTCAAATAAAGTGCATGGTTTTGCCGAAAGAATTAAAAAAATGAAAAAGTCACCATTTAGAAGATTCGAACCATTAGTATGTTTCTGAATCTGCATGAGAGAACGGATGCGTAAGCCACTGCGCCAACTCGACATATCGGCTGATTTTAATACTTAGTTGATAATTGAAAAATAATTATCATTCTACTAAAGTTCAAGAATAGTGCATTTATGATAATAAAATAATTATTTATTAAAGACGAGTCAAAAACCTCTGAAATAAGAAAAATCTGATCAAACAGTATGCAATACGAAGTTATCTATCGGCATTAGAAAAAAGATGTAGGTAAAATTCAAAGTTCACCTCTTCATATCTCAACAAACACTGGCTGTAGAAAGGTTTAAAGGTCAGATTCGTTATTCTGACCTTACGGAAAACATTTTAAAAAAATTCAACATCCACGATGCTCTGGACGGAAAAAATTTTTTCAGTGTAAACTTTACACCTGCACTAATAAAGCAATATTGATTGTAAAGAAACAAAATAAATTTTGCCGTGTAGCGCTTAGGACGAGGCACATTTTAAAGATAATTACAACGTTCTGTCTACTAAGTGGAGAATATGGCAGGAAAGAAACATTTTTTCGTCCCAGACTCTTTACAATAAACCGCCTCTAAATTTAAAAAATATTACTTTTTCGAAAAAAAGTAAAAATAATCTACTAGATTTTATAACTGTCTACCTTTTAAAACCAATCAGACTGCATAGAATGTAAAAATGAGTTAGATATGCTTCTGCACATGAAAACAGTAAAAAACCGTCTACTTCACACAATATTGCGTTAAAAGAATTTAAAAAAATTGTAATTCGAGATTTTGTGACCCTCTACATTATAAAACCAATTGGACTGCACAAAAACCAAAATTGAGTTAGATAAGCTGAAAACAAGCAAAGAGTAAAAACCCCGTATACTTTACATTTTTATGCAACAACCATTGAGTGTAAAGAAATTTTATGGTCAGATTCGTAATCTACAGCTCGGGGGCAACATTTAAAAAAATTGGCCCTACGCAAATTATTTGATGTTTCGGTTTACACTTTACACACTCATTGCTAACTCGGTATTGAGTTTAAACAACAAAAAAAGACCGGCATCGAATTTTTAAATTATCCATCGATTAAAAAAAACCGCACCTCCCAGATGTGTGTCGTTATAGCTGTGCGGGGGGGGGACAAATTTCGCACTCGCTGTGAAAAACATATAAGAAAAAAGGATGGCCAAGTATATTATAGGTAGCGCTATCGCGCAACCTATGATAATCTGTTATCTAGTATTTAGACAGACCACGATATGTTCTTTTTACTTGTGCAATAACAGCTTATATGCTTTTTTCGTTTAGGAGTAATAAATGACTAAAATTTAAATAATTTCGAAATGAAATTTTTTGGACATCCTTACTTAACAATAACAACAGAAGAACAAACAAGAAAAAACCAGGCTTACAATGATTTGAAAGAGCTCAATGCTCACAAATTTTCAACGCATAAAAAGGTCTGGTTCGGCTACAATACGACTTTAAAGTTGTGGGTGCTAAAGGTTTTTCGTGCAATGAATGCAGAGTTGGGTTCGGGTTTTAGGTTTTATCTGTCTGAGTTTTCGGAGTAATGAGAAAAGATTTTGCAGATGCCAGTTTGAGACCCTAGGGTACCTGAACACAAAATCTCATCAAAATCTGATATGGTCGCATGGAGACCACTTGACATGGAATGACCCGTATTCGTATGAAGTTTTACTATGCAAAATTGTATTACAGTAAGCTGTCTAAAAACCACTTTTGTAGTTGCTCGCTTGAGTGCTGAAAATTGATTTTCATGCACAAGGGGCTGGCCTTTACAAGTGCAATACCTCTACATGCTGGTGTGGTAGGTAAATAATGTACATGTACATAGGTACGTTACATAGGTTGTAAATGAGCTGTCAATGTCAGCTTTTGTCAAAAATTCTTAAAAGAATATCGCAATATATTATATGCACACACGGGCGTTCGGGGTATGAATTCCCAGAAGTTGAAACCCCCATTTCTAGTAACAATTCTGGCGATTTTACCGATCCTGACCCTCCAGAATTTTCTTGCTGCCCACGTTGTATATGTGACCACACGTAGGCGTGGGGGTATGCATACCCCCCAGAAGGTCGAGAACCCCCAGAAACCAGAATACCGCCCCCAGAATTCAATTTTCGAAATTTTTTTCGCAATCTTTGATGCCAATGGATAGTGCTCGATGAGAAACGTTGAAAAATTGTGTTTTTTCTCCATGCTACCATTTTTAAGACCATTTTTAGACCTTTGAAAAATCTTGCAACCCCCAAAATTTTGGTATAGCCCACATATGTATGAGACAGACTATTAAAACTAAATAATTTATAATTTCAATAAATTATTTACCTACAACGCTATGTTTCAATCTAAACTTGTGGAACAAAGAGAAAGCAGACGATTACATACATAGTGCATTTTTATTGTGTAATCAAATAAAATCTGTGTGAAGTACATAGGTATACCTGTACAAGGTAACATTACCTACATATGCATGGGTTACCATTCTAGTTTGCACTAGCTGAACTTTTAATTTAAAAAAATATTGCTAACGGAATTATATTATGTTGTTTTGGCCCAGCTAATAACTGTTCCTCTAACTGATTAAAAGGATAAAACGCTTAAACGTGGCACTCTTATCTGTCATGCCTGCATTATTTAAGAGAGTGGAAAATAGAAAAAGCTCAACTACACATAGTGATCATTGGATTCTGGTGGCGATTAGTTGCCTGCTTATTTTCGCTGTGCTTTTACCTCTTGTGATAATTTGTTGTGGTGACGGAGACAAAGAAAAACGTAAAACATTGCAAAAAAGTGAGTAATATACACATGTACACATGTATGTAGGTGCTCTATATGTACATGAATATTTGATAATAAGTGAATAAAACAGGGTGTCCAGTAATTTCGTGTAAGGGGGTATGTACAGGTAAAACCGTTTACTTCTACAATGAGTACGTGTGATATATCATTGGAAAGCCCATTCAATTCTGAATCGAAAACATCTTTAAAAACATGTATGCCCGCCATTGGCTTGGCGAACAGCAGCAAAACGTAAAGGCATAAATGTGTAAGTATTGCTTCACATTCCATAGCAATGCGCCAAGAAAGGGCCATAATTCGATCTCTCTCCTTTCGTAAATCAGAATCTCCAAGTTTAGCCATTGTTATCTAACTAATTTGTAAACTTTTCCCACTTAAAATTGAATGCTCTTTTCAACTGTGTAAAGCACATCACACAAAAACTTTACGTTTTCGCTGTATAACCCTCATACGAAATTACTGGACACCCTGTATAAATAAGCTGCTGGGAAACTAAAAAATTTGCTGCTTTGCAGATTTCCATGGAGACTTGCTTTCAGATAAGTACGAGCAAACCTAAGAGGAAATTTGGCGATCGAAGACTTGAACATGCAATCCTTATTAACCATCGCTTACATTGATCCTTCCAGACTTATTTTTAAAATTAATGCTCAACCTAGAAATCTCGAATTGCATTCAAATCGAATTCGAATGCCATTGCAATTAATTTTAGGCTAAAGTGCAAAATATGGCTTACGTCAGAAATTGCGATCAGCTTAGAAAGTTCCGTTTTTTAAGAACTTGCAGAACATATGAACAGAAGGCGCGAAAAGAAACTTTCACGAAAACCCGTCCAATATTGTGAGCTACGTATAGGGTCGCAATAGTGCTTAAGAATTTGGTAGTCTTCACATTTATCCTGAAGTCAGTTTTCTCTTAATTTTTCATAGACTTAGGCTTAGTTTTAGATAAGAAGAATTTTAGGCTGCAGGTCGCGATACTCCCGCTCTGGTCGACATACATATGTATACACAGTTGCTTATGTAGATCGAACATATATGTACATAGACGTTTGGACGAAAATTTGCATATACATGCGTATCACGTTTAAAAAGGATTATTTAGCGAACGATAAGTATATTCGTCATCAGCATAACCGAAATTACAAGGAAAATTATTTTTTTGGCGAAAAAAACTGAAAACATGAACTTATTGTACTAGTGCTAAATCACGACAAAACAAATTTTGTGGTGAAATCAGAGTATTTCGGGAAACAATCAACAGTTTTCAATCAAACTTGTTTTCCGCGCCTTATTATAACGATTTCAGCACGTTTTGTAAAATGTCCGGACTTTCTAAACCATAAATGTAACGGCTCGAAATTTGGGGAGGGGGTAAATGGCCACTAATTTTTGGCCAAAAATGCCTAAAAACGGCCAAAAAATTCCGATTTTTACCAAAAATTTCGATTTTTACCAAAATGGGGAGCTCAAAAATTTTCTGGTTTTTGGGGGCGTCCAACTTCAGGTTGGGGGATCTTCCTCCACCCCCCCCCCTCGCACATGTATGTTCTAAACCCATTTTTGCATTCCTAACGTATGTATAACCCATATTCTGCGTTTACTCCCTTAATTTATTCATTTGATTGAACCATATGCTGCTTTTTACGAGAAATGCATACTTGCCCTTCCAAAAATTATTATTAAAATCTTAACTTTTCAAATGTACGGGCAATTCTCGTCAAGCTCTCTATCCATTACGAATCGCGAAAAGGACAAATTTAAAAATTTGCAGGGGTCTGTGGGATTTCTGGTTTTTGGGTGACAGCTTTAATCCCCTACGCAATTTTCATGTTATGAAACGTGCTAATCAAGTAACTGTCGTCGTGTCCGTGACCTGTCTTATAAGAATTTTCGAAAAATTGTGAAAATCTACTATGAATTTGTTAATTTTTTCAGAATATCCAGATAAGAGACGAAAGAAGGATGATTCAGCGGACGCTACATCATCATATCGTCCGAAAGATAACAAAAGTACGTCCGGAAACGAATTGGATTAAAGCTAAGTTGACATACGTACATATATGTACATGTAAACTGTGCAATTTTATCGAATTATGGCCGAAAGATTAAATAATCGATTCAACAGCTAAATTCTGGGGAGGGGGTGTCAAAACTGGCCAAAATCCCAAAAACATGCCGAAAATTCAATTCTGGGGGTCAACGGCTATTTGGGGAAAGAAATTCCACAAAGCCCGTCAACAGCTATGGAAGATATGCAGAATTGTGTTCCTTTACACGTGCTATTGTACTTATGTCCTGAGCATTGGGTCGGTGATGAGCTGGTAGCAGCACCGGTGTCGCCGCCATAGGTGGGCGGCACCAAAGTTCTGGGAGTGCAAGTTATTTTCAAAGGTCAAAAAATGGCCTTAAAAATGGTGGTATGGCGAAAGAAACACCATTTTTCAACGTTTCTCATCGGGCACTATCCATTGACATCAAAAAATTGCGAAAAAAACAAAAAATTTCAAAAATTGAATTCTGGGGTATTTTGGTTTCTGGGGGTGCACATCTTCCCATAAACCTTCCTACGCCCAGGTATGGTCGCCGCCACCGGTGCTTTTTGAAAGGCAAAAAAATTTGAAAAAATAAAGGGAAGCCCTTTTCATCGCTAAAAGCGAAAAGAGACATACATAAAACAGATTGCTTTTCGATCTCATTCGAAACGTTAAAATGAGCATCAGCGATACATAGGCATTTGGGAAGTTCATTTGGTTCCCGTAGTTTTCGATTTGATCGGGAAGGAATTTTATACTTAACGGATTTGATCAGAGAGAACATTGAACACCGTACAGGTCGCAGTCGTGCTATATCACCTATTTTGCAAGTTTGCATCGCCTTGCGTTATTCTTGTGGAACGTTATTCTTGTGAATTCTTGTGGAATTTTGCAAGTTTGCATCGCCTTGCGTTATTCTTGTGGAACCTTTCAAATAACAATAGGCGATACTGAGCATATCAGCCAGCCTACTGTTAATCGAATAATTCATAAAGTTTCTAAAGCAGTGGCTACACGAATCGTTCAGTATATTAAATTCCCTTCCTTGGAGCAATTACAGCGTATAAAGGATGAATTTTACAAAAAAGCTGCATTCCGTGGTTAGTTGAAGTTCAACGATCTACAAAATCGTATCCACCGCATTTCTTTCATTTTACAAAATATTTCAAAACAATTGAATGTCTCGTTTGAAATCGTACATGAGCAGCAAGGAAATTATGGGGGTTCGGATGGTATGAAATCATCACAAAGTCTATAGAGAATAACCGATTTTTTTTGAAGGGGTCCGCCAGATTCTCGAGGGTCCAGTCAGATCCCCCACGCCCATGTGTGCATGAAATTAACATTCAAAGCTAACATTAAATAATCTCCACTTGTTCTTGTCTCTCGTTCTATTTTATCAAGAACAGATTTAGGGGTAAAACAAATATGCATATGTGAGTAAAAACATTATTTGAAGTTTTATATCATTTTTTAGCTAAACATCGAATTTTCTTGTTTTTCACTTTATGCACCTATATATGCTTGTTGCATTTTATTCGGTTCTAAGCATTAGGTTGTCTATTGACCGGTCTAAAGGCTTTTAGACTGGTCTACATTTAGACAGTTATAAAAAACGCTTAGTGAATACAGACTTTAGACCGGTCTAAAGCCCTTTTTTGGTCTGTAGACTTTAGCCCCCTTTGTGAACACGGCCCAGGACTTAATTCAGACAAGGTAGTTTTTGAGTAAGTCCAGCCCAGCTTTATTTTTTAGACTGAAAGGCTTGAAAGAGCTGACATACCTACAGAATTTGTATTGATGCAATATATACCCTTGGCTCGATATGAGTGTCGCAAATTTTTTATGCCACTTTGCCCGTAATTTGCTAATTTGCTTATTGATTGTATATCAGGATCTAGTATACAATTTACCACGCCACCGTTTTTAGCCGATTCAAATAAGCTACAGTGACCAACACTGTAGATTCAAATAAGCTACAGTGACCAACACTATTTTTATTGATACGAGTCAGAACGTGTTTGATAATTTTTGTGTAAAGTTTGGTCACTGTAGCTTATTTGAATCGGCTAAAAAATGGTGGTGGGTAAATTGTATACTATATCCGTATATCATGATATTATGTCAGATGAGAGTATAAGCCCTCTTGTGTATTTGCATATTATTTTTGTTTCAGAATATTTATTCTTGTTCTGTAAACTTCGTAAATAATGTCACGTTTATCGGACCATATTCGACATTGCATTTTATTTGAATATGACTTGGGCCACAGTGCTGCGCAGGCGACTGAAAATATTCACAAAGCATATGGAGAAGAAGTTGTTTCAAAGCGTACCATTGAACGATGGTTTGAAAGATTCCGGGCTGGACCAATAGTCTTGAAGATTTACCCCAGAAAGAAGGCCAAGGGAAATTTCTGCACAAGAAATTCAGGACCGGTTGCATACTGATAAATGGATCACTCACTACCGAGAAACTGCTGAGCACTTGGGTACTGTTCACAGTACAATTGAAAGACAACTGCATGAAATGGGCATGGCTAGTAAACTTGGTGCGTGGGAACCCCATAAGCTTACTGACCAACAAAAAGCGCAGCGAGTGACCATCTGCAGTTCCTTATTGAATTGCCAAAACCATGAGCCGCTTCTTGACTGCATTGTAACCGGTGATGAAAGTGGACCCTCTACGTCAATATGACACGGAAGCGACATTGGGTGCCAAAAGGGGAAATAGCTGAGGCAATTTCAAAGCCAGATTTGCATGCCAAAAAAGTGATGTCGTGTGTATGGTGGAACATGAATGGAATTTTGTACTACGAATTGCTGCCACCGAATGTAATGTTACAGGTGACTTGTACGCCACTCAGCTTGACCAGGTGCATGATGCCATCTTACGAAAACACCCCATTTTGGAAGCACGAAAAGGATTTTTTCTTTTGCATGATAACGCATGACCACATATTGCAAAAATTGTCCAGTAGAAAATTATGGAGCTTAAATGGGAAGTATTACCCCATCCTCCATGCTCACCTGATTTGGCCCCTTCCGATTATTATTAGTTTCGATCATTGCAAAATCACATTGCTGAAAACCCTTTTGCCGATGAACATGAAATCCAGTTGGAAAACTTCTTTTCTTTGAAGTCTGGGTCTTTTTACAGAAGCGGTATTTTGAGCCTGCCCCAAAGATGGAGGCAGGTTGTGGATAATAATGGATTGCACATTGATGATTGAATCACTGTATTTTACAGTAAAATTGTAAATAAATAAAAGTGCATGTTTTGCGACACTCATATCGTGCGTGCCAACCTACTTCGGCAGATTTTCTATAAAGCTTGTACAGATTGTCAGTCACGATGTACAGTGGTGTGCAAAAGTTTAGAGCCACCCTGTGTTATAACTTAATTACCATTTAATAAACAATATGATGTTATTATCGGATCAAAAACATTAAAATACGAAAACTCAATTTATGGAGCATCATTTTTGGGATTGGAGCTCTGTTGTTTTTCCTCAGATATTAAAAAGTACACTGAAATAAGCTGCAAAGCCAATTCGCCTATTATGTGTACTAGAATAATACTCATAAGAGCACAAGTATCATTTTATATGCCTTCAATCTTTTCCGTGCACTGAACTTTTTATTTTTCAAGAGTCCGATAGTAAGTAAAGTCTTCAAATTCAGCAATGAAATATTGAAGTAGAACGTATATATTCATCGGAAAAGGAGAATGTTCTCCAAAGTTTTACTGCGCACTCTATTGTGGCATTGTAAGGTCTAGCGAATTGCATCACTTAACTCTGATCAGTATCGGTTTATTGACTCGAAACGTTCTACTATATCTCTCATTTGGTAACTTTATAATCGATTTTTGACTGAAGGTGCACTGAAATGCATAAACCAATTTTTTCTCTTAAATTTTAAGCGGTACGCTTCCAATTGTTCAAGAAATTATTCATATATGCCGATGTCAACTGAACTATTCGAAAAGCCCTCCAGAGAACAATATATTCCCGAAACGCCAACACGATATATAATTTATCAGTGCCTCTTGCATAATGCAAAATTAGTTCTAGCTGTAGTCAGAAAGATTTCTTTACTAAATTTCGGCATTGTGAACTATTTGCATAATTCTACGCAATTTAGAATGACCGCGAGGCCTTTCTAACCCCTCATATCACTATAAATATTACGCTGCAGATTCAGATTCAGCTACGAAAACTGGTCTAAAAACTAGTCAAAAGTTAAGTTGCTGTTTTTTTAAAAACCGCTGCAAGCTTTGCAAAGTACATACTTGTAGCTTCCTTTTTTGTTTGAACTGGTTGGCTCTAAACTTTTGCCTACAACTGTATGTAGGCCTCTGAATTGTACATAAATTACTGAAATCATCCCGTATTTGTCCTTGTTAAACACTTATTCAAAATACGTGAGCTAATCATTAAAATACATTTTAACTAAAAACTATTTTGAATGCTCATCTTGTATGTTGGAGCTAGTTGTGTCACCACACGTGGGCGTGGGGGTTGGGAGTATGCACCCCCAGAAGTTAGAATACCCCCCCAGAAATCAAAATACCCTCCAACCCAGAATTCAATTTTTGAAATTTTTGCTACTTTTTCAGCTATTTTTTAATGCCATTGGATAGTGCTCGATGAGAAACGTCAAAAAATAGTGTTTTTTACGCCATACGACCACTTTTAAGACCATTTTTTGACCTTTGAAAATTTTTTCACCCCCCCCCTCCAGAATTTCAATGCTGCCCACCTATGGTTGTCACGCTAAATACACTTCATTTGGAATTAAATAACACATTAATGTCAAACTTTGACTGAAGAAGTCTTTTAATGCCTGATCCATTAGTAAATGCGCTGCATTTGAGATCATATGAAGCCGTATAGGCGCGGTTTCACTTCATTTTGTTTAAATTTTACTTGGCTTAATTTTTTCTTTTTACTGTCAAATAAAAGGTAGTATACTCGTACTTTTAGACAAAAAATATTTATGAAGTATGTAACGAAATCGTGTAACAAAATTTACCCAATAAAAACAAGAGGTACAAATTTATCCTTCCATGGAGGAACGTAGCAGGTTATATAATAAGCTAATTGCAGAAAATAATTTGTGATAGAATAAATTGGTCAACAAAATTTAGAAAAGGGATCACGACTCAATTAATGCATATGGTGATTACATGTCTTCATTACAGAACATTTGGCGAAGGGACAAAAGAATACAACGCAGGATTGCAAGACATCAACCTCACAGTTGGAAGAAAAGAAAAGTAAGTATACATTGCGCTGTCAATTGAGGATTAGTGGTTAAAAATATTTACTTAGGGTGACAAAATTTTCACAAAACCCTTCAAAATTTGTGGAATAGATGCAAATTTGTGTTCCTCTCCACTATTGTGCCTACTTTGTTAAAAAATTTTCATGTTCAACAAAATTTAAAGACGTGTTTACGACTCCGCAAATGCTTATTCTGATTATATGTATTCATTGCAGAAGATTCGGTGAAGAAACAAAAGATTACAACGGAGGATAAGAAGACATCAACCTCGCAGTTGGAAGAAAAGAAAAGTAAGCGTGCATGCGCTGTCGATTGAGGATTAGTGGTAAAAAGTATTTACTTAGGGTGACAAAATTTTCACAAAACCCTTCAAAATTTGTGGAATAGATGCAAATTTGTGTTCCTCTCCACTATTGTGCCTACTTTGTTAAAAAAATTTTTAATTTCAACAAAATTCAAAGACGTGTTTACGACTCCACAAATGCTTATTTTGATTATATGTATTCATTGCAGAAGATTCGGTGAAGGAACAAAAGATTACAACGGAGGATAAGAAGACATCAACCTCGCAGTTGGAAGAAAAGAAAAGTAAGCGTGCATGCGCTGTCGATTGAGGATTAGTGGTAAAAAGCATCTACTTAGGATGGCAAAATCTCCACAAAACCCTTCAAAACTTGTGGAATAAATGCAAATTTGTGTTCCTCTACTAGCTACTATTGTACTTTGCCGAAAGTTATTCGTGTTAAACAAAATTCGGAGAGGTTTTCACGACTCTGCTAATGCGTTTGATTCTATGTATTCATTATAGAACATTTGGCGAAGGGACATAAGATTACAACGGAGAGTAGTACGACATCAGCCAAGCAGTTCAAAGAAAAGATAAGTAAGCACATCGGTGTTGTCTTAATATCTATGCAGATCCAGAAATGGTGGTAAAAGGCAAAAATTTAATCTTTATTAATTTTTCATTTTTTGAAAAATTTTAAAGAGCGGTGAATTCATTTCTCCGTTAATTAAAAAATGGTAAAATAAGTTCGGTAAATCAATTGCTGAAACAATTTTTGAGAGGCCGTTCTAGTCGATAGATAACCGTCTTGAATTAGTATCTCCGCCAGTCCCTCAAATCGGACCGACTCACAAATCGATCATTCTTGTGCACTTACTACGACTGCTATAATATTGATTGTATCATATCGGAAAAGGGTTTAAGAATAGATATTCACGAAACCCATTCATTTTGACCGGCCTTTGGAATTAGAATGATTGCTCGCCAGACATGTAACAGCTCAAAGTTTTGAGTGCAGGCAGAGTCTGCGATCATTGGAAGGGTAGGGGGTCAATGACCTTCAAATTTTACAAAAAATGACAAAAACGCCTAAAAGTGGTTTTAAAAAAGCAAGTTCTCGCCAAAAATGGGAAAGGGGTCAAGAATATTCTGACTTTGGGGATGGTGGGGATGACCACCAGGGGCGGTAGGGTGGCCGTCTCCCCCATTGGCCAAAAATAGATGGCGATGTAAAGAATCGATATGTAATTTGCAATGATTTTGGGTCATCAGTGATCACAATTTCTCAAATTTTTCGGCGCTTTGCGCCGAATAATACCTATTATTGACATTTATTCCCTTTCTTAGCGACCTAGAAACCATTTTTCGTTCATGGACTATATTTTAAAACAATTTCAAGTGCAGAAACAGCTATTTCAGCATACATTTATTCTAATTTTAAGCACAACTTTTTAAAATTTTGGACGTTCCGCGTCAGATGCTGCAAATATGTACAACAAATCGAGCACTAAATAAAGCTTCTGAAGGTCTTTTTGCCTAAATTTCTCAAATTTTCCGGACGATTTTTCAGCACAAAATTGTCGAAAAAAATGCTATTTCGTAAAGGCAAATTTTTGGATCTATTTCGAATGTTTTAAGAAAAGTTGAGGTTCCGCCCCCATTTTAGGAAAATCCTAGATCCGTCAATGATGACCACCTTTGGTTGAGGGATCCTTATCTCATATTACATGTATGCTGCTCGTTATCTTAGCTAAATATGGTGTTTGTAATTAAGCCAACGATCAGTTGAATGGAGAGAAAAAATTTGAAAGTGCATCTCCGTTAGTGTCGGCCAGGCAGATTTGGCCAGACTTATTGAATGAAAAGGAAGATTTGCCTACGGTTACAGCGAGTTTAAATACGGCGTATCAAGATATCTCAGTTAAAGATGCCTCGCCTACGTCAGTTAAGGATGCCTTGCCTACGTCTTTTCATAAGTCACCTAAGCTAACTACCGCACGCACTGCCTCACTTCCATGCGATTGCAGTCGTCGTGCTTCCCTAGTTCCACCGGGGCCTGGTCAAAGTGTACCAAAATACATCATTAAGCATGATTGTAATGTGAGTTTAAATAGTGAATTACTGCCTTAAATTATATATTACTGTTTATTATCGTTTTTTTATTATTTTTTATTATTACTGCCTTAATCTATTGAAATTTTTTATATTTAGTATAAGGTGCATTGAGGATAATTTATGCATAAGAAATAATAAGATCAGACAACCTAATAGACCTGAATAGACTTTAGTTACGATAGTAGACAGACTCTTAAACTGTTATTGGGGGCTGGATCTAGATAAGCAGGAAACAAAACAAAGAAATTTAGAATGTTTAATCTGAAATTTAAAATTGAATTTAGATTTGAAACGGACGGAAATCGAAAATTTTTTTTCCGAAAATGCCTGCAATTATTGCCGGAGTGTAATATAAATGTGATTTTGTTTTGCCTGATCTACGTTTTTTCAATTTCACCGTTTATGAATCTAACGAGCGAGATCATGCTGAAAGTAGATATAAAAATCAATTCAAGATTATAACAATAATTGATGAATTAAAATGAATATTTTCCTAAAATTTTGAATCGTCGACCTCACCCTGTCAAAGTAATTCGCCAAAAGAGAATAAAAAATACATAAAAATTAATATTACTTGCGGGAAAAGATATTGATGTGCAACTCATAAGATAATTTTTGCGATAACGAAAAATAGGTTGAAAAATCCGCTATGCACTAGCAAAATAACATTTATTCGCTGTTTTACATTATCTATATTTATGCAAAATGAGTTTTGGAGCAAGATTTCTGAAAGAAGTCCTCAAAATTTTCGATAATTTTGTGCTAAAAATGCCTGAATTTCTTTAACTTTAGCGAATATCTGGCGCAAAGTGTTGGAAAAGCAAATTTTGGTAGAAGGACGGTTAAAAGCGACTTAAATATTACTACTCGATTCCCTGAAATTTTCAAAATTTATGTCAAAAAATAAATATTTATTAATCCTCTAGAAATTGTATCAAAACGTTCGGTTTAACATGATTACAAAAGAATATCCATTCTCTATTTCGTTAACTTTGTTGGGCCGATGGAGGGGAGCGGGCCGCCCTCTCGTGAATTCTCCCCCATTCCTTAACATTTACTGCGTTAGAGAAAAATGAACTGAAATTTTCTTCAAAAGTTTGTCTTATGTTTTCAATGGATAGAACACTGATTGAAAATATAATTGAAAAACAGTTTTTTAAGAAATGCAAAATATTTGCCTAGATATGAAAGTCAGTACCACGAGGTCCTTTGGAGAAATTCATGATAGGTAGGCACGGGCTTGCATTTTATGTGAAATCTCAACACACCTGGGCAATACCCTGGTTCTGCCCGTATATTGCTGTGAGAATGACGCTGAGAACCAAAAGTAGGACGGTGAGAAGGGATCATTTGGACGGACATACGTTTTGTACATTAAAGCCTGAAAATCCCGCTTACCGACCTAGATAACGGCTTTTTTAAACTGGGAAACCAATTTTTTGGACCGGGCAAAAAAGTCTTTGGACCCGGACAACCACTCTCTGGATCAAACCAAGCCCCTTTCGAAACGGATAACCATTTTTGAACCAGGAAAGCTTATTTTTGAAGCTGGACGGTCAATTTTCAAGCTGGTAATTGGACAACTACTTTTGGAACCAGAACAAGCACCGCTCATTTAGAAGATTGAATAGGGAGAATCATTGGCCATTGACATAATTATCTTGGGATCAGTCGACTTTCATACCCTGTGAAGTTATAATCACATGTTCGAAGAAAAGCAGTAGCAAACAGTATTGCTCCTGCATCTTGCACATACGTGTGAATTGAATTCGTCTCTATTGCATTAACTGTTGCTTGCCAATCTAATTTTTGAACAATTGCTCCGTACTTACGCCAGCACATGATTTTCAGTGTAAGCAGAGTAAAGCGTCGTCCAGATCGACTTACAGATCTATTTTATCAGAAGATCTAGGGGATAAATCATCAATCGGAATGTCATCATCCCATGATGTCGAAATGATAACTCTGTGGCCGGTAGGTAAGGGTCCGAATGACAAGAAAACTACTACCGCGTACAGTCGTCAAGCTGATTCATCAATAAAAGGCAAAGATTCGTTGAAGAGTGAGCAAATATTAAAGCATTATTATTCGAAGAAATTTTTGAGTCCAATAGCTGCTATTATTTCATCGCAATGGTGGATTTAGGAGGGGCTGCCGCCCACCTTCTCGTCAAAAAATATTTGTCAGTAAGGAAAAGATAAGTATTTTTGATGATTTAAGCCATTTTTATCTTTTTATCATGATTTTTCATATTTTTCGGGGTATAGTACTCATTAATTACATCTACTAACTTTTTGACGCTGTAAGAACCTTATTTTTGTGTTAGAATAATAGTTTTTATACGGGACAAAACTTTTGTACTTCTAACAATGATGTCTCGACTATTTTTCCGACGCTTTAAGTCGATTTTTGCACCAATCTTGCGAGTGTTTCATAGAAAATTTACGAAAAACTTTAAAATTTGTAACTTTTTTAGCATCAGAAATGATTCTGTCTAGGTATCAAAAGACGCCACCGCTACTTAGCATAATGGACGGATTTTTCTGTCAATTTTTCGCTATTAGGGAAATTTTGGGTTCCGCCCCTGTCAGAAAATCGTGGATCCTTTCCTGTTTCAGCACCGACACGCATGACAATTACAGAACTCTTCATGAGTGTTTTTTTAATCGTCTAATTTGAATTAAATTTCCTTTGAAAATACTATTTGTTCGGCAGCATCTGCGCTTTTACACGCATACGACCTTGAAAGTTCAGAAAAATTTTCAATTTTCAGCCCTGTTTTTCACTTTATGCGCATTACGTGCTGATTCTCCAGATACCGTATTGTTTAATCTCAATAGACCGATCAGAAGTACTGTTTATTACACCAATCCTGCATACTTTAGATTGTAGTGACTAATTGAAATACATTTTTAAGCACGGTATTATTTAAGGCCGTTGCGAATCTCTTGTAAATTCCTTTAATGATGCGTGCTTTTGCATTTGAAACTTGGTTTTTTGCTTCTGTAGTGTGCATTCGCCTTCACTAGAAAACGGCGTGGGGCGAGGTAGGAGGCTTAAACCTCAGAATCTGGAAACCGCCCAAAAATCGATTAAGTCCCAGAATTAAATTTTGGCATGTTCTTTGGAATTTTTGTCAGTTTTCACTGACCCTCCCTCCCCCGAACGTGGCTGCTGTCCATGTATGTTCACTAATCACTACACTATGCGCGTTTCTGATAGGGTTTCATATAGTAAGTTATAAAAAGAACAAAGGTTTTCCTTTTTGGCGGTCGTTATACGCCATTGATCTTTTACTTGTAATTATCAAGTTTCAAAATGTCGTTGTCTGAGCCGAAAAAAACCCGCAGGTCACAACAGCTCCTATAATTTTTTTACCTGAAATTGTGGGAAATTTGAATAAGGAAAAATAAACATTGGATCGACTCTTATAAGATGCGTAATTTTTCACTGTGCTTTTGAGGCGGTTTTCTGCGGTCTCTACGAGTTCTGTGTATTCTAAATGGTGTCATATGAAGATTTAGCGGTTTTGCATTGATTTGTTTCAAGGTTTAAAAATTGTGTTCTACATGTTACGTTTATCTCTTAACTTTATTAGAGGCGGAAGAGAGAAGTTCTCTTACCAACACTCTATTTATCGGACAAACACGTTGTGTAATTTTTTTAGCCAGATAGGTTTGTAAAACTTAGGTGCTTAAAACTAATTGATTAAATAATTTTTTGGGCAGTTCGCACTAACCCTAAATTTAATCCAAAAGTAAGCGACGTTTAAACGCTGATAATTGAATAAAATTCAATAAAACTAACAACGAGCCGACTCCGACGTCCAAAATCATGCAGACTTCTCGGATAAAAAAAAAGTGTCGAATTAAAGAAAACGGGTCGAAAAACGAATTCATTTTAGGAAGCGCGTGAAACTGCGTAAAAGTACACTTAACACACCAAAAAGCACATGTTTATGATAATTAAGTACTTACATCAAATACACAGGGTGTACGTGCGCAAATAGCATTAGCTATGTGCTAAGTAAGAGATCTGTTTATAAAAGCGCGCTAAAAGGGTCATCAAATTTTGACAGGTAGCGAATAAAAATAAAAATCGTGCATTCATTACAGCTAACATTTATTGTGGATATTTTATAAGCATAACAGAAGTTGCACATAGGCATAAGTCTACAAATTTTATAGTGTAGATTGCACAATAAGTACTATTAAAAGCGTTATTATTTTAAGAAAGCACTGCAAATATGCTTTGGAAAGCGTATGCAACACTCTCTCCCTTCCAGCTACAGGCACCTGTGGAGTCTTTGGAAAGAGGAACAGGGTTCCAGCTATTCCAAAGTGCTGCAGCTGGTTACAATCAATGCTAGACACAAAACCTTGCGTATGCCACATACCTACACACTACAAGTATGTTGTACTACACTTTCAAATTAAGGCACACACAAGTAAAAGGATGTTACAATTTCCAAAAAAAGGCACAACCCAGATGCTACACCACAACAAAATATAGCTCAGACAAAGAAGGCTGCAATCAAACGTTCATCTCTGAGCATTGACGTTGTTCCACAGCAACATAATGAAGCCTTCCATTCCACTGCAGCCAGTCATGATGTGCTCACGTGCCACTGCTTGTGCCGTAAGTGGCCCAAAGCATTAGCAGCCAAAAAGTTCGTTCTCCATTGCTGTGACTGTGTCCTCCAATCGCCGTTGCATCTGCACAGTGTGGTCAACCCAGCGTGAAACCATCTTCTCCATAGGAATCAAAGGACAAAGTTCTTCCAAATCCTTTGACCGACTAAGACTTCATTGGCCCATCACGCCACTTATCATACTGCTGCGCCGCCTCGTGCCACAATTGTGCCTTCACCTCCAGTCCAGGGGACCTGGTATTAGCAGTTTCAATGCGCAGTTCTGCTGTCGCCAACGCAAAAATGAGGGTGCATCTACTTGAAACGTTCACATATAGTTTGTTGCCATTGCAACCACTCAATAATTGGTTGCCTCCTGATGTTGAATGCTTATTTGCTCCACCTGACTTGTAGGCGCAAGCTGCGGGTCCTACAGATTCAGCAAGTGCACAACCCTGACCTGAATTTTAGAGCAACGCTCCCTGGCTAAATTTAGCCAGTGGTCGTCTTCTAGCATACTGAAATGCATAGGGACGTTGCTGCAAATGACTTCTCCGCCAAACCTGCAACCTACGAAGCCAGTATCCACGATTTGGCATCCTTTGACGACCAATCAATCCATAAAAACTTGGCGCTTGAATAGTGGCTGCAAAATGTCATTTCAATGCCCGATGGTTCCTAATCTTGGGTTGACCATCACGATGCATCTTTGATCGCAACTCCTTCATATCAAATGTTCGCTTAACTGCCATAGACTGCTGCCAAGTTGGGACACGAGTTTTCCAATAATTGGACCAAACTTTTCCAGGTGCCTTTCCCATGATGTATCGAAACAGTGTCTTTCTGACGAACCACATATATTGTCGTTGATTGCGCATTGCCAAAATACATGCAATTTTAGCAGCAATGAAACGAAACTTTCCATACAAATAATTGTAGCGAAAATACAAGCAAAGTGGCATACATGACATAAATGCGTTCACTTCATCCTCAAAGATAGTTATCAGATTTAGGATGGAACGTGGGACAGGTCTTGGGGTTGGGTTTTGAACCTGGGGTGGTGCCTCTAGAGCCAACCCTCTCATATGTAAAACCAACCCATCTCCTGCTCCCTGCAACTTACCACCATCATTGAGTTCCACTGAAGGACTGGGATCTGGCAGCAGAGCTGACTCCACCCAACCTTCTGTTTCCCTCTCAAGCTTTGGAGTTTCTCCATCACACTCCATAGGCTCTTCTTGGCTTGCTGTCTCATCCCCTCTGTGAATTTCTTCATCTAAAACAACAGCCCCTAAAAAGTAAGATGAGCGTCTTATAGTCCTAGTAAACAACCAATTATTTTCCAATGTTGTAGAAAATATTTTGAAAATTGGCCAATAATTATGATGCCAAAATTTGTAAGGTGAACATAGAGCAAAGGACAAAAATATGTCAATTTGCTGAATTGCCAAAGCTGACATCAGCCTTTGTTCACCCTCTGTCACCTGGTAAGGATCCTTGCAGTTTTTCCAGCCAGCAGGACTAAATGCTGCTGCATGGAGAATGTCTGCATGTTGAAACAGTGCATTAAACATTTCACTAACAGAATGACATCCTGGCAGGCCCAGACATTGGTGAATGCCATTTGAGCAGTGCTCTAGCAGCATCTCACCAGTCTCTGCCCTCCTTACCTTATATCCTCCATTGTACATATCACTCAAATCAACAACTGATCTTGCGTCGATTGTGACCAGTTGAACTGCTTCAAACCAGTAAACTATAAGATCTAAAAATGCACTTACACAAAACATAACCTTTACGATCTTTTCATTGGTAACTAATTCAAAAAACATGTTGCGTAAACTAAAATCCACATCATCTGCAACAAAATATGAAAACAGAAAATAAAATGACATACCCTTTGCAAAATTTGTCCCTAAAAGGACACCAAAAGGATTAATAGGATCATTCGAATCTCCTATAATTGAAATACTTACCACAGGCAACTCCTCCTTACTTAACCACTCCATCAGCAATTTCATATATCTCTTTGCACTTGCATAGGTCAAAATGCAATGTGTCAACTCTCCTTTGCCTGGGAATCGCTCCAAGTTCTTCTCCCATACAGGACTCCAATCATTGCAGATGTCTAAGGGTAAGGTACCCTTAGACAGTCTAGCATCCAACTGCAACGTCTCATCAACCTGATTTTCTCCTACTACATCAAACAACGTGCTCCCGACAAACTCTGGAGAAGGTCTCACAGCAGTTTGGCCACCAAAATTTTTCATCTAAATTACAATTAAACTTAAATCGACTGCTCCATTACTATACAAAACATAATAAAACATGGAAAATAAATAAATAATTAAAATAACATACTCATAAATGCTAGTCATGCATCAAATCTGTTAGTTATTATTTGCCCTCTTTCTCATCAAAGCTGTTTTATATGCAGCAGCTTCGTGAAGAACAATACGATCCAGTCTAGTTCGTTTTGGCAGCAAATGCTTGTGTGTCTCATATGGATATACATCTGCCTTCTTAACAATAACTGGTGTATTTGTGCCAAATAAAATAACTAGCAATTCATCAACAGATCTACACAACAAATGACCAACACGTGCATCATGCTTCATTGCATATGCACACCTTACTGGATGACCAGGAGACTGTATAATCACTAGATCTCCCTCCTGTACAGAAAGTGAGGCTTCATTCTCCCCTTCTTCCTCCAAATTTGGGTCAACAGCTTGCTGTTGAGCCAATTGTTGATGTCTACTAGCATCAGAATCTGTAGCAGTGCTATCAGAAGCTGTAGTTTTCACATCAGTTCTTCCCTCCTTGGAGTTCTGTTTGGAACTATCAGAACTCTTTTGCACATCAACTTCTGACCCAGACTGCCCATTGCCATTCTCTTCCACAACTGCAGGGCACACTGCTGAACGAGTCTGGCCTAAATCTGCTTTTGAATAAAAGGGCCGTAACTGATCAGCATGAGCCTGTCTCTCTGGAGCCTGAATGTGCTTGGCTCTTATGACATACAACACTGGTGACAGCTGATGCACAATCACATATGGACCGATCCACTTACGAGCTAACTTACCTTTTACTCCTTTTGGTCGTCTAAAATTTGTATACATCACTGTCTGGCCTACTTCATACTGAACTTCCAATGATTTTCGGTCATAATCATACGTGGGCAGCAAGAAAATTCTGGGGGGGTCCAAGATTTTTGAAGGTCAAAAAATGGCCTTAAAAATGGTGATATGGCGATAAAAACACCATTTTTCGACGTTTCTCATCAAGCACTATCCATTGGCATCAAAAAATTGCGAAAAAAACGAAAAAAATTTTCAAAAATTGATTTCTGGGGGGTCTTTTGATTTCTGGGGGGGTCTTTTGGTTTCTGGGGGGTCTAGACCCCTCAGATCCCCCATGCCCATGTGTGGTCATAATACTTTTTGCTCTTCTGTTGAGATGCCTTAATATTTGCTTGAGCAATCAATCGAGCTTCTTGTAGCCGATTTTGCACAACTTCAATATCATATGGTCCACCAACATCTGGATCCGCAGTACAACGCAACACAACATCAAGTGGATATTGAGGCAGTCGACCATAAACCAATTCAAAAGGCATTTTTCCTGTAGATTCTTGAACAGAAGTATTATATGCGAAGGTCAAATAAGGTAGCAAGAGATCCCAATCAGAATGTTGATCCTGTGTGCAAGTTGCTAACATCTGGATCAATGTCCGATTGAATCTCTCAACAAGGCCATCTGTCTGTGGCCAGTATGGAGCAGTAGTAAGCTTTTTAACCTTCAACAACTCACACAAATCCTTAATTAGCTGACTTGTAAATTGCTTACCCTGATCAGTTAAGACTGTCTTTGTTGCTCCATGCTGCAATATCACTTGATGCAAGAGAAATTTTGCAACAGTCTCTGAACGAATATCCGACAAAGCTGCTGTGATAACCCATTTTGAAAGATATTCAGTGCACACAATAACATACCTCTTGCCATTTTGTGTCAACGGGAGCTCTAAAATATCCATAGCTATTAGATCAAAAATCTTTCCAACTGGTATGCTATGCAAAGGGCTATGCGGAAGTGGACTAGCTTTCATTTCTTGACAAACTTTGCATGATCTAATCTATACTTGAACATCATCCCACATTTGAGGCCACCAATACTTTTCTTGGATCCTCTTTAGGGTTCGAACCATGCCCATGTGGCCACCAAACAGGGAGTTATGATAGTAATAAAGGATATCTTCCTTCCTTTTCGCTGGGACCACCAATCTCAATTTGTGGTTGTCTGCTCCAGGAAACTGAGTAAGTCTATACAATTGACTATCATCTGCATAAACAAAATCCTTTGAAAGCCTTTGTAATAACCTAGCAGCCTCTTCTGGGGAATCAGGCACTTGATCAAATATTTGATAGCATAAAATAGGCCTGCAAAATTCATTGTCCCACTGATCATCTGTCCAACTCCTTGGAAGCTTTTCTTCATATCTATGCACTACTGAACCAAATGCAGCAATGACATTTAGAGGTGTGGCACTAGGAAGATTTCCATTAGGGCAGGGCCCCTGCTGGTTGTCCTCTAGTGAGCCATGCTTTAACACAACATTGTCCTTATCTTCCACTAGACCATCAGCATCAGGTGGTCTTCTTGATAATCCATCAGCATTAAGGTTTATCAAGCCCTTTCGATGGAATATCTGGAAGTTGTATGAACTTAACTCTTGCTGCCAGCGCAAAACTCGACCATTTACCCCATTGTAACTATGTAGTGCACGTGCAACAGAGCTGTCAGTCACTAGATCAAATTCTCGACCAAAGACATAAGGTCTAAAAGGTCCTGTAACTGCCCAATAAATAGCCAGCATTTCTTTATCATTTATGTGATACATTCTCTCAGCATCAGACAATGTTCGACTGGCGTAAGAAATAACCCATTCCATCTTACCCTCATATTGAGCTAAAACAGCACCTAAACCACGTTCACTTGCATCAGTGTATACCACAAATCGCTTAGAAAAATCAGGGTACCAAAGTGTGGGGTACTGCATTGCTTCTTTCTTTAGCTGTTCAAATGTAGCTTGACATTCCTCAGTCCATTCATAACTCCTTGCAGTCTTTCTTAGGTCATTGAGTACTGCAGCTTTAGTGGAAAAATTCTTATTAAAATGACGATAATACTGCATCAGTCCCATAAATGATGCTAGTTCTTTCTTGTCTTTGGGAACTGGCCAGTTATTGATTGCTTCAATCTTCTTAGGATCTGGTCTTACACCTTCTGCTGATATAAGATGACCTAAAAATGGGACCTCATCCTTACCAAACTCGCACTTTTCACCTTTTAAGGTCAGTCCAGCCTTCTTCAATCGATCAAACACCATTTGCAAGTGAATGAGATGTTCATCAAAATCCTTCAAAAATATGATGATATCATCTAGATAGACCGTGCAGAAGTTCCACAGATAGCCATCAAGAACTAGGTCCATTAGTCGCTGAAATGTGGAGGGTGCATTACACAACCCAAATGGCATCACTGTGAATTCAAAAAGTCCTTTCCTGCTATAAAACGCTGTCTTCTCTTTGCTTGATGCGTCAAGCTCAACTTGCCAATACCCAGAGGCTAAATCCAATGTTGAGAAAACCTTTACTGAACCTAGTGCATCTAGTGTCTCATCAATCCTGGGCAGAGGATAAACATACTTTTTGTGACACTATTAAGCATGCGAAAATCAATACATGGCCTCCAAGTGCCATCTTTCTTTTGGACTAAGACAAAATTTGCTCTGTAAGGACTTTTGGATGGCTGAATCACACCAGCTTGTTGCATCTTATCTACTTATTGATCTATAATTTCTTTCTGAGATTCTGGAATTCGCCTGGCACTTTGTATGACCGGTGATGAATCTCCTGTATCAATTTTGTGTGATATAAGGCTAGTCCGTCCAATGCTTCCAGTAATTTCCACGAAAAGGTCCTTATTTTGCTTGATCAGCTCAGCAAGCATTTTCTTCTGTTCATCTATTAAAGTAGACTTTGATCCTGCAGCCTTGCTAACAATTTCAGCAGCAATCGCCTCAATTGGGCGATTATCCTCCTTGACTTTAACAGAGGCAGCATCAGCAGGACAAGCCAAACAGGGTTCCAGCTGTCCTGGATGCACCCCTGGCTGAGTCTCAATTATTCCTAGAATAGTTCCTTCCTTGATCTTCTTCATCTTACTGGACATATTTATCATGGGCAGTGGTATCAGGCCATTATCTGTCTTCACTAGTGCCTCAGCACCTAGCAAGCCTCCTGGTTTTAAGGATTCACTCCCAATAAATGTGCCCTGAAATGAGCCTGTGATACCATCCACTCTACCCATCACGTGACAGATGCTATTTGGAGGGACCTTGATAGCCGTTTCAGCTCTAACAAAGCAAGAGATTGGCCTGTCATGCACAACTGGCTCCAAAAATTTTGTGTAGACCAAATGATTACCTACATGAGCATAAGCAGCCTTAGCTCGAACATCAACTAACAGTGAGCCATCAAACATGCCTTCTGCCCCTATAATTAGGTCAAATGGCAGTGTATCCACTATGACAAACACTGTGCTAAATTGGTGCACACAAGGTATACCGATTCTTACATTTAATGTCACTTCACCACTTACCTGAATGACATGATTTGACAAACTACTTATTTCAGAAACTGGGGAAATCTGAATGTCTCCTTGGTTCAGGGCTGGCTGTATACGTTCAAAGAAATCCTTGCGAATAATATTGCACACACTACCATTATCTATTAGTGTGATCACAGGAGTTTTCTGAGGCCCTACTTTTGCCATAATTACAGCATGAAGATCCATGCGAACATTGCGTGTAGTCACAGCGCCACAAGACACCATACATCCTAGAGTAGGAGCTTGCCACTTAGCTGATAAGTCAGTTGGTTGAGTGTCTGGACAGGGTCCTGACATCACACCCCCTTGACTAGCAGCTTGGTTGCATATCCCTACTGAATGGCTCTGATATTGTGGACATTGGTATTGTAAGTGATCAGGTGAGCCACATACATAGCACTTACGTAGCTCACGAGCAAATGTTGCATTTGGTGGCATAAAAGTTCTCTGCCCCTTGCCCAACCCTGCATGAAATGTCTGAGGAGGCTGCATGTTAGTGCCTCCTTGATTCCTGTGACTCGCATAGCCTTGAGATTTATAAGCAGGGGTTACATGTGGTACCTGTGACTTAAATGCATTAGGGCACACTGACCTAACATGACCTGACTGACCACAGCCAAAACACATCACTGCTTTCCCTTTTGGTACTTGTGTAGGCCTAGCTTGCCCCATGGTTCCACCTCTTCCTTGTGCACCTGGTGGATGTGGGCCTGTCTCTGTCTTACTTGAAATAAGTGGTGTTGCTTGGAACCCTGATACTTGATTGCTCTTTGCAGGTTTCTGCTTCGCCAATTCTTGTAAAGTTACTATGCTTAAAGCATAGTCTGCAGCTTCATCCAACGTTTTACAATGCTGCTCAAGTGTCTTCAGGCGTAAAATTTCACTATTGAGCCCGGCTATAAACAAACGTATCACTTCACTTTCACTGTGTCCATGGCGTTCATTAGCATAGGCCTTCCTTGCTTTATCTCTGAACTCACTTATGTAGTTATTGACATCCTCATTCGGCTTTTGCTGCAATCGCCGCAATTCATTTCTCATTTGTTCAAAATGCTGAGATGAAATTAACTTTTTGACCAACTTCCTGCGCAGCCTTTTCCAATCCTTACGGGTATTGCGACTACAGGAATCTAGAACTTGGGCAGCACAACCTTCAACTAGGTTAGCAATTAACCAACACTTATAATCTCCACTCCAATCAGAAGCTTCAGCGGCTCGTTCAATCTTAGCCAACCAATCAAGAAACTCACTGGGGTTGGTTCCATCACAATTCTTAAATTGTAAAGGAATTTTGAACTTCTTTTTCTGTTGACGCTCCTCAGCATCACTACCTGGATGATGTCTCTCAGACACACAAGTAGACTGGCTGGAGTCACGGCTGCCTGAAGACTGGGGCAGTGCCCGAGACCTTCGGGACTTACACCTACCCCTGTCAGCCTGCTCATAGACCGAGGACTCCTTACCAACTTTAGTCACAACACTTTTAAGCTTGCCTCTTTCAGGCCCTGAAAAATCGGCTTCATCATCATATTGTGCCGAATTTCTCTTAAACACATCACTATCCTCTAAGACATTTTCATCCTTGGCTCGCAAGCCATCATATTCATCAGCTTTCTCGAAAATGGCGAGTCTCTGTGAGTTCCGTCTCAACAGTCTCTCCCAAAGAATTGATCCCAGCACGTAAGTCTTCATCAAACTGAACCAAATGTCTACTTACTTTAGTGACATGGTTAACAAGTGATGTTTGTACACTCAACATCCTGTCAAACCTTTCTCTTGTCTAACTACTATTTTTTTCAAACAATTCAACAGCCTTCTCTACTACCTGCAACCTTCCATCAAGGCTTTGAATGCCATCATCATGGGCCTGGATACCCTGCTGTACCTCCAAAAACATTTCTTCAGCCTTGGTCATTCTTCTACCCAAATGAGAAAGAGAACGATCCACAGATGCTAGCTTCTCTGGGAACGCCTCATACTTTGCTGTCAACTGGGCTAAGTCATCCCTAAACCCACATAGAGCCTCAGTGATATCAGCCAGTCAAATTTCCAGTACCGGTACCATCAAGAGTGGCCATTCTCAAACAACAAACTGATAGGCCAACACTTACCAATTCCAAACAAAAGAATACAGCCCTATATACTGTAGACACAAGTGGCTACCCTTATTACTATATGCCTTCTAGCATATACAATTTCAGTACGATGCGGCGTACTAGTATGCCAACGCACATACAAAACAAAAAAATCAGCGACTGGCGTTTAAAGTGTACCTTACAGTAGCCAGAAACGCGATAAAAGTGGTAGAATTACGATTACCCACTTTAAAAACCGATTTATACCGAACCGACAGTGGCCAAAAACGCGATTAAAGCGGTAGAAATCAGACTAACTACTTTAAAAACCAAACAACTGGCCTTTAAACCGAACCAACAATGGCCAAAAAACGCGATAAAAGCGGTAGAAATCAGACTACCTACTTTAAAAACCAAACAAATGGCCTTTAAACCAAACCAACTTTGGCCAAAAACGCGATAAAAGTGGTAGCAACTTTTGTACCTATGTTGCTAACCAAGGGGCAAATTAAAATAAATTTGCTAAAAACCCCTGTACTATACTTAAAAAATAAAATAGAACGTTAATTGTTTAACAAAAATTACTATACACGTTAAAAATGCTACGCCAATTTTTTTCTGGGCTACCCCTAACCTTTAGTGACCAAAAGGGGGCCCTAGATCAATGTAGTGAGCTTACAGCAGAGCTAGGTAAAACTCAGCACACTGAGCTACCCACCCGGTCCTTCCCAAAGACTCGTAACACTGGCCAAAAAATTGGCGTAACATTATCAGTACAGCCAAAAAACGTTCCTTAATTTTAAAGGGAAAAAATTGTATTAGCTTTTTAGCTTTGACTGCACCGACTCCTGGTGGCAGCACCAAAAATGTTACGTTTATCTCTTAAGTTTATTAGAGGCGGAAGAGAAGTTCTCTTACCAACACTCTATTTATCGGACAAACACGTTGTGTAATTTTTTTAGCCAGATAAGGTTGTAAAACTTAGGTGCTTAAACTAATTGATTAAATAATTTTTTTGGGCAGTTCGCAAACCTTAAATTGGTAATCCAAAAGTAAGCGACGTTTAAACGCTGATAATTGAATAAAATTGAACTAAAACTCCGTCAAAATATTTTATTAATCTCAAATAATCGCCGCACTCAATAAAACTAACAGCGAGCCGACTCCGACGTCCAAAATCGCGCAGACTACTCGAATAAAAACAAGTGTCGAATTAAAGAAAACGGGTCGAAAAACGAATTTATTTTAGGAAGCGCGTGAAACTGCGTAAAAGTACACTTAACACACCAAAAAGCACATGTTTATGATAATTAAGTACTTACATCAAATACACAGGGTGTACGTGCGCAAGTAACGTAGCTATGTGCTAAGTAAGAGATCTGTTTATAAAAAGCGCGCTAAAAGGGTCATCAAATTTTGACAGGTAGCGAATAAAAATAAAAATCGTGCATTCATTACAGCTAATTATATTCGGATATTTTATAAGCATAACAGAAGTTGCACGTAGGCATAAGTCTACAATTTTATAGTGTAGATTGCACAATAAGTTTTATGAAAAGCGTTATTATTTTAAGAAAGCACTGCAAATATGCTTTGAAGCGTATGCAACATACAGTATGTGAGCTGAAAATTTCTGGCATCTCAATTTTCGCTTTGGGAGCATGGTTGATATTTCGTGGCAAAATAAAAAAAACGAAAAAACGGAATCTGAAAAAGTTTTTTTTTGTGCGAAGTCAATCCTTTCTTCATTCTTACCAAAATGACGTAAATAATCAATAATCTACGAGTAGATATCGCGCACGACGAGAGTTCATGCCACACAAAAAATTTAAAAAAGCTCCAAAAATTTACCTAAACTGTTTAAGCTAATTCCAAGTATAAATGAGATAGAATAGTTGGAAATCGAAGTAAATCTTTGAGACATGAAAACTACTTCAAATTTCTTGCCTCGCTTATTTTTTTCGATTCCCTTATCTCACAGTGTTCTGCATAACAGTCAGTACACGTAAATCAAGCTTTGTTCTCTCTTTTTGTGTAGAAAATTCGCTGCTTTCATTATTTTTCCAGCAAGGAACATGAGATATGTAGGAGCAAACTAAGATCATTAATTGAGAATTTAAGCATTTTATATTTTGAACTCCATTCATTATATAGCTCATTGTTTAAGAAATATAAATTTTTCAAACGTGCGTAATACTCTGGTGAAACAGTATTCATTTTGTGTACAGTCTAACATTTTTATCCAAATGAAAAAATAGCGAGTAATTGTAATTCCCAAAACTAAGGAAAAATATGCCGCTCAAACCGAGCTTTGTTGCCGATAGAACTTAAATGTGAAAAAATATGAATTTAGCTGCGTGTTGAGCGCAAAACTTTGACAAGCAGGGGCGGATTTAGGGGGCGAGGGGTGCGCGGCCGCCCCTCCCCATTGGCCCAAAATAGTGCGCAAAATTGAGGATTTTTGAGCGATTTTTAGCGATTTTCGGGTTAAAATGGCTAATTTTTCCGCCCAAGTCAGGGTTCCGCCCCCCCTTAGGGGTACCGCCCCCCTTAGAAAATCCTGGATCCGCCACTGTTGACAAGTCTAGTCTACATCGTGGAGGAAGTAAAAGAAGAGGTTTGAGATTATAGCTCTATTACTTTAAAATGCGACCTGAATAGAATTGAAAATAATCCGTCAAAGTGTAAGATTTTTTTAAACCCCCAACAATATAACAATAATTTAAAACCTGGTTATGATGTGCAGAAATAAATGATGGAAATAAACGTCTAATTAAGTGAAAAGACATGAATGTAGTGTACACAAATAAAAATGATAGAGATGATATAGAATGCACAGAAAAGGAATAACAGAGAGTGAATAACTAACAAGAATATAATCTAGTCTACTAATATTCGGTCGCGTGGTAAGCAGCGTGCATACATTTACTGCTAAGCACATTCTAGCTTCTTCAGATTATATTTTCAACAATTATTCACTGAATTACCTTCTATCGGCAACAAAGCGCGCACGCGTATTCTCCAAGAATGTTAACGAGCATAATAATCAGGCCCGGGTCCGGTCTCTAAAAACCGGGCCCGGACGCCTAAAGATTGGCCTGGCCTGGGTACCGGTCGATCCCTGATATTAAACCCACTTGTTTGAGAAATGGCATGAAATGGAAATGTTTGATGCAAAATACTTACTTATGCAAGCCCATTTTCAGGGCTTTTATTGGGGGAGACGAATATTTTGAGGTGAGATATTTCGATAAGTATTAGAAGACTGGCAAAAATAAAGGCAATTTTGAGCGCATATCGGCGAGCGTTTTACAGTGAAGAAGCAAAAAATTGCCACTTTATCGTAGACTATCGTTTAAGCTGTCCATATGCGCAACATTCAATCGATGGACAATTTCTTAACTTTTGTCTTTATATTTAATCTTTGTGTTTTGCAAGGGAAAACGGTACAGAAAATGAATATTTCAGTGCGAAGTGCTAAAATATTTTGACAGGGTCTACATCATAGGTGGGCGGCACCAAAGCTCTGGGGGGGGGGTGCAAGATTTTTTCGAAGGTCAAAAAATGGCCTTAAAACGGTGGTATGCATAGGTAGCAAGAAAATTCTGGGGGGATGCAAGATTTTTGAAGGTCAAAAAATGGTCTTAAAAATGGTAATATGGCGATAAAAACACCATTTTTCGACGTTTCTCATCAAGCACTATCCATTGGCAACAAAAAATTGCGAAAAATACGAAAAAATTTTCAAAAATTCAATTCTGGGGGGTAGTTTTGGTTTCTGGGGGTTGCATACCTCCCAAACCCCCCACGACCAGGTGTGGGGTATGGCGAAAAAACACCATTTCTCAACGTTTCTCATCGAGCACTATCCAACGGCATCAAAAAATTGCAAAAAAAGCAAAAAAATTTTAAACATTGAATTCTGGAGGGTTTGGTTTTCGGGGGTGCATACTCCCCAAACCCCCCACGCCCAGGTATGGTATGCATGTCTAACTCGAACTCGAGCGGTGTAGAAGACAAAATCGATAGGTAAACAAAATCCGCTTTCGATGTCGAGTCAAATGTGAGTGGTTTTGAGCAGTTTAGAAGACAAAAACTGTGCCTGAACAATGGATGCGGGCCACACGTGTGCGTGGGGGTATGCAGCATGCACCCCCCAGAAGGCCGAATACCCCCTCCCCTTCAGAAACCAAAATACCCCCATAATTCAATTTTTGAAACTTTTTGTTTTTTCGCAATTTTTCGATGCCAATGGACAGTGCTCGATGAGAAACATTGAAAAATGGTATTTTTTCGCCATACCACCATTTTAAGACCATTCTTTGACCCTTGAAATATCTTGCACCCCCGCCTCCCCCTCAGAATTTTGGTGCTGCCCACCTATGATGCGGTTCAGAACTTATGTATCGATCATGTCGTCAAGGGCGGATTGGAATATCTGGGATGGGGCACGCCAACTTTTTCAGAACAGCCAAAACAAAAATTTCATCTCCATACGCGAGAGGGCGTTTTTAACTATTTTTCGGTGCCTGGAATCGTTTTAATGCAACATTTCTTAAAGCTTAAAATTTCGAAATTGTGAATGCAAAATTTTATGCGCTGTGAAAGCTCCACAAAGTGACCTTTAGCGCAAAGATTCGCTGGGCAGCGGACATCTCGAACCCTACAAATGACGCTTCGGTTTTATCTAAGGATTCTTATCAACTATTCAACATGAAACGACTGAGTTTTCAATTGCCATTTTTTGCTTTTAGTATGTTTCATATAACTTTAGCATAGATTTTTAGAATTTCTTAATACAACAAGCCGGCAGCGTACGGTAATTATAGATAAGTTTAATGCATTCAGTGCGATCTATCAGCTTATTCGGTGAATATTATAAAAGTTAATGCCCAAGCTTATTTACATATGTGAAACAGACCACAGGTCAGGTCACTCGATTTCATCGATTTCTGAAGAACAAAATTTTTGTCGCTTGCTTCCTTTTAAAGTTATTTTTTGCCATAGTCAGGCATAAAACTGCGAAGTTATGCTGGCTGACTGCAGAGGAAAACAATCAGAAATTTAAATATACTGCGTATTATTTGCGATATTTTTTAAATTGATCTAGAATCTATGATTATTTCTAATCTTCTTTCAGATTGCGAACCGAAAAAACAAAGGGCGTTAAAATCGCTGAGCGCCCATTGAACTATGCGCCTGTAAAATGGACGCTGCAAATGTTTAAATTCATATCTACTGTATGGATCGACGATATATAATTAAATGAATTCGGATATTGAAATTCACTCACAGATTCTGGTATCATTATTGTCCTAAAATAATCGACATAGTACTAATATATGTACTCACTCTATGTATTAAGATACCACTTTTGTTTTTGTTTAGGTAGGTACCTATATTAATTTTGTGTATTCACACATGCGCATATGTAGGCAATGACCATTTATTCCAGTCGTTAATTGTTTGTATGAGAAAACCTTTTACAATGTAAGTACCTTTACATTTGTTTGATCCAGAAAACTTTAAAAATTTTCGAATTCATTCGTGAATGCACACAATGAGTAGGTACATCCAAATCTTTTACATCGTGTTTTCAATATTCGGTGCTTAAAGCCGCTTTGAAACGAACTAAGGCAAGATTGGTGTATACGAAAACAAAGCGAATTTCAAATAATATGGAATGTTTTCTTAGATTTTAAAATAAATTTACAAATTTTCAATAGGCACATAGCTAATCTCACCAACGCCCCATTTTCGATAATTAGGTAAGTAGCGTTAGAGCCACTTTGTCGCGTTAGAGAACCAAAATGTCCGATTACAAATAAGTTGCTACAAAACTATACTATTAATGTATTCTTAGTCGCGCAAAAAAGTTATGTACTAAAAATGCGTGTCTTCCGCCGCTCGAAAAATTACAGAAAACATTGAACGTAATTTAATCTAGGAAATTTCAAAATTGGCAGGCTGAAAACTCGGGAAGGTTCTGCAATTTCAAAATATGTGCTCATAAGCACACCTGGGCGTGGGGGGTTTGGGGTATGCACCCCCCAGAAACCAAAATACCCCCAGAAATCAAAATACCCCCCAGAATTCGATTTTTGAAAATTTTTCCGTTTTTTCGCAATTTTTTGATGCCAATGGATAGTGCTTGATGAGAAACGTCGAAAAATGGCGTTTTTTATCGCCATACCACCATTTTTAAGGCCATTTTTTGACCTTCAAAAATCTTGCACTCCCCCAGAATTTTCTTGCTGCCCACGTATGCTCATAAGGTACATTTTGTAGGACCAATCGATCATTTTTAAGACAGACAGAATGGCGGCTTCTCTTTCCGCACTCACTCATGCTAGTGTTGTAAAAATCTTTATTTTATTTTTTTGATCTTTTTAGCAAGATAAAGATGTCTTTATCTTAATCTCGACGGAATTCTTTATTTTCTATCTTTTCGACAAATCTCATGTTATCTTACCTTAATTTTTTTGAAAGAAATTTATCTTTCTGAAAAAAGATAGTTTGCATGGGTAAAGCCGAAATGTAGGTTTGATATGAAATACCTTTAGACGTACCTACATATGTACAAATGAGGTACCTATTCAAATTTTACAGTAATACAAGAAAAGTATGATGACTTGCTCGCAGTAAGTAATACCACAGGTGCACACAGCGTGGCCGATCTAGCAGGGAGATATTACTCGATCTGGGGGTCAAAAAATAGCTTTCTTGAGTCATGAAGTCAAAAATAGGTACATGATGGCTGAAATGGCGAAAAAATTACATTAATCTACGTATATTGTCAATTTCAAGCCATTTTGAAGAAATTCTTTGATTTTCAGCATGTTTTAGCCTTTATTTTGCATCTTCAGAAGATTTCCCATCGATCCATTCTAGGCACAGGTGAGTACAAAATTCCGGAGGGGTGGGCAAGATTTTTTAAAGGTCAATAAATGGTCTTAAAAATTGTAACATCATTTTTCAACGGTTCTCATCGAGCACTACCCATTGGCATCAAAAAATTGCAAAAAAAACATAAAAAAATGTCAAAAATTGAATTCTAGGGGTATTCCAACTTCTAGAGGGTGCATACCCCTACCCACGCCCACGTGTGATTCTAGGGCTCTGGACCTGCCTCAACCCCCAGTTTCCATTCCACGCGCATGTCTTGTAAGTAGGTAGTACCTACTTACTGTTTTCACTATGGAATGTAGAATGATTTTTTGCTGTAATCTTTTGTTCTTTGCCAGAAAATAGACTGTTTCAGTCTTTTCTGAAATTGCGTCCCTAACATTACCACCGCCTTAACTTCTAAAAAAGCTTCACTATCGATTTATTGTAGAACTGCAAAGTTTACACTAAAACTTCATTTTGCTTAACATGAGTTTTTTTCGAAATGTTCTCGTAATGTCAGGGTTACAAATCTGATTGTTGAATTTTTACACACATCAGTTGTGAAAAGTTTACACTGAAACTTGACTCTAGTTCGAAAGCATTGCGGAAGCTTGATTTTTTATAAAAAATGTAAATTTTTTTCAATTTAATTTTCCTTTTTACGTTATTTTTAATTTAAGTAATATCAGATTAAGGAATCCGACTAAAATGTTCTTTACACTCGGTGGTTGTGTCAAAGTTACACTGATAATTAACTTTAGTTGTAGAGCCTTGCGGAAGCTTAATTCTTTCTAAATATTTCTATGTAATGTTACAATTACGGATCTGACTGTTAGTTTTCTCTACACTCAATAGTTGTGTAAAGTGTACAACTATTTATTAATTGTTGATGAGTACAGTTTACACTACAAAATTTATTTTAAATCAGGGAGCATTCCAAAACAGAATTTTTTATAAACATGTTCCGTAAGGCCTGGATTACGAATCTGACTGTAAGTTTTCTTTACACTCAGTAGTTGTGTAAAGTTTACACTGAACATTAACTTTAGTTTCAGTGCGTTGCAGAAGCTTAATTTATTTTCAAAATGTTCCATGTAACGTCAGGATTACGAATCGGTAACATGCCACAATAATGACAGCAGTCCAAGAACGCCGAAAAGAATATTCCTTCTGAACATCAGCATTTTCTCTTGTAAACAAGACAACCTTACCTGATCTGAACGGATCAAATGTTTTCAGCATAACCTTTACGCAACTACTGGGTGCAAAGAATACTTACACTCAGATTCGTAATCCTGACGTTACATAGAATATTTTATGGAAAAATTAAAGCTTCTGCAACGCTATGAAACTAAAGTTAATTTTCAGTGTAACCTTTACACAACTACTGCGTGCAAATAAAAAATGCTGTCAGATTCGTAATCCTGAGCTGAGAGAACATTTTTTGAGTAAAATTACATTCTGCAACTCTCTGGATGTAAAATAAATTTGTAGTGTAAACTGTACACATTAACAATAAATGAAGATTCGTAATTCTGATGTTAACATAGAACATTTTTAAACAAAATTTTGCTTCCGCAAAGCTCTAGAACTAGAGTAAATTTGCAGTGTAACCTTTACACAAATGCCGAGTAGAAAAAATTTAGTTAGGTCTGTAATTCCAATATTACTCTAATATAACGATAAATATTTATGAAAAAATCAGAGTTTTACACCACTATCGAGTACAAACGAACGCGCCCTACTGGCGTGTCGCGTTTGATTCTCGGTACATTTTTAGAGTTGAGATCATGTCCAGACTCACAACCAGGGAAGCTGGCAAAGAAAAAGAAGACACAGACACACCTGAACACCCCAATTTTTGACTTTACACCTCCCAAAAAAGTTTAATATTGATGAAAATAAACACAATTCGCTGTGACGTGTACCCCTAAAAGGTACATTATTTTTGTTCTATTCAACGTATCCCGATTTCTAAACGAAGAAGGCTGCGAACAAAAAGATACAAAAACGTATTTCTTCACAATACCACATTGTGAACTTTAAAAATATGAACCTAGGTCCCTATTGAGTGTAAAGAAATTTGGTTTGGGTCAGTTGTAGCCCTTAAATTGTAGTACATTAATGTGTGGAAAACTTCTGTTCTGCGAAATATCAACGTGCCTTTTTTGCCCTATGCTACCCCCGATTTTGAACTTAACACCCCAATAAATGACTCAATTTTGCCATTTTTAAGCGCGGTTAGATGCAACGTGCAACCCTCGAAATGGTAGGTACTCTTTTTCTTTTTTATTAAATTTATCTCGACTTATAACCGGAGAAGCTGGCGGATAAATCTGAGACGAAACCTGTTTTTAACACCACCCACTTAGGTGTGAAGTTTAAACCCCTAGATCTTACTCGTATTGAGTGTACAAAGTTTGTTGGTAAGCACAAAGTAGCCCTTAAGCCGTAGTACATGTCTGCCAGAGAAATTTCTTGGGACTCATCATAACCAGAGTTGTTGGCAGACACAAACAAGTCGAAAACTCGACTAAACTATGTTTTTTCACTACCAGATTTCCACACTCTTTACACTGCTATTCGGGAATTAATGCGAAATTCAAAAAACAAAAAGGGTGGTATCTGTAGCATTCCTTCCTCTACAATTCAAGACCATTAAATTATTTGTGGCGTTAATTACTGAGTCGTTCAGAAGCTGTGTAAAAAAACAACTAAAGTTTGCCATATGTTATAGCGTTACGACAGAACTTTACACGTTCATTACAGACTCGGTATTGAGTGTACACAAAAACAGGCTCCATCGAGTTTTTTATTACCTAACCTAAAAAAACCGCACCTTTGTCCTGTTGTAGCTGTACATAGGGGGTGGCAACTGGCACAGGTGTTAGGGGTACCCAATGTGTACACAGGTAAGCGCTAACGCGCTACCTGCGATGGTAGGTACCTACATCCATTCCGTATGCAGGTGTCTGATATGTACTTACATATGTGGTAAGCTTTCAAAAACAACCAATCGTTCAAAAAGAGACGACCGGCATTTTCGGACAGGATCGTGTAGAAATGAGAGTCCATATCAGGATTTGCCGTGTTGCTTTTCATGCTTCTTTCATAGGCATTAGTTTTTGCATTGAGCGTGATTGATTAATTGAATATTGAATATTGACTGAACATCATTGAATCCGTATTATTGTTGCAAAAGTGCCGAAAATTTCGAAACGAGTTACAGAATACTGACAAAGATCGCAAACGTTCTTACAGTTGTATTCACACATGAACGAGGGTGTTTACATCCTCCTCCAGAATCTGAATACCCCCCTACCGCGGAAATCGAATAACCTCAGAATTGAATTTTTCGGCCTGTTCTTTGGGTATTTTCGCTGGTTTTGACCCCTTGGAATATGGCTGGTGCCCAGGTTTGGTTGTATGCGCTATGAATCACTTCCTACAAAACCGGGCTTGTGTATGTGCTTTAGGTATTCGGAACGTAGGTGATGCTCTTAGCCTAATGTAGTAGCCTGTCAAGTTATGCACTGTAGCCTCTATTTTACATGGATTGAATTTGTTTACATTGAATAGGTAATCTTCTCATGGCGACAAACCCTTTGTAGCTCTTTGTTGTCATTAAGTTAAAATAGCTAATTGAAATTGCAAAATTTCCCGGCGCTTCGCTTTGCGTCGGATTGATTTATTTTTATTGGTTTTTATGATGTTCCCGACGCGCCGCACTGATCGCACTGATTGCTGCACTTTTATCGACAACTTGCTCTAAAACTTCACTATAATTGAAAATCCTCATCTACTGAACAGATTTGGTCGATTTCTGTAATGCAAAAATGCGTGTTAGAGAACCTAAATATCAAGATTTTCCGGCGCGCCGGATTGATTTAATCTTATACTTGTTATTGATGTTTAGGCTACGCCATGCCGGTCGCAACACTTTTATCGATAACTTGTTTTAGAATTTCACTAAGATTGAAATTAATAATATAATAATCTTCTGCACGGATTTTGCTTATTTTTTGGAATGCAAAAATGCGTTTTATAGAGGTAAAATATCAAAAATTTTCGGCGCTTTGCGCAGAATCGATTTAATTTTATTACTTGTGATAGGCCGCGCCGGATTCACCCATTTTTTGTAATCCAGAAATGCGTTTTTGTAGAGACAAAATTTCAAAATTTTCCGGCGCTTCGCGCTGGATTGATTTCATTTTACATTTGTCATTGGTGCTAAGCACACCTGGGCGTGGGGGGGGGGGGGGGTTTGGGGGTATGCACCCCCCAGAAACCAAAATACCCCCCCCAGAAATCAAATACCCCCCCAGAATTCAATTTTTGAAAATTTTTTTTTCGTTTTTTTGCAATTTTTTGATGCCAATGGATAGTGCTTGATGAGAAACGTCGAAAAATGGTGTTTTTATTGCCCTACCACCATTTTTAAAGGCCATTTTTCGACTTTCAAAAAATCTTGCACCCCCAAATTTTCTTGCTGCCCACGTATGGTGCTAAGGCTGCGCCGCGCCCGAACACTGCACTTTTTATCGACAGCTTGTTCTAGAAATTTAGTATTCGAAAATTCTCATCTTCTGCACGGATTTTCGGACAATTTGTGTAATGCGAAAATGCTTTTTAGAGGTGAAATTTCGGAAATTTTCAGGCGCTTCGCGCCGGATTGATTTTTAAATTTTTTCCATTGATGTTCCAGCTGCGCCGCGCCGATTGCAGCAATTTTATTGCACAAATGCGTTTTAGAGAGGTAAAATTTCCAAATCTTCTAACGCTTCGCGCCATTTCGATAAATTATTGAGTTTTTATTTCTCGATGAAACTCCAGAAATCAGCTAGAGTGCACTAGTGAATGTCTGAAAATGCAGTTTTAGGAAGTGAAACATATTACTGATCGTTATATTCATTGCAGTACACAAAATTTACTATAACTAAATGTTCAAAAACTCGTTTTGGGTCTCGCCATTTTATGTAGGATGAACTTTCTGCAAAAAACATCGATTTTTCAACATGAGCGCTCAATTTTTAAACATTTTTAGGCCCTAAAAATGTGAACAAAAAATTTTATATGTGGAAAAAATTTTGGGTTTATGAACCAAATCGCTAGGAAAAAAGGGTGCGCCGAAAACTGTTAATTTATCGCCGCTTTTAAGGGCATGCCGAATTTTCGCTGGTTTCTAAAACTTATTCATAAGTTTTTAACCAGTTAGTATTTGTTTCTTTATGTGTTGCGGCGACTTCTTTAAACTCCATCAGGCCCGTGTCCAGGATTTTGTTTTGGGGGGCGCACTATCAAAATTTTTCAAAACATGAGGGTGATCGAGGATGAATTTTAATTTGCAAAATTGGTTACCCAGATACCTTAGATACGGTGAGAGTCCAATGGAAACCATCACTTTTAAGGCTAGGGTTGTCTAGGGTGGCGCACTCAGCAGCGCCCTCCAGCAGCGGGGTCCGAGACAGCCCCAAATAATTTTGTAAAAAAAGAGCATTTTAATTTTGAGTCGTGACCAAACTCGTATTCAGGGGGATAGGGGGCACGTGCAGTGATCGACCGAGCTCAAAAATACCGGGCTTGGGCCCGGGCTTAGTACTCAGGGCCTGGGCCCGGGCTTATATATTAACAACATGCCTTGCTTCCAATATAATAATATATAATATAAAAAAAATAATAATACTTAAAAAAATCAATTTTCTACATTCTTTGGCAACAAACGATTTCTTTCATCATTTGCTGGCGCTGAAATTTGGTTTTTTCGCTAGCTTTATATTCCTGAAATAGTTCTATGTGGGCTGATTTAAGATGCCGAATCACAGCTCCATTGCCCCACTTTGACGCAACTGGCCCAGAACCACGTAAAATTGACGATTTTCACTTTTTACATATAGCTGTAGAACGATCGTTTTTGAGGTCAAAAGATTAGCAAAAGTAGAGGAACATGTTAAATTCTAAGCTCTGTATTTTAAATCTTCCTAAAAATAAAGTTAAGTAGTTAGCAAGGATTTTGGTTGCATTATTCAAGCAAGAACAACGTTTCAATACAATAGCGCGCAATTCCATTATTAAAACGCATGTGCAACTAAACACGGTTTGAAAAAGCACTAGGCTTCATGTAGATATTTAAAGGAAATTGAGCATTAAATTTATGCATTCACGCATAACAGCGACTATGATATGGTCGGATAGAAGATATGCTATTTGAATTTTAGATCGCAAACTATAGCGTACTTTGACGTCAGTTGAGATTGTGTGCTAAAAGCGATATAATGCAGTCAAAATGAAGAATAAATGCTTAAAATTACATTAATACTACACATAAGCCTTTTATGTAGACTATATGACCATTTTCGTCATTTGAATAGCAAAAAACGCTGCACACTAAGTATTCTTAATGGGTTGAATTTCCGGGATTTTACCCCCCCTCCCCGCCTGCCAACCCTGACCGTGTGCATATATGATACAGCAGCTCAAAATTTTGGAAGGGGTAGTCGGGCTGATTTTAGTGGCTGGGGTGAATGGTTTTACAGTTTTGGTTAAAAATTGCAAAAAACACCTTAAAATGGTCTCTAAACGAAAGTATTTGCCCAAAAGTAGGGAGAGGGGTTCCCCTTCCTTCCCCCTGTCACATGCGTGCTACCTCTGCTTTGTTGGAGCAACATCTTATACATTAAATTTCTTTAGAATGCGAATTCCGTAATATTGATGGGCACTTTGCAGCCCTCACTCTTGTTCGAACCAAGGGACTTGGTTTTACAACTTGGTATCCATGCGCAGTTCAGTGTAACAAGCAGGTAAAGTAAAAGTCAAGGATTAGTTAGATTAGGAGGTATTTAATCTTTAACAAGAACTCAGTTTAAAAGACTATTATTAAAGTATAAAAAAATTTCAAAGAAATATCAAAAAAATTGAGTAAATTGAACAATATATACGTAGTCAAAAAATGAGTTTACTGCAACTAAGAACCTTAAAGTAAAAGAAGGATTGTTTTTTCTATTGTAGTTTGCCGTTAAATCAATCGACCGAAGTAGAATTTTATTGCGATTCCGACCAAGATGTGATCAGCTTTAAGAAGCAGACGATCTCCATTGATGCCAACGATACTGCGTGGCACCCAGTCGATATTCTGGCTCATGCTGTAAAATTTGATTTCTTCGTCAAAGCTAATTGCAGCCGCGCTTTTATCGAATTTTGTCCATTTAAGTAAGCAATTAAAAGGTAATCTAAATAATGCTTTCTCTAGACAAAAATTTTCAAAAAAGTTCCATTTTTCCTGTGCTAGATAGCATCTTATTATATGTACGTTCTTCATAGTGCTGCATGAAAAAGCAGTAGGTTTGGATCTTATGTCTTTAAGTCAGCGTTTTTTTAGCACGACTCCCATTAGCACTCGTGCTACTGAAAATTTTTTATAGTAGCATAGCAAGGGAGAGCTGACATTAGCACGCTTGTTTTTTACCCGTATTATAGCTATGGTGTCATTGATGCATGTCTTTTTCTTTTTTATATGGCTGTTTTTCCAGAACAACTAGATTTGTGTACCTGGCGATTGCCAGGTACTAATTTAATCTGATAGCAGACACCACCACCACTGTATTTATGCATTGAATGATTAATAAATATAAAAAAGCTAATTTGGTTTTCGAACAAACAGAAAACAGTTCAAAGCTACATATCATAAAGTAATTATTTTGGGCTAGAAATCCTTTAACAAATAGGCGACATCAATGCATAATGTTTTAGATTGCACGACGATTAAGTGTGGAGTGTTAAAATCGCGCACTAGAGGCTAAATAAACAATAATTATGCTACTCGGCGCGAAGCGTTAAAAATTTTTGCTGATTTTTGCTGAAAAATGCATCAAAATTATTATATCCTTACTCAAATAGGTCTTCATATCCCTTAGCTCGTCGTGCTAATGGCCAAGATTTTCATTAGCACGGGGCAACTTTCATTAGCATGGTGCTAAAATTACCGTGCTTTGGGTGTACAATTAAATTAAAAGATACACTTGTGCTTTGCGAAAATTATGCATTTGCGCAGTTTACACACAAGATTATGAAAGAATTAGACTCACTTTTATATGATTTCTTGAATCATTCCCCCATCTCTTTCCAAATTATCAGATTCAGGATGGCAGAATAGCACCAACTCGCTGAATTTTTTTCACTGATTTCTCGCATCATTGAACTTTGTAAACTCTAACTTAAAAGATAAGTTCGGGTCGCGTTTAAACCCTGTTACAGACGTTGTTTCTTGTTTCTCATGAAAATTGTTTTTTGCAGTAAATTTACGTACATTTATAACTTGTTTCTAATTTATAGCTCAAGTTTGAGGAAAATTTATGGGAATTTTGTTTTCAGGCTTTATTAATAAAAATCTATCAAGCAGGCTATTTATTTATTTGCAATTGCGCTTGTTATTTTGCAAACCTATGTGCCCATTCACATTTTTCTGAGGGGGGGGTAAACCCCCCCCCTCAGAAAAATTTTCACCTACTAAAATTTTTCACCTTCCCCAGAATTGGCGATTTTTTAAAAGTTCCCAAGAATTTCTAAAAATTTGTAGAAAAGATGCTTTTTTTAAGCATTTTCAGCTACTATTTGCTCGAAAGTGCCAAATTTTCGGCGCTTCGCGCCATTATACTAATATTTTGACTATATTTTGTAGGGATGTGCCAATACCGCTTTTTTGAAAATGACCGATTCCGATTCGATTCCGATTCTTTAAATCTCAGAAAACCGATTCCGATCCCGATGCCGATTCTGGAAATCTCAAGACAGCCGATTCCGATTCGATTTCGATTCCGAAATAACAGGAATCGGCTGATTCATTCCTGCGTAGCTAATCCGTTTATTTATTCACTCTTTATGTAAAAGCATATCGTTTGATCCATACATGGACAAACCATGCAACTTCATTCAACCCGGTATCAATAGGAACCGGGTCGGTATCAATGGGAAGAGCTGCCGGTATCAATGGAAAAATTTAGAAATTCTGAACAAATAGAAGAAAAATGATGGAAATTCACAAAAATGACTCAAAACATCAGTCAATCAACTAGAAAATGGAATATGAATCCAGGAAAATACGTGAAAACCATTTGAAAATCAGCTAATCAACCAATCAATCAATGACTAACCAACCAATAATCAGTCAATCAATAATTAACCAATTAACCACTAAGCAACCAATCAACCAACCAAGCAAACATTTAGTACAAGGACAACCAACCAAATAATTGGGCAGCCGGTATCAATGGGAAGACCGACCTTTGTCCATGTACATATATATGGTTTGATCTGAACAAGGTATAGTCTACGTCTCAAGGCAAAACATTTACCTACACTTTATCAAGTTGGTAAACTTTTAAGGAAATCGAATCGTACATCAACGCGAAGCGTCCCTCTCACGAACAAGACCCTTTAAAATGGTGGGAAGCAGCGGAGGATCTAGGATTTTCCTAAGGGAGGGGCTGTATCCAAACTCTTCCAAAAACAGTCAAAAATATGTAGGTCAAAATTTGCCTAACGCGCTAAATAGCGTTTTTTCGGTGTTTTACATTGTATACTTTTACATAAAATCACTTTTGACGCAATATTTATTCTTAAAATTTTAAAATTTTAGACAATTTTGTGCGAAAAAATCTTAAATTTCTTTGACTTTAACAATAATTTGGCGTGAAGCGCTCGGAAAATTTGTGAAATTGAGGCGGATAGACGTCTAGAAGCATGATTTGCTGTTTGATTTCCTTTTATAGCATTTGATGCGAAACATCGAAAGTTTTAATTGAAAATAGAAGGAAAACTATGCAAAAATAGCTGTTTCTGCTGTTAACATTGTTTTGAAACCTACACGAAAAGAAAATGGCTTCCAGGCAGTGTTTTTTGTACAAGGTCCTTTTGTACATGTACAAGTGTGGTTCCTATAAGTCTTTGTACATTTTGTACACACAAATTTTTTGGGTACTATGATATAGTACAATAGCGACTTTAGTGTGGTAAAAACAGAGTTGTTCGACTCTTAGTAGTGTATTTTGGCTAATTTCTGCTTTTATAAGGGCAAAATCATTAGAATCGTCTTAAAACGGCGCGAAGCGTCGAAAAAGTTTGACATTTTCCCTTTCGAAATGCGATTTCTGCTATTATAAAGATATATAGGACACGCAATTACTCATTTAAATTTCTGCGAATTTTAGACCTTTTTTGCAGTTTTTGTCTGCCCAAACATCTTTGTGCATGTACAAAGACGGTCCCGAAAAGTCTTTGTACATCGGGAAAAATCTTTGCCGAATATGAAAAAACCGTGCTTCCAGGTCGCCAAGAAAGTAAATAAATGTCATTAATAGGTATCATCCGGCGCGTAACGTCGGAAAAATTTGAGAAATTATGGTCACTGACGGCCAAAAATCATTGCAAATTGCATATCCATTCTTCATCTCGCCAAATATTTTTGTCTAATGGGGGGCGGCCGCCTCTCTGCCCCCCTTAAATCCGCCCCTGGTGGGAAGAGAAGCCATCAACCTAACCGCTAATGCCGACTTTAGCAAGAAAATATTTGGCAGCCCTAGCTACGAGCGTCCCATCGGAGCAATTGTTTAGTGACGCTGGAATAATATTCGATCCGCTAAGAAACAGATTGCAAGGCGAAAAGGCTGAAAAACTGTTATTCCTAAAATATAATCTGCTCGAAATTAAATTTCAGTATTAGACATTAGTATGCATGTGACGTTCAGATGAATAAAAACTTGACCATTACCCGCACGATCTGTTTTTTGTCATATATGTGATGTATGTGGCATTGGGTTTTCAATACTTTACTATAAGGGAAAAATTGCTCATTTTTACGTTTTTTAAGCATAAAGTTGTATTTCCCTATTCTAATTCTGCCATAAGTAAAATAAAAAGGAATCGAATCGATAATTGGACCAATTTTAGGCCGATTCTGATACGATTCCGATTCTTAGAAACCTAGGAATGCTGATTCCGATGCCGATTCTCCAAGATTTATTATCGCCGATTCCGATTCGATCCCACAAAAAATGACCGATTCCGATTCCGATTAATCGGAACATCCCTAATATTTTGTTGAATTTGTCCCGACTTTTTTGTTTTTTTTTTCCGAAATGTTTTTATGTTTTTTGCTCTAAAAAAATAGAGCATCGTTAGAAACGCTGAAAAACGGCGTTTTTGACGCGTACCTTTCATTTGTGGGCCAAAAGACACTTCATAATTCTCCCCTTTAATTCCCATGCTGAGCATGTATATATGTATGTGCCTATCCATTTTTGCAGGGTGGCCCGAAAAAAGGCTACGACCTGGTACTTCGGTTATCATGAGCATAAATTTTGAGACCACTTGCATTAAACAGATAAAAATCTCTCTGTTTAAAAACTAAAAAATTTGGATTACTTGCAACCAGACATGCAATGTACAACATGGGAATTCTGGGGAATGAGATTTTGAATTTCCTTTTTGGGCTTAAAAATGGCGGATGAGCATTGGAAACATCGGTTTTCTGCATTTCTGACGATGCTTCTATAGTATAAAAACATAAAAAAATTTTAAAAAATCATAAATAATTTGACGCCCGAAAATTTAACGATTTTGAGTGTGTGAAAACTTTTCTGGAGGAGGCACCCTACCCCAAATCTCCACACAGATCATGTATGGTTGCAGCCTTTCGTGCGCTGCGGCGATTTGTTACATCCAGCCTTACCTAATTCACATGTCTAAAGCTTGTTCGGTTCTGTCATCAATTTGCTCGCCCTTTTGACAAAATCTTGTAGTTTTTTGCGACTAGTATGACGAGTACCTATTCTGTGGTTTAGGCAATGGGCTATAATCTTTCTCACTAAATATATATATTGCCAAAAATGGTATCCATACATACTCAATAATGCGATACAATGCAGAAGCGCTGGAGTTTATGCGATATCAAAATGGAGTTCAAACAAGCCGCCGCTACACGTGAAACAAAAACATCAACTGGCAAATTTTTTCACACATTTTAAACAATGTATAGCGAGCTGCCAGCCGGTCACATTTTTATCGTATTTTTATCTATCTAATGAAACAACTTTCGAAATTCTATGTACATATGTATCAGCCTAAGATAGGATATAACGTCGAGATCACACCTGGGCGTGGGGGGGTTTGGGGGTATGCACCCCCAGAAACCAAATACCCCCCAGAAATCAAAATACCCCCAGAATTCAATTTTTGAAAATTTTTTTCGTTTTTTCGCAATTTTTTGATGCCAATGGATAGTGCTAGATGCAGCCTTTTTCTAAGTCACCTGTATAAATAATCAGAGGTGCCTAATCAAATATAATTTCCTGTCTTTTTTACTAGTGTCTCAGCTTCTGCTTTTGCGCTACAGCGTTTGATTCCTTGACTAGTAATTATTTTTAATTTATTTTTCATAAATAATGTAATGCTTTTCGAAAATTTATGTCCCTCTCGAAATGAATTGATCGGAGTAGTATCGTCTAAGTAGAAGTCTTTTACGCAGTATCAAACGATTTCGTTTATAAGGTTCGTTTTATACAAATTCCTGAAGCAAAATTTATTTTGACATCAGAGTTCACGTATTTTTTCGCTTGATTTTTGTTTTCTCAAGAATAAACCTGATCTATGTCAGAATGAGTCAGAAAAACAAATGTATATAAAAATTATGTTACTGGGCGCTTTGCACTGTATTAATTTGAATGCATTCTCAGATGCATAGGCAGGCTTTTTTAAGGAGGGATGGCGGTCCGATATTGATTACCCTATATTTCGGGATATGTTCGCCGGGGCACAAAATAAAGTGCATTTTCTGACGTTTCCAAACTCCAAACTTGCTTTTTCCATTAAGCTCGTAAAATTCAAATTTTTCAATTAAAAAATTATTTTCTCTCGATATGCAATGAAAAGCAACGTTTTTTTGGCCGCGCGTATGGAAAATAATGGGCAAACTTATAGTATCGGGGACCGGCCGCACGGTTGTTTTTTTGGGGGGGGGGGGCGAAACTTCGTTATAGAAGGTAGGCCATGATTGGTCAGACAAATAAATGGTCTACTGTCTATTGTTAAGAGTGAAAAGTAAACAAGCAGTTAATTTGTGACTAGTAACACAAAGGGTTCGCATTGTAGGTACACTACAGTACAAAACGTATAAAAACTTTGTCGGCGAAATTTTAGCGCCCCCGATGAAACTGCCCTTGAGAACCACTGCTTCGACCTGCACTTTGGACATCTCCAGACATATTTACTCAATTTTTGCCGATTCTTTGATCAGAGTATAGGTTCCATTGTATGGAATGCAATCGATACTACTGCAAAGGATTTTTGGCTTTGAAAGTACTGAATTACGCTTAAATTGTCCTTACAAATTACATTAAGCTCAAATAAATTCATTCTGACGCTAAGTCGACCGATAGCGCAACACAAATTAGATTTTTCTCGTAGTTACATTACATATTATTATTTACCCATATTAGCGGTAGCTATTGTTTTACCGGCCGTAAATTATTAATGCCCTTCGGTTGTTTACTTTGCGTGTGAGAATACGCAGTAGACCACTTATTTGTCTGACCAATCATGGCTTCCTTCTGTAACAAAGCTCCGCCTCAAAAACGGACTGTGCGGCCGGTCCCCGATACTATATATAAGTTTGCCAAATAATGATCCTACGGCGCGAAGCGCCAGAAATTTGCAGATTTTTCGATGAAAAGATGCCAATTTTCATTATTTTTTATGCATCATCTAACCTTTACAAAATTATTTTTTATGTATCATCTAACCTTTACAAAATTATTTTTGGGCTGAGGGGTGCGGCTGTCTTTCCCCGCCCCCTGCGTTCGCCCATTTGCATTGCATTCGACAAAAAACTGTCAGAGTTGCTTTGAAATTGAGAAAAATGCAATATTAATACAATAAAGCGTTTCAGAGCATACATTTAACAGGGGGGATTCGGTGGATCGCCCTGTCCAAAGTCGGCCGTCCCTCATCCCCAAAATCAGAAAATTTTTTACCCCTCCCCCCCACCGATTTTTGGAAAAAGTTGCATTTTTTGACCATTTGTACGTGTTTTTTTGGCATTTTTTGCCGCAAATTGGAGCTCACTTACCCCCCTCCCCCTATAAATGGTCAGGGACACCCCAAGCAAAATTTCGGGCCGTTACATATATGTTTCAGAGTTATGGCTCTTGAAAAGATGTGAAAGCAGTGTATTTCATAAATTTATGCTTTTACTGAGATTGCTTCGATCATGTGCATGTTAAATTCATTACGTACATACGTACACATTATATTATTGCATCTGGCTTATTTTGTTGCGTTTCAGTCTTACCGATTCATTTGTTCATCTTGCATCCGTCCATAGCATACCGCTGAATGTCGTCATTATAGTTTTCGGCTGGATATATTTTGCGGCATGGTCATTTTCCTTTTACCCTCAGATTTATCTCAATTTCAGAAGAAAAAGCGTATTGTGTGCAATGTGCATAGCATTTTTCTTATTTTAGTGCTCTTTCCACTGGGTTGACACGATTTCAATCTTTTTTAAATCCGCGTTCCTAAAACCGACAAATGTTAAGTTAATTAATGACACAAAACAAATCCTTAACATCTGATAATGTAAAATGAATAGTTCATACTTAAGCATCATAGTCCGGCACGCAGCTGAGGGGTGACTGGCATACCATATATTATCTTGGGGGTTTGGAGGATTTTCGCCCCCCCCCCCATAAAAATTGTCAGCCCCCTCCCCAAAATTTTTTCGCCCCTGCGATTTTTCGAATGTTTCCAATTTCCTTAAATTTCGTAGAAAAGGTGCCTTTCAGAGCATTTCTAGCTGTCTATTTGCTCCAAAGTGTCAGATTTTTGGCGCTTCGCGCCATATACACATGTTTTGCTTATATTTTGTTCAATTTATTCTACTTTTCTGATTGTTTTCGCAATTTTTTATGCTTTTACGCTCTAAAAAGATAGATCATCGTCAGAAACGCCGAAAAACGATGTTTTTGACGCGTACCCACTAGGGATGTGCCGGTTAACCGGAACCGGAAGCGGAACCGGCTGGAACCGACCATTTTTCTGGAACCGGAACCGAGAACCGATTTTTTGATATTCTAAGAACCGGAACCGGAACCGATTTTTTGATTTTCTAAGAACCGGAACCGGAACCGGAACCGATCTTTTTGGAGTCGGTTATCGGTTTTTTAAAATTAGAGTTAAAAATCGAACTTCATTAAATTTAGTGAAGACATGAAGCAGCAATTCAACCTATTATTACCCAAAAGTTTACAAACTAAAACTTAGTATTATTCCGGGTAAATTATATTTTAAAAATAACAGTCGTTCTGCTTTTCCGCCATGTAGCCTGTTTCTGAGAGGGTCGTAAATGATTCCAGTGCAAATGAACAGCTGTTCCGATGGAACGCTTGTAGCTGGCGCTGCAAGCAGGGGCGAATCTAAGGGGGCGGGGGGGGGGCCGCCTCCCATTCGCCAATAATATTTGGCGAGATAAAGAATGGATATACAATTTGCAATTATTTTTTGGCCCTCAATTTCTCAAATTTTTTCGGCGCTACGCGCCGGATGATATACCTATTAATGACATTTATTTACTTTCTTGGCCACCTGGAAGCCATTTTCTGTTCATGTAGGTTTCAAAACAATTTTAGCAGCAGAAACAGCTATTTTTCCATAGTTTTCTTCTATTTTCAATTAAAAATTTCGATGTTTCGCATCAAATGCTATAAATACAGTAGATCAAGCTGTAAATTATGCTTCTTGACGTCTATCCGTCTTAATCTCACAAAATTTCCGGCGCTTCGCGCCACGGTTTTTGTCTTCGGCAAAGATTTTTCACGATGTGCAAAGACTTTTCGGGACCGTCTTTGTACATGTACGAAGATTTTTGGAGAGACAAAAATTACTAAAAAGGTCTAAAATTCGCAGAAATTTACGGCGCTTCGCGTCGAAATGACTGATTGTGTGCTCTATTTATCTTTATATTGGCAGAAACTGCATTTCGAAAGGAAAAACGTCAAATTTATAGGCGCTTCGTGCCGTTTTAAGACGATTCTTAGTGATTTTTGCCCTTAGAGACCCATAAATTAGCTGAAATACACTACCAAAAGTCGAACAACTCTGTTTTTACCATACTAAAATCGCTACTGTATCATATTATAGTACCCAAAAATTTGTGTGTACACAATGTATAAAGACTTTTGGGGATCATCTTTGTATATGTCAAACGGACCTTGTACAAAAAAACTGCTTCGCGCCAGAATTCTGATAAAGTCAAAGAATTTTAGTGATTTTTAGCACAAAATTATCGAAAATTTTAAAATTTTAAGAAAAACTATTGCGTCAAAAATGATTTAATGTAAAAGTATACATTGTAAAACGCCGAAAAAAACGCTGTTTCGCGCGTTAAGGGCAAATTTTTGGACCTATTTTCGACTGTTTTTGGAAAAGTTGGGGTACTGCCCCCTTAGGAAAATCCTAGATCCGCCACTGGCTGCAAGATACTGCTTAGCTATAAACGCGAGAATCGGCAAATTCTTCGACTTCTCTTTCCACCATTGCAGCAGATCTTCGTCATGAATTAAGCATTTCGATTTCGTATAAGTCTCCAATTAAGAAACACATAGATAATATTCAGTGATTTATAAGTAAATTGTCAACTAGAGGTAAAACTTATTTGAACGTGCAGTTGCCAGATAGAAACGACTTCCTGAATAATTTATCTTTCGATTACATCTTCACGTGTTCCGGTGAAGTCAAGCTATCAAGAGCGTACATACTTTAACACAGGAACCGAGAACCGGAACCGGAACCGACGGTTCTCTAGTTGAAGAACCGGAACCGGAACCGGAACCGACGGTTCCAACTTAAGCAAGAACCGAAACCGGAACCGGAACCGAAATTCTTGTTTTCCAAGAACCGGAACCGGAACCGATTTTTTTGAAAAACCTGGAACCGGAACATCCCTAGTACCCACCATACATGTACAGCATAGGAATTCTGGGGGAGGGGGGTCAGGCCCAAAACTTTTTTCAAAAGTGCCTTTTTGGACTAAAAACGATGGGTACACGCCAAAAAACACTGTTTTTTGACGTTTCAGACAATGCTAGTTCTTTCTAGAACCTCGTAAAAACGTTAAAAAATTTCGGAAAAAATTCAGTTAATTGAACAAAATATGGTCAAAAAATGTGTGTATGGCGCGAAGCGCCGAAAATTAGAGATTTTGGAGCCAAAAATTGGCTAAAAACGCTTAAAAGGTCACACTTTTCACAACTTTTACAAAAAAATCGATAATTCTTTGGGTCGCAGCAGATTTGCGGGGGTCAGTTGCCATGGAGAGTCAGTTGCCATTCTGGGGGTCACTTGCCATTCTGGGTGTCTAACCCCCAAACCTCCCCAAGAACACGTCTGGTACCCACCATTTTCGGGCCCAAGAAGGCACTTTAAGATTTCCCCTCTCATCAGAATTCCCATGCTGTGCATGTCTGGTGGCTGTGTGATCACTACACGTGGGCGTGTGGGGTTTAGACTCTCGCCCGAGAATTCGCAGACCCTCGAATCCTCAGAATAGGTTTTTTGGTATGTGTTCGGGATTTTGGCCAGTTGTACACCAACCAGATTATGGTGACCACATGCCCCCCGCCGAATTAAGGAAGTATAAGTATTTTTTCACGAGGGCCCATTATAGAAAAAATCTGAAAATTCAAGACCATCAGAATAGATTTTAGGACACAAGCCCAATTGGAAAGCATTTGTATGGCTATTTGTAAGGCACATTTTTGTCTGTGATTAAAATTTAGTGAAATTTTTTGATTTTTGTTCTCCTATTCATAGAGCACACAAAGAAACGCTAGAAATACCATTATTTGTGCCAATCTAGTAGTTGTCCCGATATCTGACTTCAGAATTATCGTCTTCTTGAACTCAGAAGGTCAGCTATGTGCCTGATTGTAGTTAGATTTTGCATACGTAGTTTAAAATAGTTACTTCAATAGATAATTCACATTTTTTCTCTGAATGTTGTAAGCAGTGTTGTTCTTAGTCGCATTTGATGCAAAATAATTTTAAATTTAGTTATTTTCTGATAGGAATACGCAGGACTGAATGATTTATAAATGTGGACTAGAATACTAACCGAACTCGCTTTCCTTGATCTGTAAAATCTCAAAATCAACTGCCACAAAATTTCTCGGCTTTTTGGGCTACTAACATTAGTTTATATTTCTCAAATTTTTATTAGTTATTACAATTACGCTTAATCTTTTCGAACTCGTTTATATTTATGTAACTGTGTGTCACCGTCTGCTAACAGATTTATTCAAATTCTTGTATCTTCATAGTTCATACTATGTACATTCACAAAATGAATAATAAAAAGCACATTGTTCGCATACTTTGACGGATCTTTTTCATTTTGAAAGTTATTTTTGCAGCGTATTTGGATTGAATTTCGACTTTCTGGTCCTCAACATCACCGGCTTCCTGTTCTATGGATTGTACAATGTATCGTTGTTTTGGATCCCAATCGTTAAGGTTATTTTTCTACTACATATTATGAAGGAAGTACAGTGCCGCTCAAAAGTTCAAGGCCACTCTGATTGATTACTCCAAAATCCATTGGGTTTTTAAATCGCCTTTAATTGTGAATTTGAAAAGGCCTAAATTTCACTGTTTATAAAGTTTCTATGTAGATTAGTTTTCTCCGCTGATTTCAAAAAGTTTAGTCATTTTTAATTTTTTTCACTACTAGCTGATTTATTATAGGTTCATTTCGCTCCATTTTGCTGCCCTTTTGATAAAAAATTGCGTCTATGTTTAAGGATACTAAACTATTTCAAAGAGCGATAGCCGTTAATGTGTTATCATTCATTTCATAAGTTAATGTGTCATACGAAACAAACATAAGAAACACAAACAGTTCGATTCCTTTACTGATCTTCCCCGACCCGGGGCGTTCCTCTAAATTGGCCACTAAATAACTATGTGGTCTAAAGCGAACTTCTTTAAAAATTGGCGTCTGACCGCTCCTGACATGCAGGGTGAATTGTCTGTTGATTGTGGATCATTGGTTTTGAAGCAAACAATTGGTCGGTATCTTTGCTTTATAATTGGATCGTCATAAAAGTCTTTATACGATCGAGTTTAACAGAAAAAAACGCATTGATTTTTGCTCGAAATTTCGTTCGTTGGACTTAGGTTTCTTTTTCTTGGGAACTGATATACGATTATTTTACTTTGAAAGTAAGGGGTTTTGTTCGCAGACGTTCAGACAAAAAATAAAATGTCAAATGCATGGCCGGAAGCGTCAAACACAGAAGAGAATGCAGTGCTTTGTTCTGGAGTCCATTTAGAGCCATGATGTTGTGATTTGGTTTTATTTCCTTCCAACCCAAAATTTACAACCACTTCATATATTTGCTTAATTAAGGAGCACTTGGTTCCTTCTTTTGTGACTGCTTCAGTAAAAACATTAGAGACATGTTTTCCACAAGGGATGATCCAAAACGCAAGGCAAAAACCACTGTAGCATATTCTGTGGGTAAGGGATTGCCTTTATTATCCTGACCCCTACAGTCCCAGGAAATCAATCCAATTAAAAATATTTGGCGAATTGTGAAAGAGAGACTTCTGAAACATAATTTCCAAGTGCATTTTACGAGCAAATATGATTGAAAAATGAAGGAAATCTGGGGTTCGGTCTGAAAGAAAAAATGCATTAAATTGATTATTCGTTTACACTTTGTATACAAGCTGTTAATTCAAGCTAAAGCCTATCAGATTTCCTTTTAATCGATTCTTTTTGTTGATTGTCAATTGATGATACTTGTTATCCATGGTTCTGTTCAATTTTGAAACTTTTGAACAATAATTAGTTAAGAATTAACGATTAAAAGAGATACTGCGTTAAAATCGTGGGTGGTGGGTGGCCTTAAACTTTTGAGCGGCACTGTATGTATAAGTTATGCATTTAACGACTTATAGCCTGGTAGTTTAAAGTATTTATAGGTTAGAGCTGTTTTCAAAATATTAACTTAATCAAATTCTATCTTTATTAAATTTTACCTTAAAGTCTTCACAAACACTTTAAAATTTCAATTATGTTCTCATGCGAGAGCAGCTGATTCGGTTTCCTGCAAAGATAATAACCCGCTGAATTTTTGGACAAAGTGTGCAGCCGTGCTGTACCAGGAAGGGCTCGTATTGCAAGTATTTTGAATATATGTACAGGGGGTACCATCTAACTGTCCTAATTGTTTTTTCATAATAACTCCGCTAATTCTAAATATTTTTTAATGGCTTTTTGGACATAGCTGGAAAGTCTAATAGCAAACTGGATGGCAGGATTAGTTTGTCTTCTTTATATATCATGTAAGCTAGAGAAGTTTGTGTTAACCTTAGTTTTTGCAGGTTGTCCTACCTGAGTATCCTGACTATTATCTCGCGTTAAGTCAATCAATTCTTAATATTTTGGAAAGTTTTTAGAGTGAATGTAGATTGTCTAATAGGCCACCGACTGACAAAGTTTGACATGATTATGTCACACAAATACTGTTTGAAAATTTTGACAGCAATGTTTCATTAACTTGCGTACACCAATAAAACAATTTTTCATTCAATTACAAGCATTGAGATGCTCAAAGTTGATTACCTTTTATTGCTTGAGTGGCTTGAATCGTGGGTTATGATGTGCATTGTCGCAATATACTTAACTTTTGAATGGAATGATTATCAAAAATCAAAAATTTTTACACTAACTCCTGTAGTGTACACCATGGAAAAGCAACATCGGTTAAACCTTGTCAGTTAGTTTCATATTAAACTTTCTGACTACATCCAAAAAATTATTTAAAAATATTATGGATTAACGAAGTTATGACAAGAAGACATGTTGGATAGTTAGGCGGGACACCCTGTATTGTAAAGAAAGTGAAAAAGAATCAAATCAATGGTCCAATTTCAAAATATTTATATCATCGAGCCACTATGGTTGGTGAGTTACTAAGCTATAATGGGATTTGTTTTTCGATCATAGCAGCTTGAATGAATTTTTTCAAAATCTGAAAGTAAGAAAACGTTTCATGGAATTTTTGCGTCAAAAATAAAAATATAAAGCTCTAGCGTGAAAGGAAAGTTTTGAAGTCCGTAAAAATTCTCTTCATGTGTATTAGAATGTTTTAGAAATATCGTCATTCGTCTTTCAAACAGCCTATTTATTTCTGTTTAAATTTTTTGTTGATTACGTGAACTTTTAGGTAGTTTTTTTGCCTGCTTTTAGGAGGAATACGTTCAACGATACCCAGCAAAAGTCTTGCCCGTTTTATTAAACGATGTCGTTTTTGCTTTACACGCTTTTTTCGCCTGCTTAATCACGGCTCTTCAATGTTTTATCTACGAAGTGAGTTGAATGATTTTATTGAGGAGTAATAGTGGAATTAAATGCAATGGGCGAATCGAAGAGACACGATCATACTTGAAGATTTATTTTTTAAGTGAAGATCTTTAGTGGAGTCACTCATATCATAATGATGAGTCAACATCATCCGCGTTATCCGGGATCCTTCTGCTCTATCTAGTTTTCCCTTGCGTGCAACGCTGTTTTCCCTATTTTCACCAGTTTTATTTTTAGCTATTTTTTGCATATAATTCTATTTTACGTTTACTTTTTATTTTTATGCAAGAAATGATATGACAAAGCTTGGAAATTGTTTTTGGTTCAAATCGTTGAGAATCTAAGTGATTCAAGCCCATTTTGCAGTTTTACAAACACGAAATATTCAAAAAATTTGTAAATAATAATAAACATTCCTGGGCAATGGATTTTGGTTTTGAAGGTACCGGGTTCCATTTTGTTAAGGTTGGTTGATTGGCTAGTTGGTTGGTTGTTTGGTTGGCTAGTTGGTTGGTTGGTTGGCCGATAAGTTCGTTGGTTGGTTGGCTAGTTGGTTGGTTGAGCGGTTGGTTAGTTGGTTGTTTGTTTGTTTGGCCAGTTGCTTAATTGTTTGTTTGGATAGGTGGTTGGTTGGTTCTTTGCTTGGCTAGTTGGCTGGTTGGTTGACCGGTTAGTTGGTTGGTTGGCTAGTTGGTTGATTGTATCATTTTCTCACTTTTTATTTTTGGGTCAAAAATTCTACCCCCCCAATAAAAAAACTGTTTTTCTGGTGCCAACCAGCTGGGGTTCTGAAGGTACCGAAGTGCCTTCTGACGCCAACCGGTGGCGTGGGTGGCGCTGTATTGCCCACTTGTGATAATAAATATTTATGTGTAATGTACTAAAAACTTTTTACCACAATCCAAAAATCTTTGTCACTGCAAACAATATAAGGATGGTGAACGTCGGCGTGTAGCGTGCTTGCTTAGATATAAAACCTCACATTTATTTCGATCTTAGCATGGCTTTTTTGTAAGGCACAAATATTCTGAGGCTCGTGCAGAGATTGCGATCTCTGTGAAATTTAATGTACGAGTACAAAGGTTTTTCGGGCGAAAGTTTGGTAATTTTAATGCACTTTTTGGCAAAAAAACAAACATCGTTTTTCGGTGTTTCTGACGATGCTCTATCTTTCTAGAGCATAACAACAACATAAATTTCGAAAACAAAAAAGTTAAGCAAAGTGGACAAAATATAGTCAAAATATGAGTATATGGCGCGAAACGCCGAAAATGTCACACTTTTGAGCAAATAGATGACTAAGAATGCTTAAAACAGCACTTTCTCTGCGATTTTCTGGAAACTTCAGAAAAATCGGGAGTCCTGGGGGTGAAAATTTTTCTGGGAGAAGTGTTCTGTGATATATGTGCCCTATCTTAATAATACTGATAAAAATAATAAAATTAAAATAATAATAGATAGAAATAATAATTAATGCGTATATCACCTTTACTGAAGGTAAGATCATGTTCAGTTGAAAACTTTCCCTTTCTAAGGAAGAATCTTAACTGTGAATTGTTTAATTGCAATTTTTTAGTTTTTAGCTTTTCAACTAAGCGAGTCAAACCAGCATACTCAAGAGTTGCATCATGTATAATTCGATTCTTGGTTAGGGTTTTATACTGCGAGATCAGTGATCGTACGGGGTCAGATTTTCATCCCACGATCGGGGTCGGGGATGAAAAACCCCGGTTTTCGGGGTCGGGGTCGGGGTTGAAGATTAACAATTAACATTGCATGATTACATACCAATTTGAAAAGGATAAAAGCGATACCTTCACTTGTTTGTAGAGCATACTAATAAAGCTGGTTATGTTCAACATTTTATTTTCATTCCAAGTTCAAGCATGGTTTTAGCAATTTAGCATTACTTTCAATTTTAATCACTAATCGCTCTCGCTTTTTCGTATTCTTCCACAGTTTTTTCATAACGGTTTTCTATGGCGCACTGATTGTAGAGGAGCTAATGGCGCGAAGCGCCGAAAATTTTCGAAATTTTTACCGTTTTCATGTAGAATTTACGCCTTTTTATTGACAAACAGTTCGGAAATCATAAGTGGCGCAAAGCATCAAGAAATTCAGTCATATTTTACCGCCCTGAGACAATAATCGGCGGTGCTAAGCGCAGGAAAATTTTGACATTTTTACCCTTTAAACTCAATTTATACCGCTTAAATCATACAGAACAGATAAACTAATTACGGCGCGAAGCGCCGAAAATTTTTAAAAATTCCTAATCCTTTTACCTTTTCTGTCCTCCTAAAAATCTCTTTCAACATGTAGAACGAGATTGTACGGCTGGGGGTCTGGGGTGGCGCGCTCAAGCGCCACCAGCGAAGTCCAGAGCAGAACCCCCGAAAATTTTGTAAAAAAGCACTCTAATTCTTAATTAGTACAGTTAAAATTATCGCAAATTGGCAAAATCTCGGTTCTGAATTAAGTCCAAAAGAACTTAAAATTGATGAACACCTACACTGCACAAAACTTCTGAGCTGAAATGCGTTTTTCGACCTCTGCTAAGTATGTAGCGCAGCAACGGGTCGCAACCAATAGTGCATTAAATCACTAAAGTGCTGCGAAGTGCTGGATTATTTTAACAGATTCAAGCTTTTAAATTCATTGGATCTGTATAACAATAAATAATAATGACTCGGCGCGAAGCGCCGGAAAATTTTGACGTTTGTGCCTTTTTAAACTCAATGTTCTGGACCTATTGCGTTAGAAAAATCAACATAATTTCTGAAAAATTCCGGGGGGCATGTGCCTCCATTCCCCCCGGCTACGCCTGTGATTCCGCAGTAATTTCGGCGCACTTCGTAATGGAAAATATGCGAACATGTATGTACGTCTTAACAACATGGCGACCAGGCGTACTTTTTATGAAATATCGCGAGTGACGAGTTTAACATATTAATTTTGCTGGTGAATGAATCGTCCTTGTTCCGACTTTATTTGCTATTTATGCAATTCTTCTATGTTCCAACAAATAAAATGCTATATTTCACCCTCGAAAAAAGGTTCAACTCCGACTCGAAAAATCATGCCCCCGGTCGGTGGTCGGGGTTTAGGCCGGGGTTTTTCGGGGTCGGGGTTCCCGTACGATCACTGTGCGAGATATTTATTGGACTGGTCGTCTCGTGTATCTAATCGAAGTTTGGCAAGCGAGCCTGCATGCGGGGTTTGGGGGAAAAAGTGAATTTCCTGGGTTGTAAATATATAAGATTCAGGCCAGTAAAAGACAAAAGTCAAGGCTTTTTCGCGAAACTGTTCGGAATCGGCCAAATTAAACCCATATCCGATCGGATCGACCATCCTGCTTATTATGCATTATTTGCCCCGACTGAAATTTATGATTAATGCCGCAGTTGCTTAAAGCCGAGTCACTTATTTTACTGTTGCAATTGAATTTAGTTAATTGGAATCTTTTAGTTCATTATTTATGACAAATTACTGATATTATTTTGCATTTTTCAAAGTCGTCTTTCTTAATCATACAATTGTTCATATCGAATAGTAATCTTATATGTTTTCAGAGGGGGCGACAAACGATTTCCAGTACAGCGATCGGACTAACAGCCTTGCTTTGGTCTGCCGCTTTAGTTTCCTTAATAATCGCATTATCTACCAGTTGGATGTTATGGATAGATTTTTTCAACGTGCTCTCTTACATCAAACTGGTCATCACGCTTATTAAATACGTTCCACAGGTGACTAAAAAAATACTATGAATGCTATTCGTGTCAGAGAAGCTTAAATGCGTACCTGAGGGATTTGGAGCTTAACTTTTCAAAATAAAAAAGGCGAAATTCCGTAGAGAGACAATATCAGAGCCTAAAGAAGAAAAAGTTGAAATTTTCAACACAATTTCTTCTTTATAATCATTGAGTGATTTACTGATGCTTGTCTCGTTCTCTTTAAATCTTAGAACGCTTTTTTTGAAACCATCGTATTTCGTAAAGCTTCCTATTTCTAATCCTTTGTTACCGACTGACCCAGAGACTGGTCATGTCGCAGGCAGATTAAGTACTATGGTAGCATTTGATGCATGACTGCATTACTTGTGTGTTTTATTTTTGAATCTTTAGCAACTTGGACGTTGAACAGAATGGTGTTAGTTTCATTAATACGATTTTAATGGCAGGTTTTCTTTTTTCAGAAAATTTTTCACACATTAACCCTCATATAATGTTATGCATGAATTTACGTTGGTAAGTATAGTGTACTGTATATGTATTGTACAGGTATCCGGCCTCTATAAAAAAGGCGGCCCCTTTACATCTCTTATCTAAACTTTGAACAATGCTGAGACATAAATAATTAATCCAACGCTTTAATTGTTCAACTTAAGGCTTCATTATTTTTAACGATTATGCTGGAAAAAATGGATTTCGCACCAACCTTATTAGTGGTGAAATTGAAAAATATTGGTTCCACTTATGCGCTATTTTTCAGGAAATGTCTGCTGGCTTTGGGTCTCCAAAAATTCCAATAGCGGCATTTTCTCCAAAAATAATCAGTTATAACGTATCCGGGTCTTTGTACCCTATGCATCGCATCCTTAATAATTTAAGAAATTAAACTAATGCTGTAGTTAGGCTAGCGAAAGGGCAAGTATCAATTTTTAGAAGTGTTTGCTATCGTCGATTCTCTTATATCTTCTTTCAGGCTTTGTATAATTATCGACGAAAGAGTACAGTGGGATGGAGTATTGGAAATATTTTGTTGGACTTCACCGGTGGATCTATGAGCCTGTTGCAGATGATTCTTATTGCATACAATAACGGTATGCAATCCTTATTAAGATACTAATCGCACTTACTAATCGACTGGAGTAAAGTGCACCTGCTCATGCAGTTTTTTTTAATAATATTTTACCAAATCAACTCTTGATGCATTTTAGATCTGAAAGTATACATTGTCCTAACCGTAGGTGCACTGCACAGCATGGCTGATTTGGGGGGGTCATCTCAGCCGGTCTAGGAAGGGGTCAAAAATTGAGCTTTTTGGGCCAAAATGACATCAAAATCTGTAACAAGCGCTAAAATAGTCTTAAAACTACGTTATTACACAGTTTCCGGTCAATTTGAAGCACTTTTGAAGAACATTTCCAAAAATGATAGAAGGAGGCAAAAATAGAGTGTTTTAGTAACTATGAGAAAGATTTCAAATCGATCGAATTAAACTTTAGGCTTTTGTTCCTCGTCATCTTATCTCAAAGACCAATTTTACAATATCCGGTCCGAACCCGACTTCAAAACTTTTTTTTAAAATTTTTTTCATGCCTACTTGATTTGTGAGCTTTACAAATGAAAAGAATTTAATAGATTAAAATGTTCACTCTAAGCTATTTCAATAAATTTTACATGTTCAACTCAAATCTAAGCTATTTCAAAGACGAACTTTATTGAAGAAAAGAATTTGGTGCGAAAAAGTGAAAACTGTCGGGTTTACATGTTCAAAAATCTGTGAATAGCCTGTGTTATCAGTCTTTTTAACGCGTTTAGAGGATTTTTAATTCTTTTTCGTGAAGTAGCCTTATAATAATGAAAACAATTATATGGCGCGAAGTCGCTGTTATCTACGTCGTTTTAATCCGTTAAGAATGGAGTTTCCTCAAAGTTCATAGAAGTAATTCTTGGAACGACACGTTTCTGTTTTCAATTTAAAAGGCAACATCCTGGAACAAATAATACGAATTAAAAATGGTTAAGATGATATACCAAAACTATGATCTTATTTATTAAGTAAAATGGATTAATCCCTTCTTTGTTTTTATATATTTCTCCTGCAATAGGGCTTAAATCTCGTCTTTTTTGGCTCACCCAAGGAAAACAGCTAAATTTATTTTTATTGAAGCAGACTTCACATCGCACATGTGATCTATTTATGGCTGGCTTAAACTTAAACGAAAAATGCGCTTTCCTTGAATTCATATGGAAGTTAAAAGATTAAATTCAAATTTTAGGAATTCAAAACTTAAAATTTTAGGAATTCAAAACTAAAAGTATAATTTAATTAGGAATTTAAAGAGAACAGTGATGCACTGAAGATGAAGTATAAAGAAACATTCGTTCTTTTCGCTATTCGAGCCTGAATTTTCAGATTTTTTTGAATGCTTTGCGTCTGCGTCACTTCGTTGCATAAAGTTGTAAAATTTTCAACATTATAATAATTTCGACTAAAGTTAGACTCTCAAAAAAGCCGAAAAAGGCGTCAACGGATCTGAGGATCTCTTTCTGGTTATTTTCGGAAAAATTGGGTTGCAGCACTCTGCTCTGACAAAATCTTAATTACCGAGTAGACTGGATGTCAGTAATACGTTAAGCTGTTTGTCATGACAGAAACGTTCGGAGAATTTTTCGCCAATTTCTCCAAATTTGGGCTCGGTTTCGTATCCTTGCTGTTTGACTTGCTGTTCATGTTTCAACACTACGTGCTGTATAAGGACACTGGGGACCTAGGTTCGGCCTTGGTCGATGAGGACCATTCGCATGAAAGTGAAGCAGATCCTGATGAGTCACAAAGCAATTCGGAGAGCGTTGCCCATGCTATAGCTACATGAACTGAAAATATTACGCGTGCGCTACGAAAGGCTGGACCGTTTAAGGAATTTTAATCTGTAAAATGTTCAAGAAATTCTGTGAAGCATTTTTCACTACCTATCAAAGTTTACTTACTCGCTATATGCTTCAAGTAATCATTTTTAGCAATAATCTGCTTAAATTAGGTATATTTCATCGCTGCATTACAACCATACATGTATCAGATAGTGGGGTGGGGGATCACTCAAACCAAAGTTGGCTGTCCCCCCATCGCCTCAAAGCCGGAAAATAATTGACCCCCTTTACCCGATTTTCGGAAAAAATTGAATTTTCGGTCGTTTTTAGGTATTTTTGTCCGTTTTTGTCCAAAAATCGGGGGTCATTAAACCCCCTTCCCTAAATATAACCGGGGACCATACGTGGGCAGCAAGAAAATTCTGGGGGTGCAAGATTTTTGAAGGTCAAAAAATGGCCTTAAAAATGGTGGTATGGCGATAAAACACCATTTTTCGACGTTTCTCATCAAGCACTATCCATTGGCATTGAAAAATTGCGGAAAAAACGAAAAAAATTTTCTAAAATTGAATTCTGGGGGGTATTTTGATTTCTGGGAGGTATTTTGGTTTCTGCGGGGTGCATACCCCCAAACCCCCCACGCCCAGATGTGCCGGGGACCCCAATAAAAATTTCAAGCCGATACACGTATGATTATATCTATGCGCGTTATTAGGACTAAACACTTTACTGTAAATGTAAAATCTTTTGACATACTTCTTATCTCTGACGGATTTTTATGCTTTTAGATGTATGTTATTTGTTAGCTCACTTTTGCTATTCTATGTTAGTTTTTAGACGTGAAAAACCTATGTTGTATTATAATTATGCATATTACGGCTCGGAATTATGGGAGTGAGGCAGTCGGCAGACATACACAGCTTGGGAATTGCGAGGGTTGAAAAAAATTTTTCCTGATGTGGTTTTTTAGGGCTCAAAAACGTTAGGAATGCGTCAATGCACCATTGAGTATGTACATCAGTATTCAGCCTAGAAAGGTTCGTCTGTATGTTGCTTTTTTGGACTAAAAAATGCCGATTACACGTCAAAATTGAGGTTTTTCGACGTTCATGAAGTTGCATTTCTTGAGAAAGTTCAAGATTTTTGAAACGAATGGCAAAAACATTTCTTGGGATCAGCAATCATTTCTGGGCCCTGGAGGTGAAACTCGTACACCCCTCAGAAGATTCGTGCCGCGCTGAAAGTTGTATTTTGTTACATTCGCTATTTTGCAATAGCTAATCTTAGTAGTGCATTATTCGAGTCACGCACGGTAATTAACAGATTGCTATACTCGTAAATTAAATAGGTAGGCAAGTGTTTCAATTGATGGTATTGTGCGTTTGAAATTCTTTTATTAGAATTTGTTGTTTCACTTTGCTCATTTTTTTATCGTTGTAACGTCTTTGTTTAATCTGATTAAAATATAATTTAAGTAAAAAACAAAAAATATTCGAAATGCTTTCGACGATTCATTGATTTGCCTGAGCTTATGTTTTTTAACCTATCCGTTTCAATACCTAATAAAGTTTAATTCAGAAGTGAAGCTCGTTTAAAAAATTAGTTTCTTTAGTTCAGTAATGTTTTTTCTTCAAGATGCATTATGTGCTGTGAACGCCTTTTTTAATTGTAAAAAAGAGATGACATGTCTGCTGAGATCTATTTGTGTTTTCCAGGGGAGTGCAAAGCTCGCCCACTTTTTCGTAGACTAGAATTGAGAAGGCCTTGGAAAATAAGTTATATTTTACACTATTATGCCTGCTTGGAGTCTGTGAACTCGGTAAATTTTTCAGCTGGTTCCCTTCGTTGTTCAAGTAGTCAACCGTTTTTTTGTTTTAAATAATTGACCCAATTCTTTGCGTTTATAACATTTTTTTGTAATTATTGCGTTCAGTGAGATTCTAAGACTGGTTTTTTACGTGTACGCGACTAATTTGGATATATTTTTGCGGTTTTTTAATCTGCCCCACTTTCGTTCAAGTCGCCAGCTTTGCAGTATTCGTCAGCGCAGTTTCTCAATTTTACCATATTACATATTATCCCTGCGAAACTGCAGTTTATAACGTGCGCTTTTAATCTTTAGGTACTAATTTGCGAATTCCTCATCGATTTTTAGCAGTGTTCGTTGTTCTTCGATCATATATAACATTTTCATTTATTGAATGTACATATTACCTCGCTCAAATAAAATTCATTTCTGGATGTGCATACGAATGATCCTTGGGATTTAGAAGTTGCCATTTACATTATAAAATATTCCCAGTTTTATCTTGCTAACTCAACTTTGTAATTTTTGGAGAAAGTGACTGCAATTTTTTAAACTAATGCCACGTAGAGATTCAAGCCAGGCTCAATTGCAGCATGCACGGACCCCCACAATATATCAATTGAAAATGAAATTTTGAGCACATGTAAAATGACGGCCAGAAATACGGAAATTAGGCGCACGTACTGGAAAATGAACAAAGACCATAGCTGTATTAGCCACCTACGCAATTTTTGGCGTTTATATCAGTTTTTGGAGTTATTTTGGTGCAAAAAAGCTGGATGAACCCCCAATCGGTGCTGCTGTGCATCTATTTGGTGGACCACACATGGGCCTGGATCATACATGGGCAGCGGCCAAATTCTGGGGGTCTGGGTGGTGCGAAACCGCCAAAACCACATAAAATATGCTAAAAATCAATTCTGTGGCTTTATCGATTTTTGGGTGTCTTCTGGATCCTGGGGGTCTAACTCCAAACCCCCACGCTCATGTGTGATCAGGGTCCCTCAAGAATCCGGCGGACCCACCAGAACTGAATTTTTGGCTATATTGTTCCATCGGACCAACCAGAATTTGACTGCTGCCCATGTATGCTTTGGATCCTCGACATCCAAAACCTCTTTGAGTTCGAAACTCGGAGAATTGACTTTTCAAAATTTTTCACGCTAATGGGTAGAGCTCGGTAATATACGTGTGGCCGTGCCAACTCGAGTGAGTAATAGTGTCCTAAAGTCAACTATATAAGTAGTCAACAAATGAATGGGATTAATAACGATTAGCAGTTCTTACGGATTATTTTCGTTTATAGTTCCAATTTGCCCTTTTGCCAGAATTAGGCTTTTCGTGAGTCTAGCGATGGCTCCATGCCTCCGAATGCAGCGACGCATTGATATTAGTGCTAATTTCTAATCTGTCATCTCTACATAGTTGCGTAATTACTGAATTACCATTTAATAAAACTTTAACAAAATAAGCACCACCTACCTACAATAACGAAAACTGATGAAATCTTAAAAATCAGCTATCATAATTTAAAAAGGGCAATTCCAAGGCGTCCTGCGCACTAATTCGGCTGACGGGATCAACGTCCAGCATTCTGGTCAACAAGCCAACAGCCGAGCCCATCAACGCATCTTCATTTTCGTTCGCTGGTTGATCAGATTTGCATAAACAAATTTTGACGAAAGAAAGAAAGTTTTTCTCGCACATGGCACAATTAGGCGAGTCTAGCTGCACAAGACTTTGCAAATCCGACCGACTCGAGCAACGTAATAAATCTATCAAACGTCGTATGTCAATGGAATTGCAGATTGGATGGCTTATGATCTTCTTACCTGTAAAAGCTTCAATTGTATTTTCATAATGAAAAATCGCGAATGCATCTAAATATATAGATTTTTAACAGCTTCACGCACCTTGCAATGCAAGCACCGTGGTGTTATCTGTGCATAAAAGTACTACGTTACTAAAATTATTTTCGATTTGCAGGTAATAAAATACTGATCTTGCTCTGATTTTTGTCTTTTCAGTCTACTAGAACACTAGCGAATTGTTTTTTAATAAACTCGATGAGAAACGTTGGAAAGTGGTGTTTTTCCGCCATATCACCATTTTTAAAACCGTTTTTTGACCTTTGAAAAATCTTGCACTCTACTCCTTCCCCAGAATTTTAGGTGCTGCCCACCATAGGTGGGCGGCACCAAAATTCTAGGGGGCAAGATGTCTCAAAGATCTAAAAATGGCCTTAAAAATGGTGGTATGACAAAAACACCATTTTCAACCTTTCTCATCGAGCACTATCCATTGGCATCAAAAAATTGCGGAAAAAACGTTAAAAAATTTCAAAAATTGAATTCTGGCGGGGTATTTTGGTTTCTCAGGGCGTGCATACCCCCAACCCCCACGCCCAGGTGTGCTGTCCACCTATTAATATCACTAGTGTACAACATTTCATCGGAACTGGTATCTGTATATAATCACTCTTATAATTCTGAAAGTGGTAATTGTTGTCAAATGTGTAGTGTTTATTATATCTTTATGAATATACATTGTAAATGTACTACAGAAGTACCATTCATGCACATAAGGGGTGAAGCCAAGAGGATACCTCCTGATGAAGGGTATGTCAGGTAGGTACTATCTAGCGATTTTGAGTTGATGGATCTTTTTAGCATCATTTTTGATGACAAACGCGGTAATAATGTTAAACTTTTTCCGACGCTTTGCGCCGGATTAGTACTTTTATGTGCCTTTCACTCAAAAAAAGTCCAAAATTCATCAATTTATATATTTTTTTAGTTTCAAAAGCTATATAATGCAGTCAGTCTTTAAAAATGCGGTATGAAATACCACGAAAAGCGTTTCAAAGGCTATTTCGAATATTTCCGTCGCTTGAATAAAAATCGTGAACACTAAATTTACTGGTTTGATTTTGGGATTTTAACCCCCTTTCCCTGCCGACCAGTGATCGGACCGAGGGTACTTTTTGGACCCTCGGCCTCGGCGCGAGGCGCCTTAAAATCCTTGCCTCGGCCGAGGCCGAGGCCGAGGGTGATGCCGAGGGTGATGCCGAGGGTCAAGCTTATATACCTATACCCATAAATAGTGCTCTCAGAATATTTTGTATGCACAAGAGCTAGAGAATAATCGTAATATTGAACACTTTATCGAATGTCATTTTCAATAATAGTAGATTAAATGTGTGAAGGATTTATTGAATAAAGTCAGCAGAATGAAAGCAGACTTAATTTAACAAGTTGCCGTTGAAGACTTGGAAAATATAATAAAAAATATGGCTGAACAAGCACTTAAAAACTTTTATTACTATACATAAATGAGAAAACAGTGTCAAAGAAATAAACGAACAAACGAAATAAGCTAAGTAAAGACAGAACTGTAGCCATTGTTGTGCTCGCTTTTGCAGTAATGCATGTTTAAACACGCTTTTTCAGTCATCCAATTCTGGTGTGGTAGGTAATATGACAGAAACTGCACTGTACTTTCCAATCATAGTTTCCCAAGGTCCAGAGTTGAGGGAAGGGTGAAATCGCAAAATGGGGGACCAGTAAATTAAGTAGTGTCTTTGTATGAGCGAACAAATTTTTGTAGATATTTTATATAAATATATTTTTAAACATACACATTTTTACATACTGCCAGTGTGTGACCTGCAACCGGCATGCAGTCCTAAACAGTGTTTTTTTTGTGCAAGATACCTTTTTACATGTACAAAAATGGTATCAAAAAGTCTTTGAACATTTTGTACATGCAAATTTTTGTGTACTATTATAGTATGGTACAGTAGCGATTTAATGTGGTAAAACAGGGGTTTTCGACCTTCGGTAGCGTATCTTAGCTAATTCCTGGGTCTCTGAATATTTGACATTTTTCCATTCTAAATGCAAATTCTACTATTTTAAAGATATATAGGACAGACAATTACTGATGCGCCGAAAATTTTCGGGAATTTAACACCTTTTTACAGTTTTTGTCTCTCCAAAAATCTTTGTGCATGTACAAAGACAGTTTGAATAGTCTCTGTACATTATGAAAAATCGTTGCCGAATACAAAAAACCGTGGTCCTAAATGTGATAATTCGGCCTGGATATAGTTCATAAGATTATTTGGCGCGAAGCACCGAAATTTTTATGAGCTTTTGATGAAATTTACACATAAACTTGACTGAGAAAGCTAAAACAACTTGTACTACAAAATCAGAAATATTACAGATATTGTAATATGCCAATTAAATCTTGTAATAAGCACTACTGTGCTTAGAAATCCAATGCAACATCAGGATAAATTAGTCAATTTTATCTTTGAACGGCTAAATGTGCTGAGTTTTTAAATGGTACTTGTTTTGCATAAAATTTTTAAAAACAGTATAAATGGATACGAAAGATATTTAAATCTGCATAAAGATGCCTGGATTACACAAAAATTGATTTTTGAGTGTTCAATGCCCCTGCTTCAATCTAAATACAGTATATTAGCGATATTTTGCGCGAAGCGTCGAAAATTTTTTGAAATTTCCTAAAAAAATACTGAAAAACGATATAATTAATATCCCTTTCTCCAAGAAAGTATTTTAACATTGTATAAAAATGGCTCCAAAAAATGCACGAGCCGAAATTGATTTTTGGCAAAACCTGCATTTATTGGCCATTTTTAGCTGCGTTTTTGCGATTTTCGGCCGAAAATTCGTAATCATTCACGCCCTCTCCCATAACAATGGCCGGAAACCATACGTGTAACAGGAAGGGCTTCGGGGAAATTCCCCACCCACCCAGGGTTGGACGTCTCCCCCTAACCCTTCCCTCCAACGTCAGAAAATTTTGACCCACCCTCCACTTTTTTTGGCGAAAATTTGCGCTTTGTTGGCTATTTTAGGTGCTTTTGCCATTTTTGACATAGAATTAGAGTTGCTAATCCCCCACCCGAAATTTCTAGCCGTTACATGTATGCCGAGGAGCCCCTCCGAAAATTTTGAGCTGTTACATGCATAATTTATAGTGACAGTTTGTCTATTTACTCTTGCTTACATTCAAAAATAGTGTATCACTTCGAGAAATTCTAATAGTTAGCTGCACTTTTGCCATAGTAAAAATTAGGTTCAAAAATATTCGAAAGGTTTTCACCAAAAATCGTCTGACAGTGACTTGAGTCTTGTACCCTGAGAGGGGGTAATAAACCTCCTCACCCCTCCCTTCGGGAATGTGTGTTTCCGATCCATGTAGCAAGCATGAGAATTAAAACTTAGTCATCACATGAATAATAAATTGGCACTTTGCTGTATGTAACTTTGTGTAACTAGGTACGCGACTAAAACCACAAGAAAAGTCTATAGGTAAAAAATAGCCTTTGTACTGCAGATGCATTCTAAATAGTTAATATTCAACGGACATATTAAACTTATTCAAATTTGATTTTAACCCTCGGCGCCTCGGCACTTTTCAGCTTCGCCCTCGGCGCCGAGGCCGAGCTCCAAAAAACGCCGAGAGCTTGCCGAGGCCGAGCCAGGCCTCGGTCCGATCACTGCTGCCGACCCTAACTTCATGCATCTATGATAAGTATGGAGATGTTTTTATATTTTCCACATTCCATGTCCATTTGTTTACAACTCTTTGAAAATAGAATTTTTCCAAACAGCAAACAATTAAGTATTCTTAAATTTTCTTCTACAACAAGGCACGCTAAGGAAATTTATAGTTCAGGAAAAACGAATTAAAAGGAAAATTGTAACAACGTGGTCCAGGAAGTAAAAAATATGAATGAAATATTGCTCCATTTTCCGTCATTTCGTCGAATACTCAGTTAGATCAATAGGCAACATCGCTTATCGTCACTTAATGTTAATTACAGAGGAAATGCCTCAAGAATCAGAAGATATGTAATAATTGCCTCAAAATTCAAAATTAAGCTCATCTTGATCGACTAGAAGTAATATATTGATAAAAATTCCCTGATCCACTCCATAGGTGGGCACTGGGCAGCACCAAAATTCTGGGGGTGCAAGATTTGTCAAAGGTCAAAAAGGGTGGTATGGCGAAAAAAGACTATTTTTCAATGTTTCTCATCGAGAACTATCCATTGGCAGCAAAAACTTGCGAAAAAAACAACAAAAAATTTTCAAACAAGAATTCTGATTGGGGGGGTATTTTGGTTTCCCTTGGGAGGGTATTCGGCCTTCTGAGGGATGCATACCTCCGAACCCCCCCCTTCCCACGCCCAGGTGTGGTCCACTCTGATAAAAGACAGAACGCATATAATATGGAGCAATAAGTAATATACATAAGCGCTTTGTTTAGCTGATTTATCTTCATGAAAAAAATTAAAACTTGAGCACGTGATTACAACTCAATAATTACTAAATTAGCGACAAATAGTGAAAAACAGAGTATGCGTATGCAGCCCCGTATCCAGGATTTTATTTGAAATATAGGGGATCGCAAACTTTGAAGTCGGATATCCCGAGAACCATTAGGAGGTAGACAAAAATAAAGGCATTTTGATCATTTCTCGACAGGCGCTATACAATGGACAAGGAAAATTTTTAAAAAATTCAAAAAATTTTCACTTCATTCCATAATCACATACACTAAGTCTATCGTTCAAACTCTGTACATAACTGATTTCCCATCATTCAATTCTTAAACAACTTCTCAACTTTTTGTTTTCAATCTTCATGTTTTGCAAACAAGAACAGCAGAGAAAATGAATAATTTGTTGCAGAGCGATGGAAAAATTTGATACGTCCTCCATGTCTAAGTTAACTTTCAGCGGTTTTGAGTGGTTTGCAAGGCAAAAGATGTACAAAAACAATAAATTTGGCGTGAAGCGCTGAAAAATTTGGACGTTTTATTGCTCTTGTACTCAATTTTGCACCTTTTTGAAGATAAAAAATGTAATAAACTTGATCTCGCGAAAGATTTTATCTCGAAAAAGAGTTTAACTGTAGTAAATAATAATTTTAATTAAATCAATGGCGCGAAACGCCAAAAATTTAAGCATTTTCACGTTAATGGGGAACATCAAAAACCTATATAGTTTCACAGATGGAAATTCTGAAAAAAATATCAGGGAGGATTCCCCCCTTTACCCACTGATTAAGGGCCTGTGCGTCTATATGCTTGCAGATTAGCGAAAGGGCGATATAAAACTGTCAGAAATGCAAAAAATGCAATAATAGATCAGAAGTCGGTAAACAGTGAAGAATGAACAGTATTGTAAAATAATAATGAAATAATAACTAATGAAAAATAAAGTAATAAGATAATCACCCAATTTCCTAGCCACATTGGCAATCGCTTTCGTGCCAAAAATAGTCATTAACTGGGCCAACGCCGTTTCGTCGTCCTTCGGTTTCATAAATGGATAACGGCGAGTCATAAGACCCAAGAACATTATACCGGCCGACCAAACGTCAATGGCCGTGGTTTGGTGAACGTGGTTAAGCAGAATTTCGGGAGCTCTGAATCCTGCTGTTCCAGCTTTGTTGGCCCTTTCATGCTTCCTGTCCATAGAGAAGAATATATTATTTTAATTGATTAATAAATAATAATAATAATAAATAATAATAATAATAATAATAAAATAATAATAATAATAGCAATAATAATAATAATAATAGCAATAATAATAAGAATAATATCGATAATGATAATAATAATAATAATGATAATAGTAATAATAATGAATGAATAATAATAATTAATAGTAATATTATAGGTGCAGATCAGCCATAGGTGAAGAGCAAAGCCAATCTGGCTGGAAGTCATCCAGACAGCTTTATTTAGCTGATAAAGTTAAAGAATGTGCATACATAAATGCCGAGACAGCGTAAAACTACCCTAATTCACTGCTTCTGGACAAATTCAAGTACTTTCTCATACAACATTTCATTTTTATCCATTTTTAGCCTTGATTTTAATTTATTTCTTTCAGAAACTTTCTCTTGTCTCTTGGTTGCATACATGCACATAGTGAGGGTTAGAGGGTACAATCCCAGAACCGAAAAGGCCCAACCGAAATTCGAGACTTCAGAAAACTTCGCGATCTTTCAATGTCAACGGAACGGATAGTACTCGATGAGAAACGTCGAGAATTTTTTTTCGCCCTGCCGCGAACTGTTTGACCCTTTTTTAACTTTGAAAATTTAATTACCAAACCCAGACGCCACAAAACTTGGATCCTGCTTTTATATGGATACTAACCAACCCCCGCTGAACATTACAGAGGTTAGGTATCGTCAAGCGACTTAAAGTAGGCCCGAAATATTTTATTTTCAAGTAATTTAAGCCTAACAACATGCATAAATAATATCTAAAAATTGAGCACTGCCGACAGGGATTCGGAAAAAAGTTGGGTGCTGAAGCGCAGCTCAGCGTTTAAGCAATGATAGCAAAATCCTACTCAGTCATTCGAATCTTCGAGTGATTCCCTTTTCCAAGGTGGGTACTCAAGACTCAGTTATAATCTTTGAAACCAAAACCCAGGTAGGAAAACTTTCAGTGACTTAAAGCATTCAAATTTTTGCAATTCACTGATGATACAGTAGGTATGCTGTAAATTTTGAAAAAAATTAATTTTTGTGCTTCTAAACCTTCTGCGCAAAGAAAAAATTTATTCCTGTATACTCAAGACTCATCTTTAAAACCAAAAATGTAGCTAAGAAGACTTCCTTCTTGCTCAATATTCGAAGTTAAGCAAACCCCTGATAATACAGTGTACATATGTAAACTGAAAAAATAATTTTTGAACTTTTGAAACATAAAGGACAAACAACGGCCATTTTTAGGGAAGGGGTAAATGACAGCCATTTTGGGCCATAAATGGCTAAAAATCGCCTACGTAAAAATTGCACAAAACGCATGTTTATGCCAAAATCAGGGGATGAGGTCAAAATTTTTCTGGGGGAGGGGGAACGACCAACTTGAGTAAATGAGTAAAAGTTACTTTTTGTACTTTTAGAATCTCATGCGCAAACAAACTTTCTAGATGGGTATTCAATACCACACATGGGTGTGCAAGGGGCTTTGGGGGAGTTACCCCTCAGAATCTGAGACCCCAAAAATGGATAAGCCTCCAGGATTGAATTTTTTACATGTTTTTTGGGATTTCTGGCGGTTTAACACCACGCAGATCCCCCTCCTAATTTGGTCGCTGCCCATGTATGTTCAAGAGTCAGTAATAATCATTAAAACAAAAAGCCCGGTCGGAAAACTTTAGCTGGTTCAAAATATTCAGATTTATGCAAATCAATGATGACACAGTGGGAGTATAGACTGAAAGAATTTTTTTCAAACTTCAAGAACATTTCAGGCTGATAATCTTTCCAGACGGACTCTCAAGTCTCATTCATAATATTTAAAACCAAAAAGACAGATCAAACGATTTTTCTGGCCAAAATATTTAAATTTATGCAATTTACTGATAATGCAGGATGTGTGTGATATGGACTAAAGGATTTAATTTCCCCACTATTACAACATTGTGACAAACTTTCTAGACGGGTACTCAAGACTCATTTATAATCTTTAACCAAAAATCGCAGCTCAGAAAATTTTTTTCCTGCTAGCTAAAAATATTAAAATTTATGCAAGTCACTAATAATTAAAATTTAAAAAATAATTTTGGAACTTCTTGAATACTGTGGGCAGATAACCTTTCCAGACTAATTCTCAAGTTTCGTTTACAATATTTGAAACTAAAAATGCAGCTCAGGAGACTTTCCCTACATAAATAGGTGCATTTGCTCATCTTTTGAAGGAAGATATTGATATGCAGTGTCGCAATAAGCTAGCATTGAAAGTTAGTAGCAGGCGACAAAAAAATGCGCGACTGCATCTCCATCAAAAGCTATCAACCTAGTTTCCTAATTTTTTGATTTTTTGTAGACATATTTTGATTTTTCCATATTCCATACTTTAGAGCAAATTTTAGGTTAGCATTCGTTTTTTGAGTTTCCCTTTCCTTTTTAGCATTCTTTCTATTCTAAAAAATTTTCTCTAAGCATCACCTGCCCTTGCAAATTTTGCACACGGTCGGTCTCGCGTAGCAAATGCAAGAAGTCGATTTTTTAGCCGACTGTAATTCGCCGCGTGGATGCTCCTCATTCGCATTCGAACTTTCAAACAGCGTTCTTTTTGCTGTCCTTTGCGCACTAGACGTCGTCGCTTGAGAAAGCGGAGCCGCTTTTTCGACGGGCATCGAAACAACGTCAAATTTGAGAGAAGTCGATTCGTTGTGAACATTGGTGGCGATTGCGCCATTACACGATGATCTTTCTGTTATGTCAGCTGCTTCAACAGTCCGAACCGCGCAGCTGGGATGCGTAGTTTCGCCAATACAATTTGTCACCGAACCCAACAAACTTTTGCCTTTGCTAACATCGCAACGTACAATGGGCAAAGCACGATATTTTTTCGTTGGCGCGCAATTTGTATTTTCTACGTTGCTCTACAATCGGACTCTGGCGTACATTTGAGAGAAAGAAAGGGTAAGGATGATCATTATTCCCGTCCACAGTCAACCGTACACTATCTCCGTGAATCTAAATTTTTTTGTTCCCTCTTACCCTACTTTTGGACAACAAATCGTGCGTTTTAGGGCAATTTTTAGGTGCTTCTTTGCCATTTTTAAGTAAAAAAAGTAGGTCATTCACTCACAGGCCCGTATCCAAGATTCGGCCAAGGGGGGACGACCCAACATAAATTGGTCTATATCTCGAAAAATTCGTCGGGATAGCTCGCACAAAATTCGCATTTTCGACGTTTTTCGTCATGCTCTATCCATCGAGATCATGAAATTCGAAGTTTTCAACAACAAATAATTTCCTACTCAGAGGCTACAAAAAGTGTCATTTTTTGGTAGAGCCAAATTATGAAAAAATATTTCACATCTGGCGCGAAGCGCCGAACATTAGAAGATTTCACGTCTAAAACATGCACTTTTCGTACGTTACCTTACCTTTCAAAATTTTTTTTAGGCCAAAAGGGAAGGCGACAACCCCGCCCTCTCTAAATGCCGCCCTACTGGACATTCTGCCTAAAGTAGGCCGTCTCCTATCCGATACAGACTTTGTCGAAAATTTTTCTTTCGGAGTTTTAGGTAATAATCTCAAGCTCAAACCAAACGACGCATATTTTTTTAATATCAAATATAGCAAAAGTACGAATTTTTCCCTTTTTTATAAGAAATCATCTATTCCTTTGAAAAAGCTGACTACTACAATTTAAATTTCGAGCTATACAAGATATGATATGAAAGCATTAAGACTGTTGCGAACATACAAATTTTTTGAAGATTCTCTCTTACCTATCAGCTCACACCACATACGAAATTACACATTAGGGATGCAACGGGCAGTGAATTTTGGTGTATTCGGGTTCGGGTTCGGGTAGTTCATCCAAGTTTATTCGGGTTCGGGTTCGGGTAGTCCACTTCAATTTATTCGGGTTCGGGTATCAAAATCAATACCCGATCGGGTTCGGGTTCGGGTATTGCAGTAAGTATATAGGAATACAAGCGTAGAGCGAATTTCTTAGGTACATGTAAGCCAGATGTTACAATTTTTATTATTATTGGATGCCTCGTGCCTAATTATTTAATGTTTCACTCAAGTATCCAGTGATTTTCCTTCTTCCTCTCAGTGTGCAAGAACGCTAATGTAAATGAGAGGTAGTGCTGTATGTATTGTGTCTAATATACACCTGCAAATAACATTAACAACTACTTTTGATATATGAGCCCACGCGAAATCGCTTGCTTGGAGGAACTGCCGAACATAGTTTCCCAAGGTCCAGAGTTGAGGGAGGGGTGAAATCCCAAAATGGGGGAGTAGTGAATTAAGTGGTGTATTATTATAAGCGACACGATTTTTTTTGTACGAGCTTCTTTACGCATGTATAAAGATCTCCGAAATAGTCTTTAAATGAGCGGACAAATTTTTGTAGATGTACTATATAAATATATTATTAAATATACAAATTTCTACATACTACCAGTGTGTGACCTGCGACCCAAATGCATCCTAAATATGACAATTTGGCCTGAATTTAGTTGATAATATCAGTTCGCCGCGAAGCGCCGATATTTTTATGAGCTTTTGATGGAATTTACACATAAAACTCGACTGGAAAAGCTAAAACAACTTGTACTACAAAATCAGAAATATTAAAAAAATTGTAATATGCCAATTAAATCTTGTAATAAGCACCACTGCGCTTATAAATCCAACGAAATATCGAGATAAATTAGTCGATTTTATCATTGACGGGAAAAAAGTGCAAAAATATTAAACAGTACTTATTTTTTGCATAAAATTTTTAAAAACAGTAGCAATAGATAAAAAAATATTTGAATCTGCATAAAGATGCCTATATTACACAAAGATTGATTTTGGAGTATTTTATGCCCATTTGAAGCTAAATACGGTATATTAGTGATATATTTTGCGCGAAGCGCCGAAAATTTTTGAAATTTCTAAAAAATACTGAAAAAAGGTTAAAATTACTATCACTTTGCCCCAGAAAGTATTTTAACATTGTATAAAGATGGCTCCAAAAATAAATGCACGAGCCGAAATCGATTTTTGGCGAAAACCCGCATTTTTAGGTGCCTTTTTGCGATTTGCGGCCAAAAATTTGTCATTTACCCCTCCCCCTAAAATGGCCGAAAACCAGACGTGTAAGAGGGTGCTTTGGGAATTCCCCACCCCAGGTTGGACGTCCTCCCTACAGCCCCCCAACGTCAGAAACTTTTGACCCACCCTCCTCCATTTTTGGCGAAAACTTGCGCTTTTTGGCTATTTTTAGATGTTTTTGCCACTTTTGGCCAAAAATCGGAGCCGCTTACCCCCCCCTAGAAATGACTGAGAAACATAAACGTAACAGGCTGTTTGGGCCATTCCCCACCAACGCTTTTAGGCTCCGCACCCCCTTCAAAGTCAGAAAATTTTTGACCTTCCTCCACCATTTTTTTGGCGAAAACTTGCGTTTTTTGGCTATTCTTAGGTGTTTTTGCCATTTTTGGCCTAAAATTGGAGTCGCAAACCTCCCCCTTCTTCTAAAAATGGCCAAGGACCCCCACCCGAAATTTCCAGCCGTTACCTGTATGCCGAGGACATCATCTTTCAAAATTTTGAGCTGTTACATGCATGTTTTATAGAAATAGTTTGTATATTTACTCTTGCTTTCATTCCAAAATACTGTATCACCTTATGAAATTCTAATAGTTAAGTGCACTTTTTCCATAGTAGAAACTAAGCTCAAAAAATTCAAAAGGTTCTCACCAAATATAGTCTGATAGTGACTTGAGTCTCGGACCCTGAGGGGGGTAATACCCCCTCACGCTCACCCCCCTATGGGAATGTGTGCTGCCGAAAAACTGTTATTCGTGAAGTTTAATTTGATAGAAACCAAGTTTAATTACGATCAAAGAAGCAGTGTTTAGCATTTTATACATCATTTGGCAATCGTTTTGTGAAATAAAAAGATTAAAAATTCACGTGAATCGATTGAAATATACCACTTAATTACATAGCCATTTATGTGTACTTGATAACTACATGAAATTCAACGTTTTAGGGTCGAGCAAACTGAAAACGGCGCAAAAAGTCGAAAATTTTTGAATCTTTGACATACAATTGTGGGATTTTAGAGCTTAAAAATACCCGAATAAACCCGAATAAAATCCATAAACATTCGGGTTCGGGTTCGGGTAGTTATAATAATTTTATTCGGGTTCGGGTAGTCAAGTTCAGTTTATTCGGCTTCGGGTTCGGGTCCTGAACTTTGTTCGGATACCCGAGTATTCGGGTTCGGGTTCGGGTACCCGTTGCATCCCTATTACACATTAGTGGTATAAAAACACTCAGTTCATGCCCCTGTTAATTTCAAATGGTAAAATAACACATAACATTCCCGCGATTAGCAGAAAGTTAAACAAAGAGAGTAATTGGAAAGCAATGTTATATTTTTTCAAAATCATTTACAAAAAATATTTGCAAATGCAAAGAGTTTCAAATTCTAGAAATTTGAATTCTTTCAGAAATAAAGCAGCTGTCTATACTCAGCTTCATATCATTAAATAGGTACCAACTCTGCGGCTAAATAACTAAACATTTCGATTCAAAAGATATATGTATATAAAAGAGGTATGCGTGTCCTCTTCTATAGACTGGAGAAGTTTTTCAAAAACAGAGGCGATAATGCTACATTTCCAGTGTAAATATGAATGAGTAATGAATATAAATGCACATGTATATGTACCTAAGTGATAAATAAAACTAAGTAATAAATAATACATAAATAGTAAATTTAAAAAATAAATAATACTTAAATAGCACGTACTTGCTTGTGTACATCATCATATTTAAAAGTAAACAGCATGTATTTACCGAGTCCAGATCTAAATCCCTTTTCTGCTTAGGAAACGTAGAGCATGCAGCTTCCTCAGCTAATCCAAAATCGATAAGACGGTACCTGCGTCAAAACGGTGAAAACATTGGAACAGAATTTACAAAGTAGGTCATATAAGGCGTCTATAATTATTGTTTATACCACAGATGGGCATAGGGAAGGTGAGAGGGGGTATTACCTCTACCTAAGGTTTCGGAAAATCGGGTATCAGGCGAATTTGGGAAAGCGAAATGTGCTGCAAGACCATTTTTAAGCTTATTGCAGAGAAAAGGGCGAAAATTCGACCTAAAAATAAAAAACATCAAAATTTTTCAGCGCTTCGCGCCGTGTTTATAATTTTTTGCATATTTCATCGCCAAAAACCCATAAATTAACTAAGCTTCACTAATAAGGGTCAAGAAACCCAGTTTATCGCACATAACGTGATAATGAACCATATTGTAGTGGGTACCCTAAACTTTACATGTACGGAATGTACATTGACTTCTGGGAGCGTCTACAAAAGTCACCACACTGACCATTACTGCCCATGTATGGTTTAGGCCTTTGTTATGCCTTTTTTTGCAACATGAATAACTATAATCTGCTCCATTCTAAGCGGCCATTTTTCGCAAAGCGTCATGTCGAAAAAGGTCGAAAAATGCGATCTTTGGGGGCTATTCTGACGAATTTCCCTAGATGTAGACCAATATATGTTGGGTCGCCTCCCCCTTTGGCGGAATCCTGGATACGGGCCTGACAAAAGTGGTTTACAAGTGCGCGACACCCACGATATCTTGCAGGATACAAGGTATGTTGTGGACAATCTGTTTTTGTGCATAACATCATTAAAACCACACCTGGGCGTGGGGGGTTTGGGGGTATGCACCCCCCAAAAAACCAGAATACCCCCAGAAATCAAAATACCCCCCCAGAATTCGAATTTTTGAAAATTTTTTCCGTTTTTTTTCGCAATTTTTTGATGCCAATGGATAGTGCTTGATGAGAAACGTCGAAAAATGGTGTTTTTATCGCCATACCACCATAGGTGGGCAGCACCCAAAATTCTGGGGGGGGTGAAAAAATTTCTGGGGGGGGTGAAAAAAATTTTTAAAGGTCAAAAATGGCCTTAAAAATGGTGGTATGGCGAAAAAAACACCATTTTTCGACGTTTCTCATCAAGCTCTATCCAATGGCATCAAAAAATTGCTAAAAAAGCAAAAAAATTTTTCTGGGGGGGTATTTTGATTTCTGGGGGGTGGGTATTTCAACTTCTGGGGGGTGCATACCCCCCAAACCCCACGCCCATGTGTGCATACCACCATTTTTAAGGCCATTTTTCGACCTTCAAAAAAATCTTGCACCCCCCCCCCACAATTTTCTTGCTGCCCACGTATGATTAAAACCCTTTTTTAGCCCCTCAAGCTTTACATACACTGATATTGCAAATGGGTCACTTGAGATGAAACAGACTTTAGGCTTAAACTTAACTATATTCACCTCATAAAAAACGAGATTATAAATCTGCGTTACCAATCACTGGTGGGTCTAAAAGGATTTTGGGTGTTTAGTTGGACCAGTACCACACATCTCAGAATTCCACTTTTATAAGTTTTTAATTTTTCGCGCAATTGTTTTGTGCTAATCTACAGACCTTAATGAATAGCGTCCATACATTTACAGCTTAGAGAATTCTGGGTGTCAGCCTTGAAAAATTTTCATAAAGTGCCTTTTTCGGGCAAAAGCGACAGATGCACGTCAAAAACACTGTTTTTTACGTTTCAGGCGATGATCGTTCTTTCTAAAACAAAAAAAAACATCAAAAAATGTCGAAAAAATTTGAAAATAAATTTGAATAAATATTACAACTTATAGTCGAAATATTGTACATGGCGCAAAGCACAGAAAATTTGACACTTTTGAACCAAAAGTTAGTAATACACTTTAAAAGCACACTTTCTGCGATTTTTTTCGGAAAATCGACAATGCGGTGGAGGGTCGCCGCAGCGATTTTGTAGGGTGAAAACGGTTCCCTCCAGCGCCCCTTCCATGTATATACACATACAATGGTAGCATTGAACAATTTGCCTCCGCCATGCCTAATCGATTTTTTGAGCCTTTTTAAACTTTAAAAAAATTTCTGGACCTGAAGCGCAGGCCCTGAAATGTAAGCCTTTTCCGCGTACCAATATTACTAACATCACTGCCAAAATTATTAAGAGCTATAAAGTAAGTATGTTAACCACACAAATCAAAAAATAATGCCTTAATTCAAATAAAAGATATCTTGTCACAAGGGATGAAGCGAACTTTCTGAACGTAGCAGAATTTTCAATCACTTTCGAAGCTTTCTGTTGAACAGAAAATTCGTCGCCTTGATGTCCCGATGTATAATTCTGTGCCTGTGTATGTGCCGCAAAGCTATAAGCAAATTTCGAATATAATCCTGTATTTCTTGATCCGTAGCATCGTGCACAAATGTCTAAAAGATAAAAGTCTATGACATTTGCACGTGACAGCTTGACGAAAAATGCTCAGCATTCTCGTGGAGCCAAATAAAGATTTTAATACCCAGTGTATGTACGTTAAGCATGCCCTTTTAGTCAATTGAGATATTGAGATTTTTAAATTATAAAACCGACACTTATTTAAACAGAATCATAAAATCTCAGGATTTTCTACAAAAAATATGTTCGGCTCGGCAACACATTTATGTTGAGATATCGCGATTTTGAGTAAAATTTAGTTTTAATTTTTTTAATTTTTTGCATTCTATAAAATTTTTCGCACAAATTTTTGAAAATTTTACAAAAATTCTGTATCAGCCTCTGAATACTGCAAAAGCGCGTAGGAAAATTTGGAGACGATACAAGACCCTAAAACTTATACATGATGACCAAAAATAGTGAAGTTTACAGTGGCGGATCTAGGATTTTCCCAAGGGGGCGTTGCGTTACCCCAACTTTTCTAAAAACTGCCTAAAATAGGTCCAAAAATTTACCCTCCAAGTGCGAAATACCGTCTTTTCGATTTTACCTTGTCTACTTTTATTTAAAATCACTATTGACGTAACAAACGTTTAGAAACTTGTATTATTGTTGTATCTCCTACATTTGTAGCCTTTGGCGTGAAATATCGGAGATTTTTAAAAGTTATGTTTGAAGACAATGCTAAAAAAGTTGTCTCTGCTCTAGAAATCATTTTAAAACCTATTCCTCGAGCAAAAATATGGCTTTTTGGCCGCCAAGAAAATAAACAAATTTCATTAGTAGGTATTACACGGCGCGATGCGTCGGACAAATCTGAGGAATTATGATCATTGATGGCCAAAAATCATTGCAAATTACATTTCCATTCATTATTTCGCTAATTATTCTGGGTTCATCCGCCTATGGAATTTCACATGTTTAAATCAACTATAGTAAGGCTCCAATAAAAGCTATGCGCAAAGAGCTCCATTTCTCTACTTTTAGGGCATATTAATTCGCAGTAAAACAAAAATTAAGTCTTCCTTTCACTGCTTTATTATTTGCAATTTTCACAATGAAGTCAAAAAATGCACTTCCTCTTGAGTGAGACGGCTAAATCGCAAACTATTTGGCGTTTAATGTATCGATTGACACTTGCCAGTCTACATCTTCTATTGCATGCATCACTCATACCGTGAAATGGTCGTGCGGAAAATAATCCATCATGAAGAACATTCTGTCGTCCTTTCGAAATGCACACAAAACATTGATAACATTAGCAGTGCCGCTAAAATAATTAACATTTATTGAATAAATAAATTCGAAGGGAAACACGTCCATCCAAGCAATAATGAAATGAAAAACACACAAAGAGAGTGTTAGATCACAAGATGATAAAAAGCCCATTTTAAAGAATTATAACCTATTCAGATCTATTGCATGCATGACAAATACTTATGTGCAATTGACTTCAGTCGCTGGAATTCAATTTTAATATGCATTTCCTTTAATGATCATCGTTACAACCTTGGTTAAACAGTCATGATCAGAGATGCACAGCTTGACTGATCAGTCTGGGAGCAGTGATCGGACCGAGGCCTCGGCCTCGGCAAGCCTCGGCGTTTTTTGGAGCCTCGGCCTCGGCGCCGAGGGCGAAGCTAAAAAGTGCCGAGGCGCCGAGGGTTAAACTCAAATTTGAATAAGTTTAATATATCCGTTATATTAACCATTTAGAATGCGTCTGCGGTACACAGGCTATTTTTTACCAATAGACTTTTCTTATGGTTTTAGTCGTGTACCCAGTTACACCAAGTTACATATAGCAAAGTGTCAATTCATTATTCATGTGATGACTAAGTTTTAATTCTCATGCTCGCTACATGGATCGGAAACACACATTCTCATAGGGGGGTTATTACCCCCTCTCAGGGTACAAGACTCAAGTCACTGTCAGACGATTTTTGGTGAAAACCTTTTGAATATTTTTGAACCTAATTTTAACTATAGCAAAAGTGCAGCTAGCTATTAGAATTTCACGAAGTGATACAGTATTTTTGAATGTAAGCAAGAGTAAATAGACAAACTATCACTATTAAGCATTCATGTAACAGCTCAAAATTTTCGGGAGGGGCTCCTCGGCATACATGTAACGGCTAGAAATTTCGGGTAGGGATCCCTGGCCATTTTTAGAAGGAGGGGGAGGGATTAGCGACTCTAATTCTATGTCAAAAATGGCAATAACACCTAAAAATAGCCAACAAAGCGCAAATTTTCGCCAAAAATAGGGAGGGTGGGTCAAAATTTTATGAAGTTGGAGGGAAGGGTGTGGGGAGGACGTCCAACCCTGGGTGGGTGGGGAATTCCCCAAAGCCCCCCTGTTACACGTATGGTTTTCGGCCATTTTTATGGGAGAGGGGGTATATAAATGATAACGAATTTTCGTCCGAAAATCGCAAAAACGCACCTAAAAATGGCCAATAAATGCAGGTTTTGCCAAAAATCAATGTCGGCTCGTGTATTTTTTGGAGCCATTTTTATACAATGTTAAAATACTTTCTTAGACAAAGTGATATTAAGTATATCGTTTTTCAGTATTTTTTAGGAAATTTCAACAAAATTTTCGGCGCTTCGCGCAAAATATCGCTAATATACTGTATTAAGATTGAAGCAGGGGCATTAAACACTCAAAAATCAATTTTTGTGTGATCTAGGCATCTTTATGCAGATTTAAATATCTTTTGTATCTGTTTATACTGTTTTTAGAAATTTTATGCAAAATAAGTACTATTTAATAACTTTGCACTTGTTTGCCGTTCAAAGATAAAATTGACTAATTTATCCTGATGTTGCATTGGATTTCTAAGCACAGTAGTGCTTATTACAAGATTTAATTGGCATATTACAATATCTGTAACATTTCTGATTTTGTAGTACAAGTTTTTTTTAGCTTTCTCAGTCGAGTTTTATGTGTAAATTTCATCAAAAGCTCATAATAATTTCGGCGCTTCGCGCCGAAGTAATATTGTCAAATAAATTCATGCCGAATTATCACATTTTGGGCCACGGTGTTTTGTATTCGGCAAAGATTTGTCATAATGTACAGAGACTTTTCAGGACCATCTTTGTACATGTACAAAGATTTTTGGAGAGACAAAAACTGTAAAAAGGTGTAAAATTCCCGAAAATTTTCGACGCATCAGTGATTGTCTGTCCTTTATATCTTTAAAATAGTAGAATTTGCATTTAGAATGGAAAAATGTCAAATATTCAGAAAGCCAGGAATTAGCTAAGATACACTACCAAAGGTCGAAAAACTCTGTTTTACCACACTAAATCGCTACTGTACCATACTATAATAGTAAAAAAAGTTGCATGTACAAAATGTTCAAAGAATTTTGAATACCATCTTTGTACATGTAGAAAGGTATCTTGCACAAAAAAAACACTGTTTAGGACTGCATGCCGGTTGCAGGTCACACACTGGCAGGATGTAAATATGTGTGTGTTTAAAAATATATTTATATAAAATATCTACAAAAATTTGTTCGCTCATACAAAGACACTACTAAATTTACTGGTCCCCCATTTTAGGATTTCACCCTTCCCTCAACTCTGGACCTTGGGAAACTATGATCGGAAAGTACAGTGCAGTTTCCGTCATATTAACTACCACACCGGAATTGGTTGACTGAAAAAGCGTGTTTCAACACGCATTACTGCAAAAGCGAGCACAACAATGGCTACAGTTCTGTCTTTACATAGCTTATTTCGTTTGTTCGTTTATTTCTTCGACACTATTTTCTTATTTATAGTAATAAAAGTTTTTAAGTGCTTGTTCAGCAATATTTTTATTAACTTTTCCAAGTCTTCAACGGCAACTTGTTAAATTTAAGTATGCTTTCATGCTACTGACTTTATTCATAAATCCTTCACAGATTTAATCTACTATTATTGAAAATAAGAATGAATTGTTTGACATTCGATAAAGTGTTTAATATTACGATTATTCTCTAGCTCATGTGCATACAAAATATTCTAAGAGTACTATTTATGGGTATAGGTATATAAGCTTGACCCTCGGCATTACCCTCGGCCTCGGCCTCGGCCTCGGCCAAGGCAAGGATTTTAAGTCGCCTCGGCCTCGGCCGAGGCCGAGGGTCCAAAAGTACCCTCGGTCCGATCACTGTCTGGGAGTCATTCAGTCTAGGGTCAGCCAAAGAGTTTTTTGAGCCGAAATGGCCTCAGAAACTAAATAAATGCTAAAATGGGGTGTAAAACGTATGTTAGTCCACAGTTTCTGAACATTCTCAAGCACTTTTACATAAAACATTTGATTTTCATCCATTTTGGCCTTTATTCGCCTCATTTTCCCCATAAAATTTCAATTTTTTTCCATTTTGGGGCAACATGCATGTTTTTTTCCTCTAGATAACTCAACAAGTTGAATGAATAAAAAAGAAACTACATATTAAGTAATATTTATACTAATTACAGGGGCATACATGTCCAGCATGGGAATTATGGGAATTCTGTTTTTGACGTTTCAGACAATACTCGTTCTTTCTAGAACATTAAAACGTAAAAAAAATCATAAAAAAAATTTGAAAAAATTGAGTAAATTGAATTGAATATAGTCAAAAAATGTGTAAATGGCGTGAAGCGCCTGAAATTTGAGATTTTTTAGCCAAAAATGAGCTAAAAACGTTTGAAAGCGCACACTTTTCGCAAATTTTACCAACTTATACGAAAAATCATTAATTCTGGAGGGGAGTCGCAGCCATTTTGCAGGGGATCAGTTGCCATTCTGGGGGGTCAAAACTCCCCAACATCCCCTTCTATGAACACGTCTGGTCAGGGGCGTGCGTAATCAGGGATGGATAGCGGCCCGGCTTCACACGGAATAAAGAAATTTCTATTTCTCACATTTGATGGATAGATTTAATTAATAATTTATTAATTATTAATTTAATTCATTTATTAATTACTAACTTTATTAATAATTTATTAATCTAATCAATAACTTATTAATTATTAAGATCAATAATAATTTATTAATTTAATTAATGATTTCTTAAGGTCTATCAATAAGGTCACCAAAACAGGTTTTTAGCATACTTTTGAGCTAGTAACCTAAAACGACGTTTTTGTTATTTACTATATTTCCGTTACTATTAAAAAAGTCTAGACATAGTAGACAGGACATGACAAACATTTTAACTTACGGAGTGTTTTACTTAACAAATACCTAAAATTGAGCACAAGAACAAAAAAAATTAAAATCTTCTACAGGCGAGCTCGCGTCGGATGCTGAGAAGTCAGTCACGCAGACAGTTTTTGTAAGTATTACAATTTGAACAGCAAAATTTATTTAAAATTTATTTTACAGTGTTGTGCAAAGATATTTCACTGACACCAGCTACGAGAAGACAACAAAACTTGTTATTTGATTATGATAAATTTAAGTTCCTTTCTATATAGCTTACGACCTCATCGTGTTAGGCTGAACACATAAGAGGTGCACAAATACGTCAAGGATGTTTGGGGGCTAAAAGTTCACCCAAACAAAGCCTTATCCATGATTTCATTTTCGAAAACCGCAAATTTCCGAGGATATCTCAATAATAAAGGAAATAATACTCACGTACTTAAGCTAAGAAAATATCGTTTTTGGTCGCGCTTGAGGCAGAATTATGATAAATACTTCACGCAGAAAATCTTAAGATTTTTAACAAGGAGATTCGATTTTTTCTTTTCGTACTTTATCTTTTAATGGTCAAAAATTCTTTTGATTTCGAAACCTGCCGCCTTTCACACTAGAAAACTCTGAGAAACACTAAACTCAAGCTCAAACAAACAACTCAAACAGCAACGTAAAACAACTCAATATTACTCGACATAGGTCTCAAACCGACCGCGCCAAATTTCCAAATTTTTTCTTTTTTCTCAATTTTAAAGCTTTGTAAATGCAACCAGTAGGTACAGAGAATTGATATTAAGCGTACAGCGCCAAAAACTTTTACTAAAACCGAAGATAAACATTAAAGTAGAACCAGCAAAAAGCGCCAAAAAATTACGAGCTCAATGGCTCAAAACTGCGCTACTTTCGTACGCATTTTTAGAATTTTAAATAATTTTATAATTTCGCGTGCCTTGTTGTATAAAGGCCATAATGAAATCGTTTTTATTGATGTTATTTCGAGAATTTTTAACTATTTCAGCCATTACGCCATCGTAAAATATTCATTTCTCTCGCTGCCACCCCTGATAGCGGACCAAATCAAAAACTTCACAACATTTACGCACCCAATTTTTCTCAGAATTGTCAGTTCACTAGCCGCTTTAGCAGAGCTCGTAGTTGGAATCAAACATTTTAATGCGAATTGTTGCTTTGGAGACTGTTTTATTCTTATCAGAACGACGGTGCTGAAGGACCCTGAAATAGAAAAGAAACAATCAGTGTTCAATCACGAAATATGTAACTTGATTCGAAAAGTATAAGAAAGAATACTACTATCAAAGAAGAGCTCTTCTTAAAAGAAAAATATTGTTTTCACTGATAATATAATGTTCAATGCATTGAGTAAAAGAACAAATTTGTTTCCTACCAAAACAGGTGCAATAGGAAGCCAGAAGCAGGTAATATTAGACATTTATTTTATTTAAAACTGCAATCTAACTATATATCAGATAGTCCGAAATACATCTATTTTCTAAAAGCAGAGTGTCTAATTTACCTTTTCCAAGACTTGATACTACATCTAATTGGTTTGAGACGTTTGATACGGCTTTGATGACTGCCTGTATCTCAGGCTTCAGCTCACTATTCATAGCCAATCTAGACATGATAATGTATCACTAAGAATAGTGCAAGCTCGATGTAAATTTACGTTAATAGGTACCGCTTAAATAAATAAAGCAGAGAAGAAAGTTATACAGCACTTTTTAATTCAGGATAAAAGATTAGCTAAATAGTCTTTCTCACAATCAAAATTGCAATATATTAAAAAAATTGGAATGACTATTATATAACAGCTATGCAATGCTTTCAGTTAGAGATATCATTGTTAAAAAAGTCGCAGACATGCACAGCTTGGAAATCCTCGGGTATGGTTGGAGTGAAATTTAAAAGATGGTGGGTACGCGTCGAAAACATCGTTTTTCATTCGTTTCAGACGATGCTCTATCATCTTTGAGCAAAAAAACATAAAATTTTCGGAAAAAAATCGAAAAAGAAATTGAACAAAATATAGTCAAAACATGATGGATATATGGTGCGAAATGCTTTAAAAAAGCACATTTTTTAAAAATGTTGAGGAAATTTCTAGGAAATTTTGAAAAGCGCGAATTCTGGTGGGAGTGAAAAAATTTCTGTAAGGTGAACATTTTTCTGCAGAATGAAACTCCCCCCTCCGAAGATAATGTATGGTCGTAAATAGTCAAAAAATCTGTCATAAAAGTCGCTATTCTGTAAGTTCAAAGCATTCAAAGTAAGAAAAATCGCTAAAGGCTTTCAAGATCAGATTCAGAGCCATGCTATTAGCTTAGCTATGCAAATTCTTTTTGGATGCAAGAAAATCGCTGAGCCATACATGCACAGAGGAGGGTGAGGGAGTGTCCGTTCATGTCCGCTGAAGGGTTAGCCAGACATGAAGTGTCCGGCGATTTTGAGCAGACGGAACGTTTTTTGCATCATTTTTGAGGTCAAAAGCGGTTACCAAAAAGCGCCAAAATTGATCACTTTTTGTATTTTCAGTATTAAAAGTGATATAATGCAATTAAAATGGACTAAAATTGCTTTTAAAATGCGAAATTATCACGAAAAGACGTTTTATAAGCTATTTGTCGTTTAAATAACAAAAAATCGTGAACGTTACATTTACTGTTTTGGATTTCTGAGATTTTACCCCCCCCTGCCGACCATGGCCTTGTGCACCTATGCGCTGAGCTGAATCGTCCTTTTGGAGATGGAACGTGGCTGTAATCTGGTCGTGCTTGCTTATGTTGCACAATTCCCTAGACTGTGACCCGGGCCTCGCTGTGAAAGCTTAAATGCGCCACTCCAGACTCCCAGCCCCATTGTATCCCCTTATCCAAGGTCCCACCCAAGCGGTAAAATTTGCAAGGTGTGCAGCACTAATTCTGAAAAGTTTTCAAAAATGTTCTGGTGGGTAAAAGGGCTAGCATGGAACTTACTTTACTTTCTGCAGCTATAACCATAGGTGGGCACCACCAAAATTATGGGTGCAAGATTTTTTAAAGGTTAAAAAATGGTCCTAAAAATGGCGGTATGGCAAAAAACATCATTTTTCATTGTTCCACATCCAGCACTATCCATTGGCTTCAAAAAATCGCGAACAAAACAAAAAAATTCTAGAAATTGAATTTTGGGTGTGTATTTTGATTTTGGGGGTATTCAGCCTTATGGGGGGTGCATCCCCAACCCACAACGCCCATATGTGGCTATAACTCATTAAGTGTTAGATATTTTAAAAATGAAACCTTGTCATGTTTAACATAAGCTATTCGTCTACCTAACCTGAAAAAGTAAGAGCTCAACGTCCCTTTCTTAAGCGATGCAGGGCGTTTTTTCAAAGATTTTTGTGTTCCACGTTAGACTCCAATCGAATCAAACAAGGAACACCCTTATTTAATATAAACGTTTCTTTGTAACTATCTGAAATACCTGTATGAACAAAAACAGAGTGTTGTACTTTATTCTCAGTCTGTAAGATAAGAAGCAAAATGTACACAATTAAATTGACGCCTGAAAAACTTAGGTTGGTGACTTCTACTGATTACACTAATGTAAATAAGACGATCGAGGCACGGTCGCGGGAGGAGGCGGCTAGAGATAAAAATCGGGTTGGCATTTTTGACCCGCAAGAGTCAGATGACCAGCCAACCCTCCAGGGTCTAACCTGCAACCCGCACATGCCAGGGGGTCTGTCCGACCCGACTCGAAAAAACCAGAGAATTTAGAGCAGCTTCTACTGAGTTATAATGACAAAACAAACTTCGTAGACGGCCACAAATTTGATTTTTACGTGTTTTTAAGCGTCAAAATAGCAGTTTTTCCATGGATTGTATGTACTAGGAGAAATATTTGGCATTTTCGACATTTTTTTTGATTTCAACCTCAGCTGGATGAAAATATTGGCATTGATTACCAGTTCCTATCTAATTTAACCTTCAAAAAAGTTCACCCGCCAGAAAATTTCAGCGTTTTTTATTTATAAATTAGCGCAAAGTGCAAAAAGTGTTGCATTTAAGATATTTTCAACGCCGATTCAGACAAGTCCGAGAAATGGTATTTCCATTGTCTTACGATCATTTATCAATGTAGCTGAAGTACGAAGCTAACACGAGTAATTTAGAAAATCAATTCGTCAAAAGTTTTGAAATTTATTACGCCTAGCCTTAACGAAGGTGTGTTTTTTCTTTAAAATTTTTATCCCACGCAGAGGGCAAAGTGCAAACCCCTACCCTACTTTGTTCCTCTCTCATTACAACAGGTGTCCCGTATTGATATTAGGTTACTCACTACTGCCGTTTGCAGAAAGTGTAGGTATACCTATGTGTCAACGTGTTACACACGTTTTTATACAGGAATTAGACAAAATATTTGTACTACTCATTTTTTGTGAGCACTCCTTAGCAGGCATTTTCATGTATTTTAGCGGCATGTTCAGGTTCTTCGAAACCTAATAATGGATTTTTAAAATCAAAAAATCTAGTTTTTCAACCCGACTGGAAAATCTCAACCCGCACACTTCAAACCGTGACCCGGGGTGCTCTGCATTCTGCTGACCTGACCCGCAAGTTGGCTTTTTGGGTCGGATCGAGCTGTCGAGTCCCAAATTTTCATCTCTATGGGCGACCGCCCTCCCCTTAGCCGGAAAAAAATTTGAAAGGCGAGATAATGCACAGAAAGATAGAAAAATTTGTATGAATCTGACGTGCTGCACCAGATGTGAAGTAATTTTCCGTAATGTTAGCAACCCTGAACCCAGTGTTGTCAGGTCACAATTTTTAAAAATTCCACAATTATTGAGAAAAACTGGGCTAAACTTCACTTTATGGTGTGAACGGAAAACTTGCAGATGTATGTGGAACAGAACGACATTGGTTGAAATGAGGAGGACTTGCAAAAAGAAAGTGCGGATAAAAAATTTCATGGAAAACGGACCAATATTGGTGAACATAGAGTTACGGTACTTTATTTTGTCATAAATGCACTCAGATGGCAGGCAATGTTAGCGAGAATATAAATGTGGATCTGAGGTGTTTCAAAAAGCAGGGCATCAGGAAAAGTCTGTGGCGATGTGAGCAAAAACGATTGAACAAGTTACTCCGGATATAGCTACATTAAAGTGAGGTATTTGACAGTTTACCAAAAATGTTCAGAATTTGGGCTAAAAACATATTTAACTGACATTTTCAAGGTCGCTGGTTACGAAAAAATGACTTTTATTGCGCGGAAAAAAATTTTTGTTTCAAAATTTTTAAATTTATAAACAATTTTTTGCGTGTTTTTTTCTGTCATTTTATATACTTGATAAGATATGTAAAAATTCAAGTTTCTGCTTAAATGACACTTAGGCTTAGGCTTAGTGTATCTGAGAAGGTGATTTCGGCTGCTTAGGTCGAGGTCGCTCCCGCTTAGATCGAGGTATAGATGCTTAGGTCGATGTATAGATGCTTAGGTCGATGTATAGATGCTTAGGTCGATGTGTGGATGCTCAGGTCGATGTATAGATGCTTAGGTCGACCTGAATTGAAGGGTACTTGTTCACTTTAACCCCTATCGAATTTTTTCCATCTTTTTTAACATTAGGGTATATACAGGGTGAATTTTTTCCATCTTTTTTTAACACCAGGGTTCTCACACGAGTTTTCCCGAGACAGAAAATAACTTTCAGGTGACAGGCTTTGACCCTCCGACCTATCGCTCTACAGCGCAACACTTTACCAATCGGCTGTCACCTTCTCGTAAGAAATAAAAACGAAGTAATGAGGGAATGGTACTTAGCATCTATACATTGACCTAAGCATCTATACATCGACCTAAGCATCTATACATTGACCTAAGCGGGAGCGACCTCGACCTAAGCAGCTTAAAACACCTTTTCAGATATACTAAGCCTAAGCCTAAGTATATTGGAAGCAAAAACTCACATTTTCCTATCAAGTAAATTATTGCAAAAGTTGATTATGAATCTGAAAAAATGAAGAAAAAAATAAATAAAATATAAATTAAAATAAAAAAACCTGATGAAAATCAAGGATTATATCATATGATAGATATATCATAATGCTGTAATGCTGTATATACCCTAATGTTAAAAAAGATAGAAAAAATTCGATAGGGGTTAAAGTGAACAAGTGCCGAATTGGGTACATGTTATTCTGCATTCCACTTTTTGAATCTTCAAATGGATGGAACTTTGAGATAATTCAAAAATGTTGTTTGAATCGTATTTAAGTAGAAATCTTTAACTGGCTGTGAACAATGCTAAGAATAGTGAAATTAAAAAAAAATTTCTTGAAAATTTGTGCAAAAAATTACAAAAAATTTTTCTTCAATCTCGGTTTCCGCGCAGTATAACTTAATTTTTTGTAATCTGCGACCTTGAAAATGGTAGAAAAATCATTTTTGTAGTAAAAATTGGAAACTTTTGATAAACTGCAAAAATTCCTAAAAGTGGCTCAAAATGTTGAATGTCGAAATATAATGTTTGAAAGTACCGTAACTCTGTGAGTTTTGTATGGATTTGGTTTATTTCTTTTTTCCGCGTCTTTTAGTGACACAAAGTATCGATTTTGCGCAATTGTATAGCAGTTCTGCCGGAATAGCGCAAAATCGGTTCACACCATATTCTTCAAAAACTCCAAAAACTGTCATCCTCTGCACTAAGTATATGGAAGCGCCCAAAAAAAACTGCCACGGGCCCCTCAAAAAAACTGCGAAAAAACTTCAAAAAAAATCAAGAATCTGCCAAAATGGGAGGAAAACTGCCTACCTGGCAACACCGTTTTTCCCAGCGATTTGATTGACATTATAGACCGGACCCAAAATTTTTTTCCACTTTTTCCACTCTTTTTCCACATTTTTTGGGAGGTCTGAAAACGTTAAAAATAGAGCGCCTGTGACTGCATAATAATTGTTACGTTAAGTAGAAAATGCTATATTACACATGCAATAGCCGCTGGTTTTTGACTGCATATAATTGTATACAAATTGTGTGCTATATTACCTAGCCAGTTCTGACGTCGCAAATGACATTACTGCCGAAAATTTAAGCTCTCTAAAACGCATTTTTGCATTATAAAAACTAGCCAAATCCGTGCAGAAGATAAGGATTTTCAATCATAGTGAAGTTCTAGACTAGATTGTCGATAAAAATGCTGCAATTGGCGCGGCGCGGCTTAAAGATTAATAACAAGTAAGAATTAAATCAATCCGGCGCGAAGCACCGGAAAATTGTTGAAGTTTTACCTCTCTAAAACGCATTCTAACATTACAAAAGTTTTCCACAAATGCCAACCAAGCCCAAAAATTTTTTACATTTCCCAAAATTTCGGTTGACAATTAGATTAAAGAGTGGAAAAAAGGTGCCTGGCAACTTTGCCTGATCCCCTGCTCGCACAAGACCTTCTTGCTTTCGAATTTTTCACAGTAACCGATTTTTTTATATGTGAGCGACAAAACATTATGGTCCGAAAGAAATCAAGTTTTGTTCAAAGCAAGCGTCTCGATTCATTTTTTCCTAACGCCACAGTGTGTTCCACGAAACCTTGCCCACCATGACTGAGTTGCAGAACAAATTGATCAATTTTCGAGCAGGGTCAAGCTTGAATATGATGTTAAGAAATCATTTGTGTAGCCATTCTAAATACGACATACCTACTTTTGAATATGATTGAAAACAACGGGTACGTTTTTTGAATTTTATTGAGATTTTTTAAAATTTCCTTCTCTTAAATGCGTAGATCTCGTTGAGAAACGCTTGGAAACATTATAATTTTTGCCTATCTACATTTAATTGCTGTGATATCCGACTTTAGAATTTTAGTCCCTCCCCAAATTCAGACTGTAGCAGTGCCTGAACTTGCTGGCTATCGCACGCATGACAAATAAACAGTTTTATGCATAGCAAAGACTGTAAACATAAAAAATGGTGGTTGCTCTCTGTATGGCTTATTCTATAATCTATTTCACATACGTTTGATCTATTAAATGAAGATTAAATGATCCTTTAGGCCCCAGAACTAAAGTCAATTCGCAGTGTAAACTTTACGCAACCACACAGTGTGATGATGATTTTAGTCGGGTTTGTAATTCTGATATTACTTTGATATTACAATCAACGTTTATGAAAAAATTTTGCTTCCACAGTGGCCTGAATACAAATAAACATTAGATGTAAACCACTTTTCACTACTGTTGAGTGTAAATAAATGCGCTCGACAGGCGTATCACGTTTGATTCCTGGTACATTTTTAGACTTGTGGTCATGTCCCGACTCAAAAGCGAAGAAGTTGGCAGAAAAAACAAGACAGAAACACGTTTAACACACTCAAAAGTTTGACTTTACACCTCCTAAAAAAGCTAAATAGTTATGTAAATAAATGCAATTTGCTGTGACATGTACCCATAGAAAGTGCTTTATTTTTATTCTATTCGACCTATCCAGACTTATAAACGGAGAAAATGGCGAACAGAAAAAACAGATAAAAACGTATTTTCCACCATCCACCATATTTTAAACTTTAAAAATCTGAAACCAACTCCCCATTGAGTGTAATAGTATGTTAGAATGTGGAAAAGTTCTGTCCTGCAAAATATTCGAGATATTTACCAATCAAAATAGAGAAAAAATGTGTTTTTTCGTCCATTTTACACCCCTAATTTCGAACTTTACACCCCCTAAATAACTCAATATTGCGTTTTTTAAACGCGGTTTGCTGCGACGTGTAGCCCTTAAAATGTACATTATTTTTATTTCATTCAGTTTATCCCGACTGATAACCGGAGATGTTGGTGGAGAAATCTTAGACAAAACTTGTTTTTTTTACACCATCCACTTGTGTGTAAAGTTTAAGCCCCTAGATCTAATTCCATATTGAGTGTACTAAAATTTGATGGTAAGGACAAAGTAGCCCTTAACCCGTAGTACATTTCTATCAAAAAAATTCCTCGGGACTCATAACCAGAATTGTTGGTAGACATAAACAAGTCGAAAAGTCGTCCAAAATGTGTCTTTTAACCCCTTATTTTTACACTCTTTGCACTCTTATTCGAGATCTAATGCGAAATTTAAAAACAAAAAGTTTTCCATCTATAGTCTGTTTCACATAGCTTCGTGCATAAATTCTAAGAATTTTCATCGACAGTAAGCCGAGAGTTACGATAATCAGATCAATACTATAATCGCAATCTGTCAGCTTATTGTCGGGGATAGTTTTAAAACTAATGACCGAAGTTGTGTGAAACTGACAATGGACAATTTTATCTTCTACAATTCTATATCATTAAATTGTATGAGGCATGTAAGCTGAGTTGTATACAAGCTAGCTAAAAAAGTGTCAAAGATTTGTATATGTTATAACGTTACATTACACGCTCATTACAAACTGGATATCGAGTGTAAACCAAAAAGTCTACAAAATCTTTCTTAATTATATATCTTCTAAAAGAACCGCACCTTCCAGATGTGTCCCGTTATAGCTGTAGGGTGGGTAAACATATGTATGTCGGGGTACCCAAGTATGTAAAAGGTGCGCGCTAATGTGCTACCTATGATGAGAACTACCCGGCGCGATGCGCCAGAAACATTTGAAAAATCGTGATAAAAATGGCTAAAATCATCGAAAAATACTCGTCATTGCGTCCAAATATTTTTTTGACGGCGGGCGGCCGTTCCCCCATTCCCCTCGCTCTCCCCGTCTAAATCCGTCCTTGCTTGAATATTACTCATTTTCTAAGAATGTTCAATACAAAATTTTCTGATTTCAAAACTACCATACATGCATGTACGAGTACAATATGGAAATTCTGGGTGGGTCATCCTGAGAATTTTCCAAAAGTATCTAACTTTTTTAGGCTGAAACCGATGAGTACCCGTCAAAAACATTTTTTAACGTTTCAGGCGATGCTCGCTCTTTCTATAAATAACAGCATCCTCAAAAATTATAGAAAATTTGAAGAAAAATAAATATAATCAAATATAATCAAAAATTAAAATGAGAATATGGTGCGAAGCTTCGAAAATTCAACATTCTGAATATAATGCTTACAGTACCATACATGGGCACCAAGAAAATTCTGGGGGGTTCGGGTCAAATCACCAAAAATGTTACTAAAAATAGAATTTTAGGGGTCTATAGTAATCTGCGAGGGTTCCCCCAGAACCTCCCACGCCCATGTGTAGTATCTATACTTTCTATGATTTTTTTTGTGGAAAATCATCAATTCAGTGGGGTCATCACAGCCACAGTGCGGGGGAGGGGATTAAGAAAGGGGGAATTGTATCCTCCAGAAGTTGAAACCCCCCCCCCCGCAGATTACTGTAGATCCCTAGAATATTATTTTTAGTAACATTTTTGGCGATTTGACCCTAACCCCCAGAATTTTAGTGCTGCCCATGTATGTATGATCACCACAGCCATACAGGGCCGTGCTTAGGGTTTTAGCGGCCTGGGAGAAGCTGCTTTTAGCTGCCCTCCAAAGTTCAATTTGTACAAAATAAAGCATTTTTATAGGAATTGGCAGAAAATACTCGTACATACAGCGAACATTAGAGATTTTTTCTCTGTGTTGGATCGAAAAATGTAGAAGTTCATTTTTTATATTTATTTTTTCGGCTTTTTGAGCAGCAAGATTAGCCATTAATCATTACAATTACCTGTAGGATATAAGGCAAGATGCATAGTTGAAATAATATTATCGGCTCAGAGAGATTACCTTCAATTTCTTATTTCAAATCAAAATTTATCAAACCAGTTTTTTGAAAATTGTACAAAAATCTCCTTAAAAGTTTTGACAGTGTGATTGACGATTGGCTAGTAGACCTAAGCATAAAGGCAGAGCATGGCCGGTAATGGCGAGGTCAGACCGGATCGGTAGGAAGTCAGCAAGCGTACTTTTTTTAGTTAAAATGACTTTAAATTTGAAATAGCGAAAAAATAGCCGTAATTAAGCGATTCATTTCGAGCAGTTTTGCAAGTATCTTCAACGTTTTCGATCTTACTTTTACATTACGATCATTACCTTAAAGCAATATTCTGGGAAAGAAAGGAGAGTTTACAACCTCCAGAATCTGAAAATCCCGCTGGAAAAATCGATAAACCCACAGAATTGAATTTTAAGCATCTTTTTGGATTTTTGCCGGTTTTGACCCCCATAATTCGGCTGCTGTCCACATATGGTTGTCGGTAGAATAAAAGGGTGTATGAGGTATTTAAGTATTGACGATTTTCTCTCGATTTTGCTCCATCAGACACACAGAAGCTGATTCCTGCCCTGTATGGCCTGGACGCCATTACCACGATGTCAAAACAAATTAAGATAAAGAACGGACAAAAACTACAGATTTCTTACGAAAGCGCTTGAAATGGTAAAAAACTGTCAATTAAAGATATATTCTTACACTTTTTTTACCTAAGCCAATTTGTTAATGCCAATCTAGCTCAAAAAGCTCTTGTCTTATCTCCAGATGCGCTGCTGTGCATCTGTAGTTAGTTCTCTCTGTCAACCAAAGCGGACACTGAGCAGCACCCTAATTCTGGGGGTCAGGTTGGGATAAATCGCCAAAACTGCTACTAAAAATAGAATTATTGGGACTACAGTAATCTGCGGGGGTTTTTCAATTTCTGGGGTACAAACCCTCATAAAAACTCCCCTTCAATGCCCATGTGTGGTTGACACACGTACGAGACATACCTTATTCAACACTGGACACAAATGTAGATACAAGCAGCTGTCAAAATATACCAGCAGATTTTTTGGGATAACCAGCCTCAATGACTCAGTTTTTTATGTTTTAAATAATCGATGCTTGATTATTACGAGATCAGCCCGATGACATCACAGTTTCATCGGAAAGGCCTAAAACCCCTCATTGGAGTACGTGAATGCTGGGCTGGCTCGAATTCGATGAAGCTGTCAATTCAGCTGTCTGAATATGATTTTCAAACGGTCTATTTACAAAATGTATCAAATCTGGAAAGACTCCATTAATGAAACGGAAATTAAGCAATTATCTTGCGTCATTTATTTGAATTATTTGCCCAGGATGCTTATATTTTAATTATTATCTGATGTGAATAATGCGAACTGGATATACAGTATCTTGCTATTGCGCGAGGTACTTACTACTTCACATTTGCTTCATAGTGAAAAATCTAATAATTTTGGAAGTGGCGGTACAATTTGAATGCTTTACTAATAGCTCAGCACTTTCAATCTGTATAATTATTTTCTGGTGTAATAATTTCTAAAGTTATCCGCCGCTGTATCAATAATTCTCTGTCTGGCTTTTTGCCCATGAGGTGCATAAAAATTTAGACAAAATAATTAGAAATCAAATGCTTTCCGTAAACTTTGATTTATACAGACATCTTGTGGGGTGCGCGTAAAAGTTGTCATTACATTGACTCGCATGTCCCGTTACTAATTTATATCTATTATGTAACTCGTCATTCCGTATTTTATCACTTTGGCTTTATTAGTAATTAAAATTTCTTCCTTCTTTCTTTCTTCTTTATATTTTATATCGTTAAAGCAAACATATACACACATTAAGCGGTCGAGATCATAGGTGGGCAACACCGAAATTCTGATGGGCAGAAGTGCAATTTTTCAAAGGCCAAAAAATGGTCCTAAAATGGTGGTATGGTGGAAAAAAATCCATTCTTTATGGTTTCTCATCGATCACTATCTATTGGCATCAAAAAAATAGCGAAAAAAACAACAAAATTTCAAAATTGAATTCTGGGGCTATTTCAGTTTCTGGGGGTATACTCCCCACGCCCACATGTGGTCGAGATGAGTTGGAAATAACGCGGTCTTGCCACATAAAGACATTTTATGTTGATCATTCTCATTAATAGTTAAACTGAAAGCCCGACCTGAATTCAGGCGAGCTGACCACATTGACAATACTTGATTTTCTACAATAGCTGCATTTTGATTTTCTACAAAAGCTGCGTCTTTTTGTTTTATATTATATGCCTATAAAAATTAAGCATATTCCATATGACTTACGAAGTTCTTACAAAATATCTTACGGGACTAAGTGTAAAACTATGCGAGCTTCGCCAGCCCAATTTTTACTAGGCAGACAATTCGGCAACAAATTCGTCTGTCCCAAAAATTTCGATCCATTACCCGCGCGTGGATTGATGCGTTTCGGTATTTTTCGGCTTTCGTGGAAACAGTCATAAATTATTACCTTTGTGCATTCATGAAAGACAACCGATTTTTTTGCCATTGCATACTTATCCGGAATAATAAGGGATCAGAGTAGAGTAAAGGAGATAGTACGGTAGTAATTTCTTTCCTACTTCGCCATATAGTTTTGTTGTAACCAAAGACTTAGCCAAATAACGCTGCATGCAGTGGTACCATATATGGATTGTGTTTGTATTCAACTTGCAAGAACGAGGATGATGTTAAAAACAAGTCTGAGGATTATTGAAAATTTGCCCCAGTTTTTCTCACTCCTCTATAAGCGTAAAAAACAAGAATCGCGAGTTTTCTATTGTCTGAATTACGGTTCCCATGAACCCAGTGAATGACCAATTCGATAATATAAGTAAGTATGATTATATAAAACGTTTTCAGTCTCGTGTGCTATGAGTACGAAATTTTTCAGTTTTTTGCTCGACAATAACAAGCGCCACTCTGTCTGACAAGCCTGCTATCGAAAACAGACGGAGAACGGCCTCATGTGAAGTGCGTCATCTTGATTCTGAACGCAATGTTGACAAAACAACTAAAAAATTAATAGCACTTACAAGGAATCGGCGAGTTAAATGAAAAAAAATTTACGTAAAATATTTTGGCTTCTATCGAAATTCTTCACGCCTATCCTCCAGTTTCATAGAAAATTTTTCAGAAAAGCATTTGTCGCTCCTGACGTATACTAGTGGGAAAACAATGTTGCACGGATTTTCATCATGCAAAACTACATTTTTTACTGATTGTGACTCGATTAACATTTATTGTAAGACATTTTGGAGAAGAAAACGAAAACTTAATTTGCTTCGCAACAATTAAAATAAAAAATAACTATACATATATTTTATGGAAGCGCGCTGAACCAATATGTACGTCAGAATTCACAATAAAAGCAGAAAATGCTCAGAATTGGCTTTACCCGTGCAATATTTCTCCAATTAATTTAAGTTTTAATCCAAATAATAAATCCGATGACAGCTTCCTGAGAAATCTGTTCGGATAGATAATTTGGGCGAATGTGCTGAAGAGGTAATAGATTTGGATAAATTTGAAAATTTTGGTTATGTCGACATATGCAGAACATAGATGGGCGGCACCAACATTCTGTGGGTGCAGGATTTTTCAAAGATCAAGAAATGGCCTTAAAAATGGTGGTATGGCGAAAAAACATCATTTTTCAACGTTTCTCATCGAGCACTATCCATTGGCATCAAAAATTGCGAAAAGAATAAAAAAATCTTCAAAAATTGAATTATGGGGGTATTTTGGTTTCTCGGAGGTGCATATCCCCCAAACCCCCTACGCCCAGGTGTGATGCAGAGTGTCTTCTCGTTTATTTAGCAGTCGCTCTAATCAATTAAATAATTTTCGAAAATAGATGAATCGCTACAGAAAATACAGACGAATATTTATTATTTTTTACATATTCTTAATTTTATTTGTCGTATTTATCACCTATTTACTTGATTGTCTGCTTATTTTTTCATTTAATTTGTTTATTTATTTAAATTGTACATACTCTGTTTCTTTTTTCTATCATCGATTCATTATTTATTTGTTTTGTATTCATTCGAATAACTAATTGCTTACGGATTTATTCGATTTATATTTTTAATATTTACATTTTTTTAAATAGGAGTTTGTTTGATTTTTATGCTCTTTTTGGAACAGTAAATCGGCATAGCGATGCATTTTGTTTTGAATTGAAATAAGTTTATTAATCCAAAATAAATAATGAATGATGACTAAATATCGATAGTGTGTCTCGTAAGTTGTTTGTTGGCCCCTGCGTTGCTTTGGACGCGTGTAGAAAGTATTGCTTAAACGGTAGACGTACCAACATATACCTACCTGCTATTGAAGGCACCGCAAAAAAGCGATTGCACGGCGGTCACTTTTGATGTCTGATTGAATATAAAAACATGCGCCATTTGGTTGAATATCGTAGCGGAATATTTTATGCAATGCAAACTAAATTCAGGGGCGATTTTCTCGAACTTTCAACGCGAACAGGCTCTAAGTGGGCATTAAATCGTCTTTTAGTTCTAGCAAAGTTTCGCAGAAACAAGCTGTACACGCTTAGTTATACGTTGTATTTTTAACGCCTGAATGAAATTTTTCCGATCCATTCGTATAAAAATATGCATACACGGGCACCCAGCCGCAAGCTAGCTACAGTAGGACTAATGTACCTATATATAAATATAAGTGTTTCTGTTGCTAAAACCGTATGATCTGCGAAAAAGTTCGTTATCTAAGCATCTTAATATGTAGAGCTTACGTTAACAATAAGAAGGCCAAAAGCTTTCCACCACGCGGACTGAAAAAACGTCTTAAACATAGCAAAATTCGTACAATACTCGCGTTTTTCCTATCAAATTTGAACGTCATTGCGGCACACTTGAATCTGATGTCATTGAACGTAAGCCAGTCGAGTGAAACAAAGCTTTACATGGCGATTTTTTATGTTTCCACGAATTTGAAGACGCGGCGCGAATGAATGATTTAGCCACCCATCGCGTGCATAGATGGGCGGCAACAAAATTCATGGGGGAGGGGGGGCAAGATTTTTCAAATGTCAAAAAATGGCCTTAAAAATGGTAGTATTGGCGAAAAAACACCATTTTACATCATTTCTCATCGAGCACTATCCATTGGCATGAAAAAATTGCGAAAAAACAAAAAAAATTAAAAATTGAATTTGGTTGGAGGATGCATACCCCCAACCCCCACGCCCAGGTGTGATCGCGTGTCGTTCGCAGACAAATTTAAGATCACGATCACGGTTCAAACGTTCGAAAGTTGTAGCTTGGAAGGAATGCATAGTTAAAGTAAGCCGCACCGCTCAAGCAGTCCGTCTTATCTTGTCACCTTTTACGCAAACAAATTTCGGACTGCGTGCATTACACGCATTTTATGAGTCTAGCTTTTGTCTTTGTCAAAAATTTCTCCCTTTTCTGTTTACTCTTAACGCCTGCACTACAGTACGATCAACGAAATCTAGATTTCTTACTTTCAAGCTGCTGTACCAGCAGCAGTCTTGTTTTTAGATTTGTGTACGTTGTGTAAACAAGGAACGTGCTGGACAAGTTTATTCGTAGGTACTCGTATGCGTGTAAAATCATCTAAAATGTCGATCGTGCATAACGTTGCAGACCGAGTTACTGCACGCACAATTATTTTACTATACTAGCAATGCAAAACTAGTTTTCGGGGATCCATTTGCAACTTTTTGGTCGTGTGCAAATTTGTCTTTTCCAAATTATCAGCGAGCTTTACAGTATACTGGTGTCACGTGCACTTGTACGTATGTATATACATACGCAACATCAGATGCCTTCACACATGCATGCTCGCAGATGTACATATGTACGCGTGCTTTTAAAAAGTAACCGATCGATGTTTACTTTTGTAAGACCGGTTATCTTATTAATGTTGGTGTAAAAAGCTTTTGCTAGGCTTCAGCAGTTTCGTATGCTTCAAATAATACAAGTTAGCTACGAATAGGTGTTCGCATAAAATAATCAAAATTTCGACATGAGTTCGATTCTAAAAACAACCTTTTATTTCGCATACAAAAAGTACCTACCTACTTCAGTATGATATCTATACCTAATTGATTACAATTTCATTACCTGGCCTGAGTTATGATATGCTAAAATAAATTACAAAGGATTTCGTCGAACTTTTTCTTATAGGTTTCGTGGTACCTATAACCTAAACTGCAGACAGCTTTGCGTACAATATAATTAGCAAGAATAATCATTCGCACGCGCATGGGTGCACTCAAACCAGTCATAGTCTATGGTTGGGGATTAATTTTTGGCGAGCAATGTCAAACAGATTTTTCTTCACATGCTATAAGCAGATTTGCGAATGCGCGCCCTCTAAATCCCGTGATTTTAATCTGTTGACTTGATCATTCTGGATGCCAGTCGGATTTTAGAGCGAAAAACACGCGTTGCTCTCACATTAATCCCTAAGGCTGAGAAACACTGTCGAATCATTAATATACGGTACTGTAAGGAAAATAAGGGCCTCTAATTAACGGGCGTGGCTCAGAAACCGCCCGGTACCCATTGTACGACAAGTAATTAGTAGTTGTAGTAATAGAACAAGAGTTGTACAGATATTTATGTATATGCATGCAGATTTTTGGAAGTCTAGTTTCCCTCAGGGTCCATGTGCACAGACACAATACATCAGCAGTACTACATCATTTAGGGCACATCCTCATATGCATATCGCATCGCATGCATGCGATATGCAGGTAGTGGCCCCGTGTAAGAACCGTAATTATCGCATTTGAAAGCACTTAATCGTTATGGTCGATCATTAAGCAACAAAAATAGGGACAGTTCTATTACAATTATGTCCCGCCAAGTAAATTTACTTTTAAGGACGAGTTTTTCAATCGTGGCAGGACGAACTGTTAAGTAAACAATAATTTTAGGATTACGATCGCTTATATGTAGATATCGCGAATTTCGCCTATTTTTCGAAAACGGCAAATAAAATTCGAAAAAAGCTCGAGTCTCAAGTATGTAATAAAAATATTTTTTACTCACTGCAGCATATGCTTATTTAAGTATATATTCAAGTTTAATAATTTATCGGGAGGTGAATAATATACCATAAAGTACTTTATTATTTGATTAATTCCCAACATTTCGGTCAGAACAATTGCAATAGGCGACGTCAATAAACGAAATTTATCGGGCGAAAATTTCCTATGAACAATCAAGTCGGCAGAAAACAATCCTACTTGACATACAATTCAAGTACGCATGGAACGACGGTGGTTGATTTAAACGAACCCGGGATATGGGTGGGCATGTACAGTTTTAAAATTATTGTTTTTAGTCCAAAAATTTTTGTTCTGAAGTGCCTTTTTGGCTTTAAAAACGACAGGTATACTATCTTTGACGTTGCTAACGATGATTTTCCCTAAAGTGGAAAAGCACATAAAAACTCAAATAAATTGAATGAAATGTGATCAAATGTCTTCTTAAAATTGAAACTTTCGAGCCGTAAGATATCTTAAAATGCTTTGAAAAGCATATTTTCTAAGATTTTTAGGGAGCTCAAAATTATACGGGGGTCAGCCAGAAATAATTCAGGGATTAAACGTATCACATAATAAAGTAGGTTCGTTCAAGGAAAATATAATTAACACTTTACAAAATTTCAAACCTTAGTAACAAGATTTCAAAATATATTTTCCGCGAAAGTTTTATACATTACATCACTTGAAAAAAAGGTTGCTTTTAGGCAGCAAACGTAAAGAAATAGGTCAAGATGCAATTACTTCAAATTAGAGTGCACAGCTTAAACGGTCTTCGGCCAGCTTAATAGGAAAATATCCACATTTTGAAATTTCACAATGCTTATAGCTTCAATTTTAGACTTGAAATCACTAATAACATAGAATAAACATTACATTTTTGTTGCACTTTTGCGAAGAAATTCCGATTGTCTCTTCTAAGTTTCACTTGACCTTATTTTTTGTAAAAATCGTAAAGTGATATATATTTCCTCTCATTTCTGACCTTATCCATTCCTTTTCCTTCTTTTTCATCCAAAATTGGTCACGCTGAGATTTTTCACACTTCCGCCATCATTTGGACGTAAACTTGCGTTTTAAAAGTATTTTAAGGTGCTTTTCATCATTTTGGCCGAAAATACAAGGTCATTAACCCCTCCTAAGAATGATCAATCACCTCAATTTTGAGCCGTTACATATATAGTTCAGACCTCACCAGTCCTTCCCTCTAACAAGAGGAGAAATTTTTCAGGAAGATCAAATTAAAGTCGGAAGATGACAAAAACAAGCGAATTTTTTCTACTGAAAAATACTCGATATTTTTAAAATGAAACGAAAATGTTTCTAAGCAGGCTTAAATAACTTTAGCTTAGAAAAAACAAAAGTCTCTACTATCCGACGACCCTCAGTTCAGCTTCGCACTGTCTTTAAGATCAGCCGATCCCGACCAGACAAGCTCGTGATGGGTTTGGGGTCTAGAGCACACGTAGGCGTGGGGAGGGGGCTTACGTTCCCCCAGAAATTAAAAACCCTCCCGCAGAATACTCTTAAGCCAAGAATTCGATTTTTAGTAATATTTTTGGCGATTCCACATAACCAGACTCCCCTGAATTTTCTTGCTGCCCATGTATGGTCTAGAGTCGATTGAAAAAATGGGAAATTTCTCTGAGAAAAATGAGGCAAAATGAAGGCTAAAAACCTATGAAGATTAAAATTTTCGTCAAAGTGCTTTAAATTGATCAAAAACTGTAGATCAAAATAGTTTTAGCGCTATTCTAGCAGTTATACCAGCTTTTAACGTTATTTTGCTCAAAAAAACTTAACATTTTGACTCACCCCAGACCGGTGGACCCCCTCCTAGACCGGCCAAACGGTGGACCTATAATCCCGACCCGACCTGACCCGATCATCTGCCACGTGCAAAGTACAGTTTGGCAACAAGAAATCCTGTTTACAAATAACGACGAGATGCCCGCAAAATAATCCAAACGAATAAAAAACGCATGCGCATACATCCACGAAGTACGAAATTTTCTCTAGTCAACATCTGGTCACTATAAAGCTTCTATACCAAAGCGGACTTAATTGACAATTCAAGTTTACGAATCACGGCTTACATGTTGTAGATGACCCGTAAAAACGTGAAAATATTACGACACTTAATGCAATCTATTGCTTTGTCGGAGGAATAATGAAATCCTGCATTTTAATCATACTAATTTTCCGCATTTAAAAATGTGGTGCGGTGATCACACAGCAGTAGGGGTGTTTTCGGGATTTGGACCCCAGAAAAGCCTACCATTCGATAGCCAAGATTTGACAATTTGCGCCCAATCGAACTTTCATCATTTTAATGCAAATTTTCCAAAGCTAAAAGAGAAAGGTATCGTATCGTAAGGATGGTTTTTGTCTTGAAAATCTATTTCCGCCCTTTTCCGACGTTTGAAAATTTTCGGACCGCCTCAAGCATGCGTGTGGGGGATCTGACTGGACCATAGATGGACAACCTCAGGGTGGTCAGGGAGGGTTGAAATCCGGGATTTATGCGATAATCGTATTTATTCGGTAAATTAGGACGAAATCCACTTGAAAATACACTATTTTGGACCGACTTCAGCCGACAGTACCAAAGTTTCGGATTTTATTTTATTTTACCCTTCTCCCTATGTGCATGTTTGTTCTGGGCCCCCTAAATCTGGAAGACTCCCATAATCAATAGACTTCAAAGATTTGCATGTTTAGTGCTATTTTCGGCGACTTTGCGCCATCGGACCCCACAGAATTTCGCTGCTGCCCACCTAAGCGCTTCCCATTCATGCTGATGTCTTAAGTTGTTATGCTTTCATCTAGTAAAAGTCAATTTAGATAATAGAAGGTCTTCAAAAGCAAGAACTGAAGTCAAAAACAAGGATGTCATTTCCTACTACTGAAATGTTAGTGCGTTCTTTTCGAGACTATTTTCTTAAATAAGACATGCTTTGAAATTGATCTATTTTAAACTTTTTCTCAAAAGACACCAGCATCAAAAATGGGAGCACACGAGAAAAACTTTCTCAACTCTAATAGATGCATGGAGAAGTGAAAGCAATTCCAATTTAATTGTTCCGCACACATTCTAGTGCCGATTTTAAGCATCTATCGAAAATTTGTTATAAATTTTGTATGCAAAAAAACATGATACATATAACGAACTGAACATCGTTCTTTATAATAATATTTACAATTGATTGTCGCATGAGTATTATGACTTACCGAATTCCAAAAAGCTAAACAACGAAAAAAATTATGGTAGGACGCAAATCACATTGTTATATCGTCGGCGGACGACATCAGCGACAAAATAATCGATAACGGCGGCGAATCGTCAAATTTTGTCCATCGAATGGCAAACTGGTCCACAGGAAGAAAAACGTTACGGCTTTTTAAAACTGAGCCAGCGGCAAACGAAATTCTGAAAAGATGAAAAAATGAATATGCAGTCAATATCCTGTGACTAGCATAGATACGAGTTTCAGGAATAAAAAAACAATCGTACTTAAAGCTTAACACGCCAGGAGATCAGCCCGGCAAGTTTCAAGGAGAAAGAACTAATCCTCTAACTTTGGAACTAAATCGAAAAACCGCAAATTCAGCTAAAGCAAGTCAGATAATAAGCCTAATTTTGAATAAATATGAAAAACAACTTTTAGAGGGCTGAGCGCTCAAAGCATTTGATACACGATTTCTTATTTTAATCCTTGTACATGCAGGCCGGTATCAAGGATTTTGTTTTGAGGGGCCCAAAATTTTTGAAGTCGATTATCTCGAGAATGAAATGGGCAGAATAAAGGCCTTTTTAAGCGTCTCTCGGCGAGATATTTTAAATGATGAGAAAAAATTCCAAATACTTTAAGAAAATTTCACTTTACCTTATATTCATTTACAAAAATCTATGATTCAAAGTTTTTGCTCAAGTGATTTTTCACCATCCAATCCATAACAATTTCTTATCTTTTATCTTTTAACTAATCTTTGTGTTTTGCAAAAAAGAAGCACAGAAAATTAATGATTCGGCGCCGGACAAATTCGGCATGTTCTTCATTTCAAATCGAAATTTGAGTGGGTTTGAGCAGCTTAAAAGACGAAAACTATGTACATAAAATAAATAATAAAACCGGCGCCAAGTGACGGAAAACACTGTGTTTAACAGCTCATGAGTACGTTTAAAACATGTTTTGTCTGCCTTTCAGGAGCACTTCAAAAAATTTTTTATTTTTCCCTCGGGGAACCTTGCTAGGAACAAAAAAATATTATTTCGGGGGAGACCCTGCTCCTTGATATGGTCTAGCCTCAGATGCGACCAAAATTTTGCCTGAAGAATTCGGAACATTCCCATTGAAACCAAGAAGTGATTTATTCCTAGTAAAAATAGTAGCTTACGCTGTCGATTCACTTCTGCCTGACCCTAATTTGGAATTCTTCAGAATGGTGAGCCATGAGTATCTCTGTAAACGATCAAACGATCACATTATTTCCGCTACAATTTTTGATAGCTTTTATGAGGCTGATCTAGAATTTTCGTAAGGTACCTGTACTCTAACTTTTCCTTAAATGGTCCGAAATAGTTCTAAAAATCCACCATTTTGTCGTTTTCTAGTGTTAAATTTTATTTGAAGTCCTAGTCCGAAATTTCAAAGAAATTTTGTGTCAAAAAGCTACTTACTCGTATGATACCAAAATTTTACCATTTCTAGCGGAAATCCGGTGTTAACGTCAGGAAATTTGTGAAATTCAGACAAGCGGAAGCTTTGGAATAAAAAACTGTCACTCTTTCCACGCATTCGTGAATTTAGATCAATATACGCAAAAATATTGAGAATGAGGGGAAAAGGACCTAAATTTTTCAATTTTTAGGACTTTTTGCTTAGAAACTGGACCAATATACTAGAATCGCTACTTTTTGATTCAGAAATATTTGCAAGAAAGAAAATTTCCGTTGTCCAATATATAATTTTTCTTATAAAAATGTGAGCATGTTTGTATGAATGTCAATAAATGCTACAACAATTATTCAGCGCGGACTCGCTGCAAAGTTCAAGCGCAATGTCATTCCTTAAGAATTTCGGCGCAAAAGCGGCTAAAAATCAGTAGATTTTTCTAATCAGCATCAGGCACGTAGCTGGCCTTCCGAATTTGAGGGGACTAAAATTTTAAAGTCGGACAACTGCTCGTAAATAATCAAAAATTATGGTGTTTTCAAGCGTTCTCGGAGAGCTATACGTATTGGAGGAGAAAAATTTAGAAAACTTCATTGAATAATTAAAAGTGATTTCAATCATATTAACACAAATGATTTCTCAGCATTATGTCCAAGCTCGACCCTGCTGAAGAATTGTATGACTTGTTTTGCTCTCAGTTTTGCCAAAGAAGAAGCAAAATGAAAAATAAGTAGCTTTGATCGTCAGAAAATTTTGACATATTGATCATATTTACTTGGAGTTTAGCTGTTTGAAAGACAAAAGTTATATCAAAACAATAAATTCGGCGCGAAGCTTATTAACTCAAAGTGTGCTAACATCTGCTCTGGCGGTCTTTCACGTCCCCCACAAAAATTTTCAATCTTTTTCTTTGGGGGACGTTTGTAAAAATACTCGTATTTCGAAATTTAAGGGGGACTACTTCCTACTATCCCCCATAGCTATATGTGCCTGATCAACATTTGAAATAATTTTTGTGACAATAAGCAGAATTGAAATTTTCAACCGCTAAAATCAGTTTTATGCGGCGCGGGCTGAAAATTTCTCGCAGAATTATCAAGTTATAATAAGTACATCTCATCCTTTCATACCAAATTACAGTTCTCTTTTTCTAAACTTGTGTTTTATCAAAAAAATTTAAACGACCAACCACTAAAAAATTCAAGAAGAATGCATAATGCAATTGATTTTGAGTGCAAAGTAAGAAAATCGAACAAAGCATGCAAGCGGAGCACGATAGAATCTTGTGAAAGGGTCTAGATTGGCTCAAAATGAAACGAAAGATTCTCGTTGCTTCCAACAGTGGCGGCGGATCCAGGATTTTCGTAAAGGGGGGACGTACTCCAACTTTTCCTCAAACAGTCAAAAAAAGGTCCAAAAACCTTCACTCGCATCTTAATGATGATGTTTTTTCGCCCTGTTACATCTTTTACTCAAAATGATTTCTGGTGCAATTTTTATCCAAATAATTTCAAAACTTCCGGCAACTTTGTGCAAAAAAGTGCTTAAATTTGTTTACCTTTAGCGATAGAAAATTAGTGGAATTTAGACAAAACAGAAGTTTTATATGACTGTTTCCTGTATTTGAGCATTTGCAGCAAAGCCTATTGAAGTATTTCATGCTAAGCACCGATAAATTTTTAGAATTTATGCTGAAGATGGAAATAAAATGGCAAAAATATGGCTTCCAGGCAGCCGAGGAAAAAATTTAATTAGGAAAATAATTCTGCGCGAAGCGCCGGGAAAATTTGAGATATCACAATAGTCGATAATCAAAAATTACCTCGCTATGTGGAGCCAATAAGAAGCAGCCGCATCCCCACCCTTCGTGAATCCGCCCCTGGCTTCCAAGCATCAACTGCGCTTGAAAATTTAGAAAACTTACAGGCTTTCTGTAATAATGTTCAATAGGTCATGCACACTTAAAATATTCATTTTTGGAAGTCTAGCATTCCCATGGAAGGTGACGGCCACACATGTATGTGGAAGGTCTGTACCCCCAGAATCTAAAAGGATCCTTTCCGAATTCAGATGACGTACAGAATCATATTTACAGTCAGCGAATGTAAGTTGAAAATTTTGTTGTCACCGACAAATTGGAGGGATGCCCCAACTAACATGGCATCATGTGTGGCAAAGTGAAGGGCAGATAAAATTTATTGACCCTCCTTTACCATGAATTTCAAATTTTCACAAGGCGTTTATTCATGATAGTAACTGTTTCATGATGGCTCTCCTAACTGCAATTCTAAAAATCTCAAAATTTTTGTGAGAATTTAAGATCACAAACTAGAGGTAAATATGCCCTTAATGTGCGAAATAGCGTTTGTTTCAATGTTTTACATTGTCTACTTTTATTTAAAATTGCTTTTGACGCAACATTTTTTTCTAAAAAATTATAAAATTTTCGACAATTTTACATGGAAAAATCATTATACTTCTTTGATTTTAGCGAAAATCTGGTGCGAAATGATTAAAAATTTGTGAAATTTAAGCGGAATAACGTTTAGAAGCTTGAATTACTGCTTTATTTTCTGTATTTGTGGCATTTGACGCGAAATGTCGAAAATTTTTTAAAATTATGCTTGAAACTATGAGAAAACTATGCTGACAAAGCTGTTTTTGTTCATGAAATCATTTTAAACCCTATTCTCTGAGCAACAATATAGCTTCCAGGCCACCGAGAAAGTAAATAAATGTCATTAACAGATATTATCCGACGCGAAGCGCCGGAAAAATTTCAGAAATTATGATCAATGATGGCCACAAATCATTGTAAATTACATTTATCTCGCTAACTATTTTTATCTAACGGGGGAGGGGGCTGGCCGTCCCCCGTTCCCCTTAAATCCGCTAATGCTAGAAAGGAAAAACATGATTAGAAAAAGTCAAAAATCACGCGTTTTATTATTTTTAGGCCTAAAATGTACTCCAGTAAACAATTTTTGGGGTTAACCCTAATAATTTCTATGCTGTTTATTTATGGTCGCAAAACGACAAACTCTATTTGCACTATTTCGCAAACTTTTGGGACTACTTCTATTGTTCTTAAAAAATTGCAAAGATCCTCAGCCGCACTGTAGCAAACTGCAATTATAGAGAAATCATAATTTCGAAATTTTAGCGCTTCATGCATATGTAAATTCGCAGTAATTTTATGCAATTTTGGATCATTGTGATGTTTCATTGGACTTGAAAATGATAAAAATGCAAAATCACCTTGCGCTTTGCTTTGATTTTATAGTTTTCTTTATGTTTGTCTTTAGCAACTCACTGTTGGATAGAAAATCGTAAAAATTTCCACCCTTTGTTATATTCTGCAGCTCTATCTCCCAAAAAGCCAAAAATTAATTCAAAAGAGGACGAAAACGTAATGTACGAGTAGATGTCAAAATTGTCAGGACGCCTCAATCAGCTACTATTTTTCTATACTTTTCACTAAAAAGAAAAGGACTATTCAGTTTTTTGCGTGTCTACTTATCAAAAGAAAACTGAAAATTGATTAAGAACACTACGTAAGTCATAAAATCATTTTTTATTTTAAAAATTGTTTTTTTTTAATTATCTTTCCTAACAAGCTTTTCCCTTTAGCAAATAGCGATATGAACATGGTTCTCATTGAAATCAATGCAATATATGATCGTACATGGACAGAAACAAAATTCTGGGGAGTCCGATGGGGCCAAATTGCCAAAAATAGCAGCGAAAATTTGATTTTGGGGGTCTATCGATTTTGGGGCGCCTGTCCAGCCCCAGACCCCCACGCCCATGTGGACATATGATTCCATTAGTTGCATTATTACACTGCAAATGAAATTAAGCTCGAAATAGTGCAGCAACTTGGTAGAAACGTAGCTTAGGGGATTTAAGAAACTATAAAAACAGAAAAAATAGGAATAGGTCCCTGGAGAATCGATAGACAGCTACTACGTATGGAAGCTCTTAGCAAAATAAATAATGATCAAGAAAACGCATGCATTTTTAAATAATTTTTAATCGAGCCTTAATTTTTGCAAGTTTCTGTGGGAAACACATCAGGATCTTATATCTGACAAGCTCAAAAGCCTTTTTGAACACCAGAGATTTTAGAGAAAACTTTTAAGGCCAGAAATGATTACAACTAAAATTAGATGGGCTATTAGCTAAAAAAACTATTTCGACGGCATACCCTTTGAGACTATTTCTGACTATCGGGCAAAAATTTAAGTTTATAGATAAGTTGAAAAGACAATTTTTCGAGATATGTGAAGAAACATTTTAATAGAAAACTTGCTTCATTTTTAACATAAATTAATATCAGCATTTCGCTTTCCCAACTACCTGAAAAATCAAGTCAGAGCGAATGAAGTTTTTGTGGATACTTAATCAATTTGCTTCAAAACAACAATAAATATTAAAATCTCGGAATACTTATATTTGAAAATAATTTTCAAAATATTTAAGAAAACTTTTTATCGCGAGAATTGTGCTATAAAACTCACTTTTGAATCAAATATTATGATTGAGTGGCACTGAACTAAGGGTGCCTTGTTGCTGCTGTTGCTGCTGCTGCATACTCTGCATGTATTGTAAGCGTTCGCGCTCGTGCGGTGGGAGGAGGTATAAGTTAACCATATCTTTGATATCGGCGCCACCTCCGCCGCTGGCACAGCCGGCGTACTGCGCCGCCATTCCCGCTTGGGCAAGCGCCGCCGCCGACCTGCTGCTAGCGACTCCGCCGCCGGCGCCCGACGGCATCAACAAAGTTCCTGTCGACGGATTAATCAACGGAGGGCTACACCCGTTCGGCGATTCGCTCTTCGTCTGAGAACCACCGGCGGGCGCCGCCGAATACGGGCTGTTGGACGCGCTCGACTGATGATGATGATGCAGCATGGAGCCCATGTTGCCGGCGTAGGGGCCGACCAGCGTAGCCTGGGGCGTCCCATGATGATGGTGGTGGTACATGCCGGCCGAGCCGTTCAAATAGGAAGCCGCGGCGACCTGGTTGGCGCCTTGCATATGCATGGCCGCCGCGGCCATTTGATGAGCGTCGTAGCGAGCCGCGCAGGCCGCCGCCACTTGCTGCTGATACGGGTCGGAGGCGGCGAAATTCAGCGAATAGGCGGCCGCATTGGCCGGACTGGTGGTCATCATCGGGTAGCCCATCTGATACATTTGCTGCTGCTGACTGGCCGCCGCTTTGATGGCGTCGTGGTGCCGCTGGTGAGCCGCCGCCGTCGACGGCATCACCACGGCGCTCATCAGCGAACCGGCGCCGGCACCCGGCTGCTGATGATGAACCATTCCGACGCCGCCGCCGGCGCCACCGATCGATCCCGTCGCGTACTTGTCCTTTTTCATCAACGTTTTCTGCTTGCGACGCGGCCTGTACTTGTAGTCGGGGTGCTCGCGCATGTGCAAGGCGCGAAGGCGTTTAGCTTCGTCTATAAACGGCCGTTTGTCGGTATCGTGTAAATTTTTCCACTCGGCGCCTAGCCGCTTGCTAATTTCGGAGTTGTGCATTTTCGGATTGTCCTGAGCCATTTTGCGTCGCTGTCCCCGCGACCAAACCATAAACGCGTTCATGGGCCGTTTGACGCGCTCTTCTTTTTTCGTCGTCGCGCCGCCGGCGGTGCCCATGCAACCGTTGCCAAAAGCGCCGCTGGACGGCGCGTTGTCCCGCTGCCCGACGACGCTCATCTGAGACTGTGGCTGACTTTCATTTTGGCAAGTCGCGCTGTTGCTGCAACTGTTCGACGACGTCGTCGAATTGGGCGAAATATCGCCCGATAGAGTACTTGCGGTGGCGCCGGAACCGTTTATGTGGCCCATAAAACCGCCGATTGGGACGACCATACCCGATCCGGCGTGCATTGCCGTCAAATTTCGTAAATCAGCGTGCGCGTGGTGCACGGGCAGTTGCAGGCCGGCGATTTTCATTTGTTGCTGCAACTGGCGTTGTTGCAGTTGCTGTAGTTGCAAATGGGCGTGTTGTTGCTGCTGTTGCGCCTGCAACAAATTGTTAGCGTCCATCATTATTTAAGTATAATATTAATAATAATAATGAATGGGGTAAATTTGTTGTCAGCCTAAAACAATGCACGGTCAATTTACGCAAAGAATATTGTAAGAGGATGATGACGGCGTTAATTTAGGCTAAACAATATCGAGAATAATCGATCGGCAATTTATCCTTCACAGTTCAATGCACATGAAGATCCGATTATTTTATTTGAACTGGCTTCTGTAAATTGTTATGATTATTATGATCATTGTTATATTCAGAATCGTCGTACTATCCGTACAATAGCCGACAGGAAAAAACTGAATGAAAAAAATCAGCGGCACAAAAGGTCGTTTGTTGTACTGCGTGTAACTGAAGATTGAGTTACGGCGCAATGTTATAGTAGGTACGTCATTGAGATACAATAGATGACCGGCCGAGTGAACAGATCACCGTGTAGCTGAATTGAACAAAAGCAAATAATAAAGTGTGTGTACTGGAAAATTGGCTACCGTAAAACAGTTAATTAGATTAGATTATTATAGAATTAGCAACGATAATGGCGAGTGGTCAATATTTTAATCGAGATATTAGAGCAAAAAATTTAAAAATTATAGTGAAGATAAGAAACGAAATGAATGAAAAAAATCGCCAATTTCGACACAATTTTGTATATTATTCAGCAAACGAGACATGTAGCGGCTCATTGTATATAAGCCCAAAAACGAAACGTTCTACAGCAATCGAACGAGCATACGCTGTAGTTTGCACAGCAGCTCAAGTGGAAGACTATTATGCAATAATAGACGCCGAGCCAGGCTATCTGAATGCACACGAGCACGAACGAAGCTTAGCTGAAAATTTCTCGTATTCGAAATCTGGACAGGTAGGTTTGTAGGTAGGAGTGGGACATAAATAATCGTCCTTCTACGCACTGTTTTGCGTACAATAATAATAACGTTATAAGTTTTGCACGTCGTCGTACGTATGTAGAAGCGCAGAAACGCAGAGGATCGAATAATAACGAACGAATGGGCAAATAGATTACGATAGTCGAAAGGCGCAATGAGCCGCATCAGGAGCATTTGCTGGGCGGAGTTTGTTACTGTATAATCGGTGATATCTCGGCAACGCGAAGGGGCGTGTCCTATCAGCTTTCTATCTCAATCTGGTCCTTTACTCGCTGATACGAATGAACTTTTTAGTTTTTCCTATGAAGCTCGAAATTATCATCAGATGAGCACGGCGCGATCAGTGGGGGTGATTTGAGGATATCCGTAAGGGGGCGGTAACCCAACCAACTTTACCATAACTGATCGAAAATAGTCCCGAAAATTGGCTATCTATGAAGCGTTTTCGGCCATTTTCCGTTGCTTAGTTTTTCTTCAGAATTATATTTAGTAATGAATTCTTCCATTGAAAAAATTTCGATATTTTCGAAATTTTGTGCCAAAATTAATGGTATTGCTAATCTGAATTGTGCACTTGGCGCAATTTACACAATGAAATTTTCGTTAAAAATTTGATATGGAATCAATCCTGTCTTTTTCAACAAAAAATCAATGCAAGAGCCATAAAAACCTCTGGAACAAAATTATGGCTTTCAGGCCACTAATGAAGTCCATAAAATCCAATTAATAAAAATTATCCAGCGCGAAGTGCCAACAAATTTCATAAATTTGATATGCATATTCTTTATCTCGCCAACTCTTGGGCCAATGGGGACATTCGCCGCCCGCCTCCTAAATCTGCCTTTGATAGTGATCTGGACCCACGTCAAAAAATTTCAGTGAAATATTTTCGATGCATTCTTTATGAGAGAGCTATCGAAAACTATTTTTTACCATTTTCCAGCGCGCATGTGCTCTTTGAAATTAACTCGCATAGAATATCACTGTCTTAAGGCAGATTACCCGAAACTTATTCAATACAGAAACCGCATGTTAGTTGGTCTTCTGCATTCGGACGGACAAGAATTGAGAAGTCAGATATCTCGATAATTCGTAGAAGATGGGCAGTAACAATGGTATTTTTTAGCCTTTCTTGGCGAGATTTATGGAAAACATTACACTAAAAAGCGAAAAAGAATTTTACCTCATTTTATGAATCATATACTAATAATCTGTCGTTCAGAATATAGGTAACACAAACATTTTCTCAACATACCCCAAGATTGACTCAATAAAATTTTTTAACTACTTATTCTCGGTGCATACAAAGAAAAGCAATACAGAAAACTTATAGTTTGGCACATACACACACACGGCGCTGAAAGTTTTTGACTTATAAACCATGCCTTACCCATACTTTTAATCGATAACAATCAAAAAATAATTATTAAAATTATTATTAAAACAATTAAAATTCCGTACTTTATAACTTAGAAGTACGCTAAAAACCTATTTTGGCTGTTTTCCACATGCGCTTCAATGAAATTCAATTTTTTTTAAATTCAATCTTTTTAATTTCCGGGAGACGGGACAACTCCATACTTAATGTGCGTCCGGTTAAAAATTCTCAATTGCAAGTTAAGTCATTCTTTTAGATATTTTCGAACTGTAAGGGGCAGTCCCCCTCAGCCGCGTCTTGTACGGGACGGAACTAGATTTTAATGCGGGAGATGGACTGAAAAAAATTTAAAAAATAAATAAGCACCCAAGCATTTGGAAATTTTCGAAAAATCTTACACAGAATGAAGCACTAAACCGAATGCGCTTCGAAGATGCGTTTGAAGAGAAAAAAGCGAAATTCGTGGGAAAGTTGCGGCATTTCGCTATAATTGTGGATTCTGAATACGGTAAAAATTGCCTCCGCTGGTTGTTTTCGGCGATAAGACGTTCCCTCTTAACTACTGTAGCAATTATAATTTGGCACAAATTCTAATTCGCCGATTGAAGCTGCATACCAGCGCCTCGCTCGCATGTCGCGCCTCATTCCCCATTAAGGTCCGCAGGTGTTCCGTAAAATTGGGGCCAACTCCATTGTACGTTGATAGAATAATCGCGATCAAACAATGAATTGACCCAAAAGCATCATTTAAGCGTTAGTAGGTACTGACTGGGTTAAGTTTTGGGATTTTAGAAGGGCATCGGCCTTAATATTTCTTACCCCACTTTTCTCAGAAACGATCTGCGTTCCTCAGCATCGATTTCTTACTGTACCTACGTCGTTGGTTCTTCGTTTACTGTACTCTAAAATAGCGTCCCACAACACTGCACTTTCACAGGCCCCCAGGGTCTACTAAAGTGTAACGCATTTACAACAAAACCATTTGTCCCTAAATTTGTCGCTCTTTATTTCATGATTGATTGTGTGCGGACAGTGCGTGCGTAATTGAGTCTTCAGCCTTACCCAGCTCTTCTACAGTATGCTTTATATACGTAAAAGTGACAATTTGTGAGCGTCAGCTGTCTGGAGAGCTTGAGTTGATTTTTTGAGTTCCTAATTTGCTTATATTTCGGCGATAATTAGTCGCTCGCAACTTAAAAGTTATCCTATTAAACAGTTGTGCTCAACAATTATGTTATTAGAAATGTGAAAAAAATCAAAAATTCTTAAGGCGTATCTGATAGACCGCTAGAATAGATTTTAGCACACTTTTTTAGCTGATAAGCCCTAAATACAACGATTTGTTCAATATAATTAAAATCAAGTTAAATTTTTTAAAATTTTTTCTCCCGTGTGTAGGTCTCGCTGAGAAAAGCTCAAAAACACCGCCTATTTTTGCCTATATACAAGTGGTTGTTGAGATATTTCACTTCAAAGTTTTGGTCCCCCAAATTCAGAAGGCCAGACGCTACTGCAAATAGCCAAGAATAAAAGTCGTCAGAGTCCTATGTTATCTCTCTTGCGTAGCATAATTAAGTCATAAATTTATTCAGAATGGCAACTTTTTTGATTTCCTGCCCGCCACCCTGTCTTACAACACCCGGTTTAATTTTTACGATTATTGTGCGCAAGGAAATTCTGAGTTTTATGACCGCGATTTCTAATTCTGCGTGACACTGAGTTACATTCGGAAACGACTTTTGTGGTTCAGTTAACGAATCTGAGAATGCGCGTCTGTACTACACACGTGCAGATTACTCGTCTCATCGGCAGCCCGACCTTGATTTTTCTTTACCATAATATACGAATAAATTTTCTCAAATGCTGCAACTAGGAAATTTGGTACGAAATAAACTTTCTGATCCGACTGCACAAAGAGAGGGAGATGGAGGACAGATGAAATTCTTGAGGGTTTGGTTTTACCTCCTTTATAAGTCGTCGGAGTCGAGAAAAATTTTTTCCTAGTAATGACTGCAACGGATTTCATTATTGCACGTTATTGCGTGCAAGTAGATATTAATTCGTAGTAAGAAATTTTACTGTACATACATATACGGTGTGTGTACAATACGAAAGGGCACCTGTCTCGCGCAGTTTCCTGTTATTGACGATTATTATTTACAAAACTATATATACGTGTATATTTATATTCATTTTATCGTGAAATTTCGCATATAAATAAGCTGCCGAATTTATGTCAATGCGGAGGCGTGCTCCTGAACCAAAAAAGGGTTCCTCTGACGTGGTGTCAGACAGGATGATGATGATGATGACGGTTCTGATGGCATGCCTAGGGTTTACTGTACTCGCGAGCCGCGAGTCTTTGGGTAAATAATACATCATAAATGAATGATGACAGCGGAAATGAAATGACCTCAACAATAGGACAATCATAATATTCAACTTCGCATTAAAAATTGATGGTATATCGAGGCGAGGTAGCAGACAATTGCTTATGTAGGTGGTACGCATTTATATGCAGAAAAATTATTGGTTCGATCGACTTTTTCGTCGTAGAAACCAAAATAAGTTGAAATTTCGATGAAACGCAAGCGTAATTAAGAATGTTTTTCGGGAGCGACGATTCGGCGATAATAATTGATTTTCCCCTGCAATCCTGCGATACGGGACGGGCGAATCGTGAGAAAAACGCGAAGTTCACTTATTCATCGATAGAAAATATGAATTAAACTGAATAGCTGAGAGTGTCGCTCGAATTTTCTTACATTTACTAAACATGCATGTTTACCAATATGATAATATTGTCATTCTTATGCACGAACGAAAATTAATTGCAATTTATGTTAACAATTCATTCAAAACACCGCGATAGGGCTTGAGCAGCTTAACCTGAAAACTTGAGACAGATTCCGGGAATAAAATCAATCTATGCATTTTCTAATTTTTACTACTACTTATTTTGCTAAACTAGCGACAGATTTCTCCAAACTCAAAGATTCTTGTTCAACATAGAAAATGTAATATATTTTAATGCTCACCATTCTGCGTTTAGATAGAATGCCCTTTGGTCCCTATTAACTAAGCTGACTAATTCATTGACTTGCAATAATATTATATCGAATTATTCATTAACAAATTAAGCAAACATAGAGTGTTTACGTGGATGGGACACAGTTGATTTATTAGAAATAAATAAATATTTCAAATGCAATAAATTTATTAGGAAATTATTATTATCAATAGATATTACTAATAATAATGAAATTGTTAAAAATAGCTTGAAAATAACAAGAGACTTACATTTCCGATTAGCCATTTTTATCTTCAAACCTATTTATTCGTTCTCAAAAAATTTTTTGGATCTTCCTATCGGGGTCAGGCAGGACAGATGCACAGCATGGCCGATCTAGGGGTAGTTTTGAGCCAAAATGGCCTCAAAACTTGTATAAATACTAAAAATAGCTAAAAAAAACTACGATAATCCAAAGTGTCTGATCATTTCCAAGCACTTTCTGCCAAAAATTTCTCATTTCCATCCATTTTCGTCTTCATTTTGCCTAAAAATTTCCCATTTTTCTTTTCTTATGACCCTCAACTCCTCATGTGCATGTCTGGTCGGACTACACAAATGGGCGTGGGGTTTGAATTGAATAAACCCCTAGAATTTAAAATATCCAACGCAGACTCAGGATTGAATTCTTGACGCTTTTTTAAAGATTCCTCGGGATTTTGACCCACCTGACCCTCAAAATTCACTTGCTGCTCATGCTTTAGTCCAGACGTGCAAGCCCGGTCAGGATTCTGAACCACAAATTTCTTAGCTAACGAAAATAGTTGTATTAATAAAGGTATGATCAATTAAAATGCCAGAAGTGTGCACCGGAGCTTATTGTGAAAATTCGTAAGTCATCTCATGTAAACAAATGAAAAACCTAAAAGACTATAGATTTAAGGATTCTGAATGCAGAAGAGTATTTCAGAGAAAAAGGATATAAGTTTGAAAAGTATTCAAGTTCACAAGGCTAATAGGTGGCAGGACTGACAAATAACTCGAAGTGCCTACATAGCTGTACGTTCAATCGACTGAGTTGATTATTGATATATTTGTTCTTACAATAATTCAACTACATGAAGTTGTAAATGAAAAATTAAGAAAAGACCATGTTCAGGTTTACGTGAACTAAATGCTCTAAGATAAGGAATTTTCATAATGAAATAGCGAGAGTTATTAAGGAATTATGGCACATGAAAGTGGAATCGTTGGAAGATTTTCAGTCGTGTCTTGTCCGGAACTGTCAATATTCTCAATGCTGCGCGCCAATCATCAATAACTTTTTGCGTCCGCCATGAACAATGATGGAAAATTTTAGGAAAATTCACAGAATCAAATAAATCGTAATATTCGACAGCGCATATTTTGGCGTGCAAACAGATGATTCGAATAACAGAACAAACGTAATTAACATTCCGACATGTTCTAGCTTTGAAGCTTACAACTAGGAACATTTAGAAAGATTTTCCGAAAACTTTGTGAAATATTGAACTGTAGAGAATAACGGTAATGACTAATATGCCAGATACGTAGCTGTAGGGGACTGGGGGAGAGAAGCCAGTCCCCCATAAAATGTTGGAATGTGAATATTTTCTACAAGGATCCTCAAAAGAAAAAAATGGAAAATTCTCGAAGTCCATCTGAAAGACCAACATAATAGAGTTTAGCACACCTTTAAGATAAAAAACCTAAATTTTTAGGCGCTTCGTTTCGAATTATTGTTTCAGTATAATTTTTGTATTTCAAACAGCCCAAGTTTGACCAAGGGATAGTGAACACCTCACAATTTTCTAGCGCTCCGTGCAGAATTATCCTTTTTCTATTACTTTTCTTTGGAAGGCACAAGAATTGGGTAAAAAAAATAAAAATTTTTAGCAGAGTCAAGCTTGAATGGAATGCTGAAAAATCATTTGCAGGGCTTTTAAATGACATATTTTCTGGTTGATTGAAAAATAATAAATTTTTATGTTTTTTTTAAATTTATTCTTCTTCGTGCGTAAAGCTCGCCGAGAAACACTTCAGAAATACTGATTGTTGCCTATCTCCTAGTAGCCGTAAGAATCGTCGAAATTTTCGTCCATTCCACTTTTAAAAAGGCCAACTAAGTGCCTGAATATGACTTCGGTGCCAGCATACGTATGTAAAACTACCATGAAAAATAGAAAGGTTCGCAAATATCGAAATATAAAATTCAAAAATGAGTAAAATGGCTGAGGAAGAGAATAAATGTGTGCAGATAAGTGAAAGTTACGGCATTCGATGGAAATAACCATTAACATCATACATGATCCATCCTGATTCCATCCCTCCCCAGAGAATTCTGGATTTTCCAAAAAAATCGTAGGAGACATGTTGTTTTAAGCGTTTTTAGCTATTTTTCGGCTCGAAAGTGTCAAATTTTTAGCGCTATATTCTGCTCTATTCTGCTCAATTTACTCCATTTTTTGTTTTTTTACATATTCACAAGTTTTTAAAAATATTTTTTTCTTCTCAAAAGAAACAGCATTGTTAGAAATGCAAAAAATGGTTTTTTGACGCTTACCCATAGTTTTTAGCCCAAAAAAGGTACACTTGAAAAAAATTTTTTCCATCCCCCATGATTCCCCTCCTGAGCACGAATTATAACATCCACATTGTAAAATAAAACGACCATGATCTTTTGAAAGACCATCATGCGCAATACCTATTTCAATTTTACTGACATTTGAATGCGGAGTATTTTCATGAAATGCAGAATGAAAACAAGAAACGTGCATAATCTATTAATTTACACCAATTGAGAATATTCGTTCAGATAGCTGTCATGGAATTTAATGAGCACGCAGAGTAGAACAGATGCAGTGTTCCATTAATCAGATACGGTCTGAGTAAAATCAGGTTTGCAAGGCCTAACCCCAATTGAAGCCTGGTCCTCAGCATAGGTGCATAGCACGGCTGATCTAGGGGGGTGTAAGTCGGTCTAGAGGGTCAATAATTGAGCGTTTTTGGACCAAAATGACCTCAAAAACAGGGATAAGCGCTAAAAAAGTGTTGAATTACGTTATTGCATGGGTAATAGTCAATTTTGAGAAAATTTTCAATTTTCACCCGTTTACTGCCTTCATCTTACCTCATTTTCTCAAGAGAATTTTCCATTTTTCCAGTTCTAGGGGTCTAGATTCCAAACTCCTTACGAGCATGTCTGTTGACATTTTCTAAAGAACTATGCATATTAGTTCTGAAATAGTTTCATCAATATTTTTTCCATTCAAAGAAAAGCTGAAAAATTTACACAAGCTTCGAGTCAGTTAATTTTATTGGGCTAAGGACCTGACGGGCAAGAACGACATGTCATCATAGATTTAGGGACCATTTAGCAAATTTCAGATACTACAATTAATTGAAGTGCAGCAACTCAGAACAGGTTGCTGCCGTATGGACGTAAATGACCCAGTAAGCACGAATGGCATTTTAAGACAACAGCGATACGCGTGCTTCAAGCCTGCTGCTATTTCTGCATATTCCAATAGATAATAATTCATAAATATAAGTCGATTTAAAAGCAAATAATCAAGATCAGTTTCAGGCATGAAACTTACTGCGGAAGTGCGCTGAAGTTTCACTTGGTTGCTTGAAAAAATCTAGCAATTGACATTATATCAGAACTCAGAACAGATATAGATTAATGAAAAACGCTGTTTCTTTATTATCTTGAAATACGGATCAAGTAACAACATATTCAAGGAATAACTCTTCGAATAAAGCTAATAATATGAATAGAGAGAAAAGATACATGTACTGTACATACAGCCGGCATAAATGCGCAGTCATGGACCTGTTCATCCTACAGCGTGTTGTAAGCATGGTACAGTGCGACAACCTGAAGTGACATTCTCATTTGCATCAGCAAGCGGCTCAAAACTCATGAGTAAAAATTTTTTAGAAGAACTCGTAGCTACTGAGACAGTGAGATTCGTTGGGTAGCCAAAAGAATTTAAATTACATAACGCAGAATATCTTTAAATGTGTCCCATTGATACGTTATTTGATCCTGTTGTACTGAACTAATTAGCATTTAGGTACACATAATTTACTGGCTAAAGCAAATGGACAGAAAGGAATCCATAAAATTATGCCCGACGGTCAATGTTGCAAATGCGCAGATTATTCGTTTTTTTACGAAATGGTGTGCTGATAGTTCATGGTTCATCTTTATTTCACAATAGTCGTCTCGACTCAAATATTTTGATCGGCTGTCATTAATTAAAATGAGAATGTAAGTTCAGACTATCGAGCCATATGCTCATAACGCGCTGTAGAAAGTACGGGTCCGCCTATTTGATGACCCAAAAATAAAGCTATCCGGAATTGAACATTCAAAGAAGTGAATGTAATATATTTTCTAACATTTTATTGAATCTAAATTTCGTGCAACTTATGTACGTTAAGGTACTTACCTCTAGAAAAGGGCCAGCCAGTCCAGTTCAGAAAAGCACGTACACTCGAAAATTTCATTCAATCCAGTCTAATTCAAAAAAGACATCCATTCTGCGATTCATCCAATTCCATCAGCTGACGTCGATCCAAATGCTACGGTCAAGTAGTGGATAATTTTGATGAAGCGCCACTGACCGTAAAGCATAATACCGAAAATCATAAGCCTTTTTCAATTACGAATAAGCAAGCTAAAATTCGTTACGTATTTAATGTATCCTTCTCGTCTCATACTGATCTAAACAGATATTCAATAAAATTGCAAACTTATCAGGAATACGAAAGCATGGCGTAATGCTATATTGAACGTATTTCACGAAATATTTAACTCTGCAGGAATTTTTTTATCAACGTGGTTATTCGTGCCGTAAAGGAGTCAAATGTCACGGATAATAAGTTGAACAAGGAAGTTTTACTGTTTTGAGAAGATAGCTTAAAACTGACCTCATTTTTTCAAGCAGCCCAGGATGAGTCACTGATCATGTAATATGCGATTGAGATAGGCTCTGACTTACGAAATTGTTTGTTTTTTCGATACAATGATTATTTGATCCATTGTATCGAAAAAACTTAAGTAAGTGAGTTAAGCGCTTTAGCATAACAAGATTGTACGCCAATTACCATAATTTGGACTGCTGGAAAATTCGGGCGTTATGTTTTATTTAGTAAAATTTAATTATAAAACAGTCAGGAAGCCAGCAGCAAGGAAACTAATCTAGTCGATAAAATTGATGGTCAATATTTTCAAGATGTACTACATTAACAATTCAATACAATGATAAATGATTTGAATAATTCTTATAAATGCTTAATCTACTACGAAAAGTCGAGATTCACTTAAAAACATTCACTGGTAAAAGTTATAGGTAATGTGAAATTTGACAAACAATAACTTGACGTGATGCGGGGTTCTTTCTTCTAGATATTTGATCCAAACTTTTACTGTCAAGGACAAGCAATAAAAATATATAAATTTGTTCGATTTTCTAATCTAATGCATAAATCGCAGTTGTCTGGGTTTTGAATAATAGGATAATTCCATGCAGTCGTCAAGCTCTAAAATTTTGGAAACTGCTCTTTACCAAGAGGACATCTGACCAAAACAGGAGCAGACCTGAGAAGCATTCGTTCACTTCTCAGTTTAGGAAACGGAATTGTTTACGGAACAGAGGATGATCAAGACAGTAACTATATTCATTCCTCAGTTTATCAAAATGATGGCACAATTCTGAAGTTCGTTGTAATAAGGGAAAGGACGAAATCTATTCCAAAAATTTTTAATTCGAGAACTGCGACGTGCTATACAAAAAAAATTTGCCGATGTCAGTTACAATAGTAGCAGAGTGAGTATTTTTGTCCAAAATCAATGTCGTGTAGCACTGAGAAATTGATGACGACTGCAACAGTGTTTGACAACGTTGTAAAAGACGGATAAATAAATAAATTAAATAAATAATAGAAGAACTTAGCTTGGACGAGTGTAAAAATTAAAAAAGCAGCCGTCTGTTTGCGTATTAAAGCACACTAAGAACGAATAAGTCGAGGAAATTTCAAGCTGAAGTGCATTGAGCAGATCCGCTTTTAAAATGAGATGAATTCGGAATTCTTTTCGTATTTAAAGCTATGATTAATAAATTTGTTTTAAAATATAACTAATTTCCCCAAGATTCAATTCCCGATACAACGTAATCAAGCTGAAACCTTTTTGTAAATTCAGAGTTCAAAGCAATACTACGATTTTCGGTTCGGCAGAATATGCGAGTACTTCCCTAGAATCACACAGTAAAACCCGAAACGCTTCCAGCTCATTTCCGTATAAAACAGTAGAAAGTCAGCTAAGCACAAATTTTGTGGGCACAACCGATCTAAGTCCCAATCCAAGTTTCGGTGAGTGTAGATTTTAGAGCATGCATGATCGCACTACGACACACACCGTGCACAATGCGCACATAATTGCGCAACTGTGCTTTGTCGCACAAGTGAAACTAACGAAACCAAATGAATAAATGAAACGAAAAAGAGAATTGAAAGAATGAATTGAAGTGAAAAGCGTTTGAGCGAGTGAGTAATTATTGAAAATTTGAATGCTTATTGTTCGGAGGGCTTTTATGTGTATCACACACACACGCGCGCATGACAACGTTTTGTGTGTGTAGACCCTTAATAGGGTAACATTGTGCTGTAACGTCATTCATTATACAGTTCAACAATACGTTTCCCGTGCACAATAATGCGCAATGTATAATATCATTTTATTGTATTTTGTAGGCTTTTCTTTATTCTTATATGAATGCGCGTGTTCAACGCGCAGCTTTTTAGGCGAAAATTCTCAGGCCTCTGTGGGGAATTTCGCTGTTGAATACCGGATAACAAAGCAATCCCGGACTGAAGTGGTCCCTTTTAGGAGAAAAAGTGTCATAAAAGATCAATGTCGACGATTGAGCACAACGGATTCGGTTCGTCAGAACCAGAATGGCGTGCTGCCGGTTAAAAAAGTTCGATTTGACAAAAGCGTTTTGCGCTACTAAAAAATTTTTGCGAAAATATTATCCTTTTTAAGCGGCGGAAGCATTGTATTCAGTTTTCAAAAGCTTGCGAACAAAGTATTGGTACGTTTTGAAAAATCTATTAAAACTAGTTTTTTGATTTGCCCAAATATCAGACAGTTAGTGATATTGCGCTAAATTTGTATTTTAGCCAAAAAAGTAAGAAAAAACGGAAAATAATCAGTTTTTGCAAATGTACATAAATAGATCGTACGCATTCATTGAATTAATATATTAAAATATTTTACTACGAACATATTTTATTTGAAACGATTTCGATTGTACCGGTCGTGTATCACGTTTTTCTGTTCAGTATTCATTGTATGCTAAAGTTACGTATAAAGTGATTTTGAAAAGCTCTCCTTTCGACACTATAACCGTTTTTCTATAAACTAATAGGAAATATCATGCGATGGAACATACTTCTTAGTGATCTACTACAATTTCAAAAATCAATACATCAGAAGAAATCGAGTCATTATGCATGTCGCCTTCTTAATGGTTCACAATATATCGAAGTACGTGCAACTTTAATGCCGATTCTCGTCTCCATTCAGTCTTTTTGCGCTATTTGGAATTTAGTTCATATGTCAAAAAACATTGGTCTTTTTTCATATATATATTTGTTATATCAAAAAACCAATGACATATTTCGCATCTTGCACAACTGCATAATTTATTTTCAATTATTCTGAACTTATTTGAAATGTACATATTCTTGAAAATCTTAAAAAAACTGGGACGCTTGGCGCGACCGCCTTTGTTTAGAAAAAAGTGCTAGCATAAAAAATAGCGGTGCACATTTCGTACAAAAAATTTATGTTGGGCAATGTATGAATAAATACGTGAATTACTTGCTTATTTTTTACGCTGTTCCAAAGTAAATCTTAAAATAATACAATGGGCGTATTTCGCATCTTCCACAACAAAAACTTACAGTATGCCGCCTTAATTATATATCGAAGTTTTAACATATAGCAAGTTGCAGACGCGCATCGAAAGCTTAGAACAAAATAATCTTCCCACACAGTTCACAAATATGCAGTATGATAATTTTTGCTACTGAACGCGCACGTCTGTATATAAATATGCGATCGATGTAAATTATTAATCATGAGAAAATTCGTCAACTAACGGCACAACAACTTTAGTGGCTTCTGTAATGCATGGAATCGGTCATGCGGGCAGGTTAAGCATATACGTGTATACATACAGCAGCTCAGTTGTAATATACTGAATATCATAGGCGAAAATAATTATTTCTCAGAAAAATTAGCACCGAAATTTTGAGGCTTACAAGAGCGTTTAGCTCGAAGCGCATCCCAAAAAATTAATCGTAAAAATCGCGTATTAATCCAAACCACCTTATGCGCCTACTGACATTTAAGTTGAAGCATATACATACATACCTATGTACGTGTGTGCATATTATATTTGGACCTTTCAGCGTTAAACGCGTAAAATACGCGCGAGGATTTTATACAAAAGATGCGGTGTTCTTTTTATTACAAATTGAACACAATAAGGATACCCGTACAATACGAAACTCTCCCATTACTCCATTCTGAACGATGCGACGGGTTCAGTTTCCCTCACCAACCGCCACCGTTCCACTGTGTGTGCACAATATGTCTTAATGTTTTGAATACATATTATTTTCTGTATTACTTCATGTGCGTATATGCGTGCGCATGCATAAGCTTTCTAACTCAGACGGGCGCACAAAAGGACTATCGGGGCGTATGAAAGACCCCGGGATGAAAGAAGGCCGTCCGTACATGGCCTAACGCAGTGTTTACCCGACTGAACGCCGTTTATATCCGTCGCCAGGCGTACCTGTCCACCGGTAGAAACCTTTTTAACCGAACTTTGGTTATTGTACGGGAAATAGAAAAATGACAATATGCAGATCGAGTTTGCGCCTTGCTCGACTTCAAAGCATTTGTATGAATTATAAGTCCGTAGAGATGCGATATATAGTTTGGCATCGTTAGAAATATAAACATTTTCGTACATATGCTTTTTAGCTTTTTAGCAACCATAAACTCTGCCGCTTCTTGTCCATCAGTTGCGTCAGCGAAGGTTTTTTTGTGGTAAATTTTATTCGATATGAGCATAGACTAGAACCTGCTTTATTTTTGCACATCTAACAAAATCACTATTAGACTTAAGAGTGCGATGCAAAAAGCGATTCGTCGGAAAACAAATTTGTTTATAATGCACTTACGGAGGGTGGCTTTTCTTAATCAATGTTTTCCTGCAATGAATTACTTTTATTATTTTCATTCTTTTTACCTATTGTTATGCATTATTTCTAATTTTTATTACTATTAGTCTAATCTGTGGATTCGGATAAACACGTGGAGCGGCTCTTCAACTCAATGTGCTTACATAGGTAGGTATGTATACATATATATTTTCAATTGAAATCATGTATCCGTGGCAAAAATTCTGCAACCCTATTCTCGCTAGGGAGATCGGCCTTGCCTAAGCAACTGTCTAATTTCAAAATCACATGCTTCTACGATTCTTACGAAATTTTATTAGACCTGGCGAACTTTTGGTAGGTTTAATGGAATAATTTTTGATGCTGAAATCATCATCCATAGAAAAATTCATGTTCAAATTTTTTACGCAAACATTATTTTTAGGTGGATCAGAATCATTTAGAAACACACAGTATCATACGCCTCTCGCTGCTAAATCGTTTAATTAATTCCCGCTTGTCATCCGTATTTATTCGGATATAGAAGGAGCTTTAAAATCGATTATTGCACCTTAAGTCTTTTACAGTAAGAAATGCAATAGGAATACATAAAGGCGACATTTCGGCGTCAGTGCTTATGCTGTGTTACTTATGCGGTAAATCTATTTCGCCTAATCTAAGCTCTGCCGCAGCCTTTGTCCAACAAACACTCTTCTCTGAAAATTAGATGAGAATGACAAGCTGAAAATTTATTGTCCCCTTCAATGAAAAGAGGATGGCAAATCGAATGGGCGACGGGGAAATGAAAATTTATATTGTGTGAAGCATTATTGATTGAGTATTTAGCTTGGTACGTACTGTGTTCCATTGATTCAATATAAAACGACGATTCGTCGTCAGTGAAAGCAACTCTTGTGAAAATGCGTTGCAGCTGCATAGCTTGAAAAAGGACATGTAGCTGCTAAATTTTGAATGTTTTAATATGCACTAAGATCGCCTATATACGATAAATGGTCGATTGCTAATTGAATCAGTAAATCTTTTTCTTTATTGAAGGCGAATTTAGGAGGATAGAGGGCGGCTGCCCCATCGGCTTAAGATTATTATGTACCTACATGGGCAGCGAACAAATTCTGTGGGTCTGTGGGGCAAAACAGCCAAAATGGCCAAAAATTTAATTTTGAGAAGTGCAGATTCTACAGGGGTTTTCGAATTCTGGGATCTAAATTCCTAACGCCCGTGTGCTTAAGATCATTAGGGTACAAAAACGTGCCTTATATTTTACAATGATTTTTGGAGACTAGCATAAATTATCGGATTTGCGCCGTTCTTGGCAGCTAATAAGTAGGATTTTTGCGGTAGAATATTGCAGTTTTTGAATAAATAGAAGTTTTTGGCTTTTGCACAGATTTTTCTGGCAAATTTTTCTACAAATTTTAGAATCGCTCCATTTAATTATAGTCTATTTCACACAACTTCGGTCATAAATTTTAAAACTATCTCCTACAAAAAGCTGACAGATTGCTATTATAGCATTGATCTAATATATAATTAACGTAACCCTCGGCTTACTGTCGATGAAAATTCTCAAAATTTCTGCTCGAAGTTATGTGAAACGGACTATAGTTTGACATATATGTGTTCCTTTAAGTAAGTTGCTTTTCTACTCTGTTCAAAAGGTATCAATTTGGAACGGAACAATTTATATTTGATAAAAATTCGACAGATGGGTATCTTAAATATTTAAGACTTTCAAAGTTGTTAAAAAGATCTCCATGAATGATTCTAATTAAAATTAGACATCGGGAATAAGGCGAAAACCTTTCGTGCATAAAAATCTTTAGACTATTTTAATTATTCCGAGAAAAGTTGAAGTATGTAGGACTGCACAGATTTGTCATTGCTCTTGACGCGAGACAAATCAAAATGTTGATACGATGCGCATACGTCGGATCAACATTTTGATTTGTCTCGCAGACCAGATAGTTGCAAAGATATCTACAATTTAGGCCATGCTAATGCTGGTTCCAAATCAAATTGATGTGTAATGACTTGATCTGACGCAATGTTGCATGAAAACAATATATGGCGACATAATTGAGATGATCAAAAAATTGCATTTCACTTATTCATTGTTTGTATTCAACATCACCTCATAAAACGCTCGATTACGTATTTTTGTTGTTTTTTTCATTATGGACATTCAGCTTATTTGCATTATTAATAAAAATTGGTAGTTTTGTAAATGCATACTTTTCGAGATTTCGTTATCAGCAATATCGCCTACTTTTGAAATGCGGCCCTCGACCCTCGATACGGGCGATGCTGACAGATCAGCGATATCGCTGACCACAGGCAAAAATAAGCGATGAGTGTCGTCGATATCACTGACTCTTTTATAAGCCAAACTGCGTATTCATATATGAATAAAAATATTGCCGAAAATTATCATCGTCAATAATGTAATTATGTAGGTAAGTACGTACCTACTTTAATCAAAAAATTATGTGCTTTTATGTTGATTCATTCTAAGTGCGTTTTTCTCAAGAAGGGAAGTTTCTCAAATTTATTTCTCCCCTAAAAATTTGAAATAAGCAGCTTTTTGTGATTTGTACATGCTTTAGCTGATTTAGCAACCGCCTATTTTCTGTTTCGCTAATGGAAAATTTATTAAACTGGATGCATGTGAGCAATCAACATGTAAAGCCTATGTACATATGTATATAGATGCTTGAATATAGATCGCCTGGGAAACAAATATAATCGCACTGTTATGCGAGCTAACAACGTCAAGCACCAAAAGGGCGTAATTTGTTCCGGTTCCGCTAACGCAGCAGTCGGCTCGCTTACCATCCCGGGTCATTAAGCTACCGTATTCCTGAAATTTAAACGACTAGTCAATCTACAACGTAAGTAAAACTCTGTCTTAATACGATCGAATAAGGTGCGAAATCGATAATTACGCCTGCGGTGCTAAATTTTTAATTAGCTTCAGCCGGACGTGTTATTTTTCCGTTAGCAGGTTTGCATTATCTCAACTGCAGCCAAACAGGTATAACCTAACCATTATGACATATATGATAGCCTCGAACCACGCTTTATCCGGTGTTACAGTAGGAAATTACAGTAATCCGAGCGAAGCTCAGCTTATATCGCGTATATATCGCCGACGTAGAGCGGGCGCTAATTAGTTCATACGGGCTAAACTAGCCGAAAAAATCGTGGTTCAGAGCCGGATACGACTTTCGAATACGTGACAATCATCGGTTATTTTCCCACCGCTAGTCTGCGATAAATTAATGCACCTTACGTATGCAAATACGGCGTATAGTTACGCATGCAGTAATGCGGCTTTTGATTTTCAAGCTTGTCGATCACGACAGCTTACTGTATGTAAATTTGCAAATAATTAGGTGCTTGTTTCGTGGCTCAGCATAGCGAGTCAGCATATTTCGAACAACAGCAAAATTTTCGAAGCATGACGCTCAGTATCGTTTTTGTGTGAATTACCGTATTGTGCTACGTAGGATATCCACTTCATTTTGAATAACAAACATTACCTACTGCGATGCGACCAAAGCTGTTTCTTTCTGCTTAGATGAGGACGGAAAAAGTGTGCAAAGAAACAACACACAGGACAGTAGGCACTAATAAATTAGTAAGTAAACAGAAAACCTAGCAGCTAAAATAAATTAGACGGGTCGCAAGCATAAAATGGGATTAATAGTGTTGCATTAGAAAAACAAGGAACGAATAATCTGATAGATAAACAATCGTATTGATTTCTTCGGTATGAAAAGCAAATATCTCCTAATATTGAGAAACACATATGTGGAAAAATCTTTTAATTTGATTGCTGACTCGATAAACAGAGATCGACATCGAAGATGAACATTGCAAAACAGGATAAATGGCAAAAATAAATGCCTACATATCTACTTAAAACATTGCATTTATTCACTCGCACGACGTGAGCGAATCATCCGCAGAAGATGATTAAAATCAAAAATTGCCTAAATAGCAACTCGGCACAGTAATTTTTAGGCTGTCGCACGTTGCCTGGAAAAAATAAAATTTCTATTATATTTGTGAATGATTAATATGGAAGCAGATATCAATCATAAATTTACACAACGGCAGTTAATCGCGAAAATTAAAAATCATTCAGATTTACATGATTGATAACGGATTCTTTTAAAAAAAGTAAAAACAGCGAGTGCGACTGCAATTTTTACGAATGGGTGGATATCTGAAAAGCTTCACCCTGAACATTGAATCATCACATCACACATTGCCAAGAATTTCTGCCGCATTTGAAGAAGTCAAAATTTCGTTGATAAAGACATAGGTTTAATTAATTATAATTTTAATTCGAAAGTTTCCAAAGAAGGCCTCTGTTCCGCAACAATTTTTATAGAAATTTGGCGATGAGCACAATAAGAAAAAATGTTAATGCCAGTGCCACTTCAATTGAACGTTTTTAAGCGTCGTTTTTAAGCGTGCGATCCACATGATCACATTTTTATTCATTCATATCCAGCTATGTCCCAGTTTTTCGTATGTTCCACTTCCTCGAACGTCATTAAGTGTTCGCAAGTGATGTTATAATTGACTTGATTGATATAGAAAATACCAACGCATCGCAGGTCCCACTTTGAACTTGTCACTTTCTTAAATGTCTCATATCATAGCAAGTCCCACTTCTGAGAAATAAAATTGAAAAAATATTTTTCGTCAAAAATCCCACATCATCGCGTGTCCGCCTTCTTGAACCCGACCTCTTCTAATATTCTTTCCCTAGTGTTTTACTTTTTTGAATTCTTTTGAGTCCTAAACTTCGGGGGAGGGCAGAGAGCGCGGTCGCAGAGTTTAAAAATAAAAAATGATGACAAAGAAGCGTCTAAAATGCCGAAACGCTAAAAATGCATTCAAATGGGAACAAGCAAAACCCCGGAAAATTTTTGTAAAAAGAGCAAATGATGAATCCTATCATTGAAATTTTAACAAAATCGGCCGAATACTGTTTCCTAATTGAGCCTAAAAACTTAAAATTTAACTTCCACAGCGACAGAAAACTTTTCAAGTGTCTGACCAAATATGAAATTGCTGAGCTGAAATGCGTTTCTCGACCTCTATTCTATAGTGCAGCAACGGGTCGCTGTCAATAAGACATACAAAAAGTTATTAATGAAAATTTTGTTCATTGTTCCAGGTCGAATTTGTGGCCCTTCTTAAAAGTATGTAGTTCAGAAAGCAGAATATGCGCAAAACAAAAGAAAATTTGGTCATTACGGAAACTTGCCTACTAGGATAAAGTGATTTTAATACTTTTGCCATTATGTTTAACAAGTTTAGAGTTTCATTCAACGGAGAAATAGTCCACTAAATCACTAAATTAATGTGAAGCGCTGAAATGTTTTTGTTGAATCAAGCTTTCACTCAATATTGGAACTCTACATAATGCCTTCTTGAACTCGAGTTTGGGTACATCACCATGAAAATCAGAAAAAAAATTCTGACAAAATTTTAGGGGACATGCCCCCTGTGCACACGTGGGCGTGGGGGGGTTGGATGGGAGTATGCACCTCCTAGAAAGCCGAATACCCCCACACAAAAAAAACAAAATACCCCTCCCCCAAATTTAATTTCTAAATATTTTTTGTTTTTTTCGCGATTTTTCGCGATTTTTTGATGCCAATAGATATTGATCGATGAGAAACGTTGAAAAAATGGTGTTTTCCTCGCCATGCCACAATTTTTAAAACCATTTTTTGACCTTTAAAAAATCTTGCACCCCGGATTTCGGTGCTGCCCACCTATTCCCCTGTGCCATTTGGCTACGCCTTTGCTCCCGGTCAAGAAATTCTTGCTACGGGCCTGAATAACTATGAATCTGGAAAACAATAATATTTGTTTTCAAAGCTACCCTTTTAACATCCATTATTGCGTGGCGTACAATCTGATGCGCGCGTAACCGTACTTGTACTAAAAAGAAATTTGAATGATGCTGAGAGACTACTGCTACACATGTACACTGTGAGGTACGGGGGGTATCCCTTTACCAGGATTTTTGAAAAGCACACCCCCTCTGGCAATTTTGGACCAAGATCGATTGTTCGAACCATGAAAAAGCGTCAAACACCGTCTAAAAGTATAATTTCAAGTACAATGTACTTATTTTTCGAGCAATAGATTGTTTCATTCATTCATCCAGACATTTTTCTTCGATTATTTTGCACATATTTAATTTTACAAGTAATCTCTTCGACCTTACTGTTATTTGTTTTTCTGCGAATGTAGCCCAAATATTCATGAAAAATAAAATACAACGAATTTAGTTATCAAAATTTGACATTAAATAACAAAATTAATAACTCATTTACCGCCCCCAGGAAACTTAATTAAATAACCCAAGCGACATTTATGCAAAATAAGTGGTAAATTTTTAATATCTGCACTTTTCATTTTTAAATGCATATATGCAAATGTAGATAGGTACGCCCATATGTGGGTGCACCCGAATTCTGGGTAGTTTAATTAGGTAAAATTACGAAAAAATCGCAATATAAGCGACACAAATTCAATTCTTGGATGCGGAGGGTCTTTTGGATTCTAGGAAGGCCCAAATCTCCCCAAACCCCAAGCCCCATGTGCGCTCGCATGTATCATCTTTTACTTACGCTCTTCACTGAGATTCACATTGTCCTTGGAGAAATATCACTACATCATAGATTAATGAAAACTAAAAAAATTACTTTCACGACAAGCTGCCAAGCTTCTCTGTTGCATATTTCAATCACGACTTCTTTGCTGCATTTCAAATAGAGCCCGAAGGCAGTACAAATCCGGATCTGCAGTTAGCTCATTGTCCAAAAAATCACGATTTTGAACAAGAAATAGCGTTTTGTCCAGAACTTCCATGCACTTCTCATACTTTTCATTCGTTTCAACCTGGGCGCAGATATATTATCATACATATTGTTTTGATATGATAAGTACATAATTATGTTAGTTGAAAGAAATCTAGTGTTCTGAGGACATTAAAACATGCGACAGGTGAAAGCAAAAATAGTAATCTCGAATACAAGTATAATACAAAAATGGGGACTAATTAGGCCCAGACAATGAAGGACAGCGATGAAGTGATAGTGCTTTGCATCAGACTATCACTTCACCGCCTTTTAAAATTTAGTAGTTATTTTATAACATTTTTGAAAATTGCAAGCTCAAATAATTTCTGGCGTGGATTTTTCGAAGATATTTTGGTGCTCATGCGGAATAAGATTTCTGATGGCCGGAAATCAAGCTTGACGTACCGTCATGAGCTACAGTATTTTAGTAAAAGTTAAGAATAAAAAATTTTAAATTTTAATAAAAATTCTTCCAGACAACAACACAAAAACAACAACTCGAATTTCAATCAACCAACAATATTAATTTCAACAACTAGCAAATACTCAACCGCCTGATTTAATCCAATTGTTGTTGGGAAGAACCGCTTACAATGTTATTCACATGTAAGAGATGATCATTCTTTCCATGATTTTTCGAAAATAAAAGAGTAGGTATGAAAATGCAGTGTAAGACTCAACAAAACATCACGGCGAAGACTTAAGGGGTAGGTACTTATGAAGGTTATAAAGTAGTAGCTTTTTGAGAAAAACAACAGCAATAAAAATATTATAATTTTCAGCAAATTTACCAGACATGTTGAAAAATTCAAGCCAACATTCGTGGCACTTTTGTATCATACAAAAACATGCATTCCTCAAAACATCATCTCAATTTTCGGAAGACAGGATGTCTGATGATACCGAATCAGGAGAGTAAGGTTGGATGGTCCAAGTGGTAGAATCCGCAGTTGACCAAAGTTTCTTGTGGATCTCGTTCTTATGAGCTGGGCAAAAAGTTTTATTAGGTGCCTACCTTTGCGAAACAAGAGGCATACTTCGAAAACTCATTGTACGCCTGCTTGCACATGAAGCCGTATGATGCATTTATGACTTGCAGACTAGAACTGTTGCAACGAATATTAGAAGAGCAGCGATCAAATTCATCAAAACATCTTAAAACAAACAAAAAACGTAAGGGATTCCATATCTGATATAAATCAAAGGAAGTGTGCTGGGCAGGTGATACATAGTACTTGTTTTTTTGCTCACAAATCACGTCAATTTCACCTTCGAAAATTTAATATTTTACGTGTACATTTATAAGTTAAAATAGTGCTAGATAAAAATTATTTTATGCGTTGCGGATAAGCCAACTCAGTTTAAAAATCGTTCGATGGTTTTTCTCAGGACATAAACATATCGTGAAACCATAATAAGCTGAGGATCATAAGCTGCAAGCTTAAATTTAAGGCTAAAAAAGTACAAAAATGAGCAGCAAGTAACTCTAAAACAAGTTTTCCAATTTGACTGATACGTTAGGCCTCAGAGGGACTTTCTACATCCATTTTTCGTATCTATGAAAATTATTTTGAGCGATTTTACCTTTGTGTTAATCATGTTACAAGTCACACGGAGTTTTAATGTTGGGTTGATGTTAATTTCTAGTTTGAAACTCGAACATGCAAATATGATTGATTAGATAGCTCAAAATTTTACGGTAATTCTTTTGATTATGAATAGTCAATGATGACCTAATAACATAAACTGGTCCTGTAATCGTCTTTTTGTGACCAATAAATTTAGTTAAAGCTGGAAAATTTTTTAACGCAAGTTACTTGCATATTTTGTCAAGAATTCTGCTTCCATCACTGATCGAAAAATGAAATAGGATAGATGTATCCATTTCGGTGGCAAGGTGGACCATTGGTTCGATGCATCTGATAATCTTCGGATTTTCATCCGCGCTACAATCTTTGAAATAAAGAAAATATAGTTAACGGTTGAAAAAATATAAGTGCATGCTTTTAAAGTCTTTTAAAAGATTGCGCTCCCTGAGAATATTCACTTACCATGCTTTTACATTGATTTGATTTATTTCCGTGATTCTGTCTGTGAATTTTCCTGAAAGAGAACGGCTAGGTTATGTGAAACGGACTACAAAAAAGCTAAAATTTGTTAACAGCATACTTTGTGTTCTCGTACATGTGAACATATAAGAATTGGAAAACAAAATTTTAGTAACCTTCTTAAAATTAATCAAAATCATGAGCCATGCCCGGACTTTTACGAAAGTCACCTTAGAGCCTAATGCTTCCTATTTGCAAAAAGTGTAAGGCAAAGGTTTGTTTGATAGATTATTCGAATCGCAAAAGGAATACAGATAAAAATCTCCGCAATCACATCTCATCTCAACTTTTTTATTCGATGTGAAAAGAGCGCCAGCTCATCATTACCAGTCATGCACGTGTGGGGAGTTTGGGGTCTAGAACCCAGAACAAAAAATGGGAAATTTCAAGGGGAAATAAGGCATCATGAAGACCAAAAGTGGATGAATCTATTATTTCTGCAAAAATGCACGAAATTGACCGCGAGCTGTTCATTACAATGTAGTTTTTAAACTATTTAAGCATTTATAATTCTTCTAGGCCATTTTGGCTTAAAGAGGCTCTTTGGCTGACCCTCACAGACCGGCTGAACCACAAGATTGGCCATGCTGTGCGTACATGATCATCGCACCGAAAAAATTTTTGAGCTCCTTCCAAAACTTTTACACTTCAAAAAAATTGAAGAAAACGTCCTGTTTCAAGCGTTTTTAGAGATTGCTTAGTTCAAAAGTGCGATTTTTTTCAAAACAACTATTTTGACTGTATTGCATTGAATTCTTTTTGAAAATTTTATATTTTTATCATCTAGGAAGAAAGAGCATGATCAGAAACGGCAAAAATTGTGCTTTTCAAGTGACACCATCGTTTTTTTGCTAAAAAACTATACTCAGGATTCCCATCAATGCATGTGTATGATCATCACTCGTTGTAGCTTCGTAGCGATATCATTGACTTTCATGCACTACTGTTTAAAAAGCTGAGCATCACAAATATATAGGTACGTTAAATGATCACTGAAGAAATTAAAAAAGTTACTTTGCGATTGCGAATATACAAGTGCAACGAAATAAGTAATGAAAAAATCAATGCACAATAAGGCAAATAAACTAAAACAAATAGAATATTAGCTTCCGCTTAATCAGAGTATTTTGTTCGAAGAAGTTCTGCGCAAGTATTTCGCAGGATAAACAATCGGACATTTTATTTCGTTAAGCTTGAGAAGTGCAAGTGCATTCGCGCAATTTTATTAGTCAAAGTAATTAGGACGGCTTTTTTGGATATAAAATGGCAACTTTCCATAACTGTAAATGGGCATAAAATATTATCTCATTATTTCTATTCCTGTTGTTATTTGAATAAAACGCTTTTATGTGTCTGCTGTCAAAATTAGGAGCGACTTCACAACTTACCATCAGTAGTCAGCGTAGGATACGAATTATATGCCGTGATAACAGCCACATAATAAATTGGAGACAACCTCATGGTATGGCATGCGAATACTTATTAGGTAGGAAAGACTTCGATGCGTACAGAAATTCCCGATTCAAAGTCAATTTTGTAATCTTCATATCCTACATTAGCACATATAATGCGAGAAAAAATGTTAGATTTCGGGTGTTTTGATTGAACATCGAATTGCTTACACATAAAAGCAAAAACTAAATCTAATTTACAAGAGTGGTAGCACAATAAAGCGTCATTTAGGACCGTAAGAAATAATCAGATTCACGATGATACGAGAAAGTTCTGGTGATTCAAATGCCATTGCAAAGATCGTCAGATAGTATTTTCAGGCTTTGCACAATTTACAGACCTTATGTTATTAAATAAATATATAGGCTCATATTCAGCAGTTTCTTAGGTAGCGCGTTAGCGCGTACCTATAATATACTCTGGGTACTCCTAACACCTGTGCACCCCTACAGCTATAACGGGACACTTCTGGAAGGTGCGGTTTTTTTAAAAAGAAAGATAATAAAAAAATTCGCTGCCTGTGTGTTTTTTTGTTTTTCTTGAAACTCAAAACTGACTGTGTAAAGAAGGTGTAAAGTTTTTGTGTAACGTTATAACATAGGACAAATTTTGGGACCTTTTTACTGCGGCATGTGGACAACTGAGTATTGATGACTCGAAGAATTGAACAGCATAGGATAATAGAGGGATGAATTCTACAGATGGCATTTTTTTTGTTTTTTGAAATTCGCATTAGTTATCGGATGGCAGTGTAAAGAGTGCGAAAATCTGGGAGTGAAAAAGCACTTTTTGGTCGAGTTTTCAACCTGCTTATGTCCGATACTAACTCCGGTTATGAGTTTTTCAAAATGTTTTCTGACAGAAATGTAGAGCGGATCAAGGGCTACATTCTTCATATAAGCAAAGTCTTCTACGCTCTATGGTGAGTTAGATCCTGGGGTTTAAAGTTTACACTCTAGTGGATGGTGTAAAAAAACGGATTTTAACTAAGATTTCTCTGCCAAATTTTCCCACTCATGAGTCAGGGTGAATTAAATGCAGCAGTAATAAAGTGCCTCTCAGGGGCTACACATCGCAGCAAACGGCATTTAAAAAAACGCAATATTGAGTTATTTATGGGGGTGTAAAGTTCGAAATCAGAGGTAAAAAATGGGCGAAAAAACACGTTTTTCCGAATTTTTATTAATAAATCATACCAAATAATTTTTGCAAGAGAATTTTGGCACACAGGAATGTACTACGATTCAAAAGCTATAAATTGTACCAAACATAATTTCTTTAAACTCAATGGAGAGTTCGGTACGGAATTTTAAAGTTTACAGTGTTCTAAATGATGGAAAATACGTTTTTGTTGCGTTTTTTGTTCGCCACTTTCTCCGTCCAGAAGTCGGGATAAGTCCAATAGAATAAAAATATAGTGCTTTATATCGGGTGCATGTCAAAGCAAATTGTCTATACATTAATATTTAGCGAGTGTAAAGTCAAAAATTTGGTGTTTAAAATGCGTTTCTGTCTTGTTTTTTCTGCCTGCTTCTCCGGTTATGATTCAGGGACACGATTATCAAGTCTAGAAATGGACCAGGAACCAAATTTGATATGCCAGTCTGGCGCATATGTTTACACTCTACAGTGTTGTAAAAGTGGTTTACACCTATTGTTAGTTTGCCCATAGAACATTATGGAGACTTAATTTTTTTCATAAATATTAATCGTAATATCGGAACAATATCAAAATTACGAATCTGACCAAAATTTTCTATACACTAGGTGTTTACATGAAGTTTACACTACATATGTATTTATCTTCGTTTTTGAGCATTCCAGAAACCTAATTTTTCCTGGAGTCTAAAAATTTTCAAAGGATCAAATGTGAGACGTCACGTAGGCGCGTTTGTTTACATCCAAAAGTGATTTAAAGTAGTTTACACTCATTGTTTATTTGTCCTCAGACCATTGTAGAGACATAATTTTTTTATGAATGTTGATCATAATATCCGAGTAATTTTTACACTGCATGTTAGCCTTTGTTCTAGAGCATTGCAAAAACCGAAATTTTTCCTGAGATCTAAAAATTTACAGGGAATGAAATATATACGTCAGTTGGGCGCGCTTGCTTACACTCAGAAGTATTGCAAAGTGGTTTAAACCTAATGTTTATTTGTCTTTAAAACATTATGGAGACCCATTTTTCCATAAATGTTGAAAGTAATATCGGAGCAATATCAAAATTACGAATCCGACTAGAAATTTTTTCTGACAGAAATGTACTTCGGATCAAGGGCTATCTTGTGCTTACCAGCAAACTGTTCTACAATCAATACGCAGTTAGTACCAGGGTTTTAAACTTTACTTTCTAGTGGATGAGTAAAAAACAGATTTTGTCAAAGATTTCTCTGCCAAAAGTTGGGGTTAATTAAATAAAATAGAAATAAAGTAAGTTCTAATGGCTACACGTCGAAGCGAGCCGCGTTCAAAAAACGTTATATTAAGTTGTTTATAGGGTGTAAAGTTCGAAATCTGAGGTGTAAAGTGGGCGAAAAAACAGGTTTTTTCGTATTTTGATTGATAAATCATATCAAATATTTTGCGGAACATAAGTTTGGCACATACAAACCTAATACAATCAAAGGGCAACAAACTGGCCCGAACCGAATTTATTTACATTCAATGGGCGTTAGGTTCAGATTTTTAAAGTTTACAATGTGGTGGACAGTGGAAAATACGTGTTTGTACATTTTTTGTTCGCCACTTTCTCTATTCAGAAGTCGGGCGAGGTCGAATAGGATAAAAATAAAGTAAAATTCTAGTGTTATTTTTTCGTAAAATCAGAATTGTGAATCTGACTGTTAGTATTCTCTACACCTAGTAGTTGTGTAAAGTTTGCACTATTCATTTGTTGTTAATATGTAGTTTATACTACAAATTTATTTTAATACCAAATCTAAGCGTTAGTGTTCCTTACATTTGATATTTGCGTGAAGTTCTTGAATTTTTGCCGAAAAACTCTGTTTTTTAATTTACCAACATCCCACCTTTTCAATTTTCTTAAAGTTTAAAATCTTTTACAATTCTCTTCATAATGTAATGGTAGGTTTAAACTTTAAGTTTCTCTTGGTTTACAACTCTCGCTTAGCAAGCTCATTTTTCAAAACTTTTTCATAGTGATCAATCGCGTTTAGTTCGGAACTGGTGGACGGCCCTTATTTTATTACTCGGCTTAAATAATCCAAGTGACTGTCTTTTGATTGTTTTCTTTATCGCAAATTCAAACACCCAAATTTCAATTTAAAAATCATAAAAATTATTTCATAATTTTTATGTAAGATGACTGGCTGGTTGAGAGCTCTTTTTTGTTGTTTTCATTGTCCATTGTGCTCGTAGGAACCAGAAAAGAAATAGTTTTTCGCCATAGGTATTCTCTGGCGAAAGCAAGTTAAAAAGCTTTTGCGTTAATTATTATTTTGGTCCAAAATAGGTCAACTGACCTAGGGCGAAATTCCGGGGTTACTTAATTACTACTGCGTTAGGTTTTTAGGGCATAGCTGCCAATAGCTCCGTAGGTACGGACGAATTTAGGTCCGAGGAGTTTGAGACCGTAGTTATTGAGGGTCGTGTGGTTGAGTCCGGCGTTTCGCCCTAGCAACCTGACCAACGCTAAGTGTAGCCAGGTACTTAAGTAAGTCCCGTAGGTACGTTATATGTCGTTTCCAAGTTAATTTGAATGTGGAACGACCTCTATAACTTACAGGACTGTTTAGAATGTAATATATATTTACTATAGCTAATAAAAAATAGTAAACTTAATACTTCCGACAATCAAGAGCATATCTAACTCAGTTTTAAATTCTATGCAGTCTGATTGATTTCAAAAGGTAGACGGTTATAAAATCTAGGGAGTCTTTTTTTAAAACAATATTTTTTAAATTTAGAGGCAATTAATTTATGTTAAGAACAATATTGTTTTCCGCGTTCTTGGACTGCTGTCATTATTGTATTATTGTGGTATGTTACTGTATGTGTTTGCTGACAGATGCACTGAAATCATGCTAATTAAAAGTATGGTACTAGCAAAGAAAAATGCTCCGATGGAACAAAAAAGATGAATATACTTGGAATTGTGGATTATTAAGGATGTAAAAGGAGGGGACTAGGAAGAATCTACCTAAAGTCGCAAAATCTGCTAAAAATAACACTTTCTCTAAATAACGCAAAAAATCGAAGTATATTCTGCGGTCAACACATTAGAATAAATATTTAACCATAAAAATGATTGAAAAAGCAGCACGTTAGCTATGCAGCAGCTATGGGAAATGATATCGAGTAACAGTTTTTCTAAGCCAATTGAATGAAATAGCAAACATCGATGCATCCAAAACAATTGCAAGAATTGTTGGTTCAAAACAGTAGGAAACGCGTGACTTGACTTGAAACAGACTAAATGTAGGTACACTAGCATGCCCGTAACGATTGTGTGCACTAATCAATCGGCCCTGCTTTGCTTGCTATAATGCTCATAGCAAAATAAAACAACTTTAAATACAATACCACTGAGTTTTCTTCCAATCAGGATACGAAGCTAGTCAGTGTTGCTATTTGCCAGCAATTTAAAAAAGGAAACATTATAGATTTCGTTTATTATCTGAAATTTTGAATATTATTTAAAAAAGACACTTTTTAGAGGCCGCAGAATATACTTCGATTTTTTGCGTTGTTTAGAGAAAGTGTCATTTTTAGCAGATTTTGCGACTTTAGGTAGATTCTTCCTAGTCCCCTCCTTTTGCATCCTTAATAATCCACAATTCCAAGTATATTCATCTTTTTTGTTCCATCGGAGCATTTTTCTTTGTATTTAGATACTGCAAATTGTTGAATCAGAAATCTCGAGAGCAGTTGAGGCAGAAAAATTGCATTTTTAAGTTTTCCTCGATGAGCTCACAGCGAGATAAATAAAAAATTTTATGTCAAGTAGAGGAAAAATCTGTCAGTAAATTTATCCTGAAGTTCAAGAATTTTTAAATTTTTTAGAGGAAAATTATAAAAAATAAAAATTGTTTGTTAGGAAGAGTCGGTATAGCGGTCGAAGGAATACCTGTTTTCAAATGTTGATTTTTAAAAACAATTTTAGGTTTATTTATTTGTTTATTCATCTATCTAAATTACAATCATAAAAAAATATTTTCGATCATTATTTTGTTAGTTTAAATTTTTAGTTTATTGATTTGAATTATATGATTAAACAGGGATTCAACTTAGTCATTATCAAAGATAAATATTTAATAGGTATATTGAAAATTTGCATCAGATTCCACTTTTATTTCATGTTTATCTTATTGTAATTAGTGCCCTATGCAGTGGACAGAAGTAACATTTCTTTCCGTAGAACTCTATGCACTGCATTAATAAGAAAAGGAAGGTAATTGATCGAGACTTTCTGCGTATTAGAAATTCGGAGAGAGAAAGGGCACTATGTCATTTCGTACATGTTAGTATGTAGGCCTAGTCATTCGTACTATTTCTTTGTCATAAACCTTATTATGCTTTCTGTTTCTTGAAATTGGAAAATATGCCCAATGAACATTCAGAATCTGACTTCATTTGACGAAAATATGCTTTAAGAATGGATATATACATGCATAGCATGGGAATTCTGGGAGCAGACCCAAAAAATTTTAAAAAGTGCCCTTTTTGGGCTAAAAAACGAAGGGACACGTCAAAAATGCTGTTTTTTGACGATTCGGTCGGACAATGTTCGTCTTTTTTAGAACATAAAAGCAAAAAATATCGGAATATTCGAAAAACTCGAGCTAATTGAACAAAATATAGTCAAAAAATGTGTGTATGGCGCGAAGCGCCGAGAATTTGAGGCTTTTCAGCCAAAAATGCTTAAAAAAGCAAGCTTTTCACAATTTTTTGAAAAATTAATTATTCAGTGGGGAAGGGGGTTGCTCACGCAGCCATTTTGCGGGAATCAGTACTTAATAGCCATTCTGTGGGGTGAACGTGCATGATTACTCCCCAAGGCTTCATTTTCATGCACTGCACATAACATAATCCAAATAATAAATTATTTGAGGACCACATGAGAAAAGGCTATTGCTGGACGTCCATTTCATGAATCATGCGTTCGGTTAGGTTGGATCGAACATATATGAGATAGACATGCTAAAATAAACCAAACTTACTGAACTTTGCTTTACGTTACGGCCATAAAACCACCCTTAAACCTCGCATTCCCGTGTGTTTTTGAAGTCAAAGGTTCCCGTGCTAGGACGCCGTCCTAGCCTGGTTAAAATGTACTTAGTCTCACTCAAAATAGCAAATATTAGTATCATTTTGTGCGGTTTTTTATGCTCTTTCTGAATATATTTGTCATTTTTCGCTTAAGTAACTTTGTAAGGAATTATAAGTAGAAAACCGCTACTATACTTAAGCATAGGCATGAGGTGGACATGCATAAAATAAATACAAATAGTATATTTTAGTTGACTAAAATATAATTTTAGGACTGTAGTAGCTGATTAAAAAGCAGAAGCCCACCAATATTGTACTAATCATTGTCCAAAACTTTTTTTGTAATTTAAGTTTTTACGTGATAATCATGAAAATATGCTAATTTTTTGGGATGTATAATTTTATTAACTAGCTCGAATATTTCAAATGATGTAACTAGGTCTAAAATGAGGCTAGACAAAGTTTTGTAGTCATGCAAAACATACAATGAAACGAATCGCAGAAAAAGTGAATGAGAAATTTTTCCCGAAAACGGGGTTGAAGGGTTTCACTTCACCACAACTTGTGGACTCATTGGAGCCCCTTTTCCAAAACATTGAACTATCCGGGGAGAAAGACTTCCAAAAATGGTGTGGATTAAGCATATGTTCATCGTGGAGACCCCACTTGGCCTCAAAATATGCCCTAATGTAGGTGGGTAAAATTTTCCTGAAACGTGGTAGGCAGATATCCCCCTGACGTGACCTACTTGGGAAATCCCGTCCTGGAAGTTTGAACAATTTCCAAGGGGAGAAAACCCAAGGACATGGCGTGGAGGATTAATTTAAGGATTGGTCGTTTCATTTCCGAATTTGATGTTTCCGCTAGGTAATTATATTTTTTCGAAAAAAATATCGAAGAGAATATGCCATTCTGAACGATTTCGAAAATCGAAGATTTTAACCCTCTTGGTCAGTTCAGTCGCACATCGCTAGCAAGCGGGGATTAAGAGGGGACGGCCGCCTCTCCTGTCATAAAAAGATAGATGGGCGCATTAAAGAATAAATCTGTATTTTTCGATGATTTTGCCATTTTTATCATGAATTTTTTAAATTTTTCTGCGCCTCGCGCTGTTTTTTAGAGCTTATTAACGACATTTACTAACTTTCTTGACGCTTTGAAAACTTTATTTCTACATCAGAAGAATAGTTTGTGTACAGAAAAAATAATTTTGCGCGTCTTTGTTTAAAGATTTCAAAAAATCTTTAATTTTTTTCATCAGAAATGATTCTGTCTATTAAAGACTACAAAAACGCTGATTTACGCACAATGGGCGGATTTTCAACATTAGGGAAATTTGAGGTTCAGCTCCGCCCCACCACTGTTCAAACGAAAGTGTGCTTATCGTTCACAAGACAGAATAACAGAAACCAATTCAGACTTTTTGCGTCGACTCACAAGAGCTATGTGCGTTGATCTACATAGTCAAATCTTTACTGAAACTGAAGTGCGAATTCCGTGGATAATTTCGAAAATTACCGGATTTGATTTGTATTGTTACATAGGTTTTAATTCGTGTCAGGCATTATTAAAGACTAACAACGATTACCTCAAATCCTAAGAGCTCATTACAATGCAGTGCTGAGTGCTGACTTAACTTCTTCACAGAAGAGGAATTTTTTACTATTCACAATGAATTCAATGATGCATTACAAAAACGCGTGGGTACTTACCTACTCTCAAGCAGACATGCACGTAAGGGAAGGTTTGGGGAGTCTAGACCATAGGTGGGCAGCACCAAAATTCTGGGGGGTGCAAGATCTTTCAAAGGTTAAAAAATGGTGGTATGGCGAAAAAACACCATTTTTCAACGTTTCTCATTGAGCACTATTAATTGGCATTGAAAAATTGCGATAAAATAAAAAAATTTCAAAAATTGAATTTTGAGGGAGTATTTTGCTTTCTCGGGGGTGAACACCATAGGTGGGCGGCACCAAAGTTCTGGGGGAGGGGTGTGCAAGATTTTTTCAAAGGTCAAAAAATGGCCTTTAAATGGTGGTATGGCGAAAAAAACACAATTTTTCAACGTTTCTCATCGAACACTATCCATTGGCATCAAAAAATTGCGAAAAAAACAAAAAAAATTTTCAAAAATTGAATTCTGAGGGAGGTATTTTGATTTCTGGAGGGTGCATACCCCTCAAACCCCCACGCCCAGGTATGGTGAAGACTCTCCCAACCCTCACATTCCCGCGTATGGTCTAGACCCCTAGAATGGAAAAATAGAAAATTTTGTGGTAAAAATGAGGCAAAATGGAGGCCAAAAACGGATGACAATTGGGAATTTTCTTCAAAAGTACTTCAAATTTACCAGAAACTGTGCAATAACGAAGTTGTTACGCTATTTCAGCGCTTATATAAGTTTTTCAAGTCATTTTGGCCCAAAAAAGCTTAATTTTTGTCCACTCCAAGACCGGTTGACCCGCCCAGATCGGCTATGCTGTGCACCTATGCTCGCAAGTATAGGTGCCTACCTACCTATTTTTAGACGATGTGTAGGCACACATATCGTAGATCACAATACATCCATTATTATAATTCATAAAAATTCTGACGCCTCTCCATCTCTTTGTTCAGTCGCCAGATATTCACGATTTTCATACGTCCAGAATCCGTTCAAATCTGTTAAAATGCTGATCACAGTTTCTCCTTGATTAGAATCAACCAGGTCTCTCAATTTGATTTTCAGCGGATCACCTGGTTTTATCATGTCAAAAATTTCGTCTTTGACGTCCTCAAACGAAACCATAGGCTGATCTTGGTCAGACAACAATTTTTGAATAGCTCGAAAGAAATAATTGATAGCAAATGCATCTAAACGTAAAAAACAAAGATAATAATATATGCATGTAAATCATTTAATTCAAAGCCATAAATAATGGGGTCGGAGAGGACTTTCGGACTCTATTCGTCGTCAAACTCATCTGTCAGAGTTTCTGCTTATAAATTTTAAATATTTCACAATACTTTGCACCAATAAGTATTTTCCCACCTTATCTACTCAATTTGATCAGGACATAATTTATCTATTAGAAAAAATAGATATCGAGCTTTCACTAAATCAGTTCATGCTCTAGCTTCGCATGAAAAAATAAATCAGTCCTAACCTTATTAGACCTTAATTTAATTGAAAAGCATAAAAAACTTTAAAATTAACATTTTTTCTGCATCAAAAACATTTTATACGATTTTTAAGCTTCGAAATGGCTACTAACTCCGGCATTTTTCACGTTCTACGATTAATAAAGTACAGCTGAGTAACCAAAAAATGAATGTTTCTACATAGAGCGATTAGAAAATAACCATTCAATTAAAATTCATTACGATTATCATCCATTCTGATAAGCAGATATGAAGAGACAAGATCAGATAAGCATATCGGATTTCTGACTTTACAGAATAGATCAATGAAAAAGGAACAAGAAGGCAAAGAGAAAAATCAGCAACATTCCAAACGTTTGTCACTAACAAATCAGTCAGAAAAGATCTGGAAATCAAGAATCGTTAAAATGTCAGAGACAAAAATTAGTTAAGCATAACAGCGATTTCTGACTTTAACAATGTTCAGCCTTTTTCGATTCGGTAATATAATAAAAAGTTTAGAAGTTTTTCTTATTACACCTTGAACCTGCTGAGATACAATCCCTTTCAAATACGATAAACTTCACGATAAACATAGAATAACTATTTGAAATGACAAACCCTTAATTTCACTAATTTCTTTTGTATTTCCTAGACTCGGCCCGGGGCCTGATCCATCGTAGTTGGTCGGTACCAAATATGATCTTGAGCGGGAAGTTCCACTCCACCTAAAGTTTTTTACTTCCCCTCCCAGAAAATTTTTTCACTTCCTTCCCCAGAATTCGCGATTTTTCGAAAAATTCGTAGAAAAGGTGCTATTTTAAGCCTTTTTAGTTAGCAGTTTGCTCAAAATTGTGAAAATTTCGGCGCTTCTCATCATAAACTCATTTTTTGACCATATTTTGTCCAATTTAGTTGAATTTTTTCGAAATATTTCGTACCTTTTTACGTTCTCAAAAGACAAAGAACATTATCAGAAATACCAAAAATGATGTTTTTGACGCATATCCACCATACGTGGGCAGCAAGAAAATTCTGGGGGGGGGGGTGCAAGATTTTTCGAAGGTCGAAAAATGGCCTTAAAAATGGTGGTATGGCGATAAAAACACCATTTTTCGACGTTTCTCATCAAGCACTATCCATTGGCATCAAAAAATTGCGAAAAAAACGAAAAAATTTTCAAAAATTTAATTCTGGGGGTATTTTGATTTCTAAGGGGGTATTTTGGTTTCTGGGGGGGTGCATACCCCCCAAACCTCCCCACGCCCAGGTGTGATATCCACCGTTTTAAGCCCAAAAAAGGCACTTTAGAAAATCATTTGGTTTCAATCCCTGAAATTCACACGTTCTGCATGTCTGGTCTGGTTGTTACCTATGTAGCTTGTTTGCCTGACATCCAAAATCCTGAAAAAATATTGTAACGAGGCTGGATCATTCTTGTTCTCCATGGCTAGGACAAAATCAAGGTACGCTTTATAGTCCATTTCACCTTCGTATGTCAGACACTCCTACAATAATTATGTAACTAAATTAACTTACTACCGTCGTTTTTAAAAAACGAAACGGATAACGCTTCATAAACAATAAATTTATAATTCGCTTAGAATTTCTTAAATGATTCACTAGAAACATGAGATTACAGGTAGCAAGCAAAAGCTTATACATACATATATATATATATATATATATATATATATATATATATATATATATATATATATATATATATATATATATATATATATATATATATATATATAAAAGCTTTTGTTGTATATCAATATGAAATAGAGTGAAAAATTTTTTGAAATTCCTCTTCACCATCGTATAGAGCTCGCCGAGATAGCTCAAAACTGCCTTTATTTTCGCCTATCTCCTAATGGTCCTCGAGATATCTGGCCTCAAAAGTTTTCGCCCCCCCCCGAAATAAAATCCTGGATACGGGCCTGTATGTATGTATGTATGTATGTATGTATGTATGTATATATATATATATATATATATATATATATATATATATATATATATATATATATATATATATATATATATATATATATTATTTGTATGAATTTTTTAATATATCAGCAATCGAAAAAGTAATATACGTGTTGCCAATTGTAGATGGATATGCAACTTCTCTTTTACATGATATTAATATTTTTCAGCTCAATTAACAAAGCCTTGAATTTTTGGTGACGAAAATTTATCCGTGTATTCTTCGCAAATTCACTGAAAAAACGAGTTTACTCCATACAATACTTTCAGACGAGAATACGTACAATGATAAAAATAAGAAACTAATCATGAGTCAAAAATTAACTACGGTTTAAAATACAGGGTTCCCACCTAACGGTTCAACCTGTTTTTTCATAATAACTTCTCTTATTCCTGATATTTTTCAACGGGTTTTTGAACGTAGTTGGAAGGTTAAGTAGAAAAGTGACTGACATGAGTTGGCTGCTTTTGCTTATTAATAGTGTAAATCACGTAAGTTTTTGTAAACCATAGTTTCATAGGTTGTTCCACTGACTATTCAAACTATTGTATCACGATTAGTCAATCAATTCTTAATATTTTCAAAATATTATTCAAGGCAAATAGAGGGTGTCAAAGAGGTCATCGACTGACGAAGTTTGGTATAATTTAGTTACATACGCTATGAAATATAGCATTTTTCGCAACTTTTTTTCGAATGACAAACACACAGTCATTCATAATTAATTTTTTATCGCTTGGAGCGGCTATTGACTCTGAATCAGGTATCTTTCACAAGGAAAGACTATCAAAAATCTGAGGCATTTACAAACTACTGCAGTTCGCACCATGAACAAGCAAAACCGATTAAATCTTGTCAGCTAGAATCCAATTAGATCCTCCTACTATGCCCGAAAATCATTGAAAAAATATTAAGAATCGAAGGAGTTATTACGAAAAAAGATGTCGGATAATTAGCTAGGACACTCTTTACAGCTAAAATCATTATTATGCTAGATAGTTATTAGAATCAATGTATCGGCAACTAACTCAGTGACCAATTGACTAAATAAACTAAGTTCATAGTTAGAAAACTGACTGGTGAATCAAGCATTTCACTTTTTTTATAAACAAAACATATTAATGCAAGAGTACAAGTTCAAAAGAATTTTTCTCCAACATTTATCTAACATTCTTATCACTGCTTCACTTAGCGCTTCCTGCTATTAAAAGACGTCACTAGAATTATCGTTCTGCAGAATTCAGTCAAAAATCTACAGACAACATAGTCATATAGGCATTTTAGTATTAACTCATTAAACTTAACATCAGTTTTTGAACTCGAGCTATTCAAAGTCATATTAGGCATTACAAGAATATAAAGTACTATTGACCTCTTTCTCTAGATATCTTGCAACAATTTATTTTTTTGCGTTGCCTACTTTTCTTACCACTATAGCGCTCGACTACTCAACTTTCCAAGAACAGCAGACTGAACTGTACACAGGACCGCATTTAAGGGGGCGGCATCGTTCAGCCTTAAAAAATTACTTGAAAGGTAAGATGATGCAAAAGGAAAATCACATATTTTTTGGAAAAAAATTCAAAGTTTTGCGTACTGTTTTTCTCAATTTAGCCTCAAGCACGACCACAGAAAGCAACAAAATTCTGAGCTAATTGATGAAGAAGCACAAGAAGCTGTGATTTCCCGTCCTCTGATCGTGTAATGTTTAAATTAAGGCAAATTAAGCAATAATTCTTGTTATTTAATGTTGATGACTCCTTACTAGCACACAAAGTGTACGAGCTATAAATCGATGAATCTCAGGTCCGCCCCAGGTGATTCCTGGATACGCGCCCAGCTGTAAAAATAGACTGCATGATCCTTTCCTATGGACACGTACAGTTTTCACAATAGATTTTTCATTGCAAAATTCCGAACATCATAATTTCACACCAGTTCATTAACACTTCCAAGGTGCAACAATTTTTGATTATTAAGTATAATATGCGAATCGCAAGTCATACTAAAAAGAGATTGACTTTCGATTAAACAAGTATTGTGATTATTAGACTTATCCGACGTTCGCGATTATACGTGCGCAGCAGAACCAGTACAGGAGGGGTCAATAAAAGAGCATCGATGAGCTGAAATGACAATCAAAATTAATAGTAAGGTAAAATAGCACAAAACCTACGTAGATTCACAGTTGCTATAAAACATCGAGCGTGAAGTTTTGGGTTTGGTCCATTTTTTGGTCTTGTTTAGCCTATTGCCCCAAGAAAAATTTTAATCGTCTCTTCCGGAAAAATAGACCTTTCAATCCCCCGCACGCGCATGTTTCCCCCACTGGCCATAAGCGGGCGCGCAAAAGGGGTGACGCCTTATCAAATTGTTCTATCGAGTTGACGAAAATCTTGCATATTCTCGCATTAGACAAGATGTCGTACACAGGGGCGTAACCAGCCGGGGAGCGCCCCCCGAAATGAAAATTTTTTTGTATGTTTCACAAGGGTCCCCAAAAGGAAAAAATTAAAAATTCTCGAAGTCTACTAAAAGGATAGCCAAAATGCGTTTTTAGCACAGTTTTGAGCTACTGAACACAAAATTTTCTCGGCGCTTCGCGCCTGATTTCATATTCTCTATCATATTTCTTACCATAGAAGCCCAAATTTATTTAAAATAGCAAACATGACAAGAAGTTTCGGCGCTTCGTGCCGATTTACTATTTTCTGCATTAGATTTTTTGTGAAACCGCAAAATAGATGCAAAGACAAGAATTTTAAACGTTTTGGAGTCAAGCTTAAACTTAATATTAAAAAATTAGTCATACAGATAGTTTGAAGGATTGCTTTTTTATATCCAAGTTTAAAATTGAACAAAAAATGTTTTTGATGTTTTTTTTAAAAATCTTTTTCTTCACCATTGCATAGATCTCGTCGAGAAGCAATCAGAAATGCCATTTTTAGCATATCTCCTAACGGTTTTCGAGATATAGGACTTTAAAAACTTCGCCCCCCCCGAAATGAAAACCTAGTTATGCCCCCGGTCGTAGCCGTAATTAGATGTATTATTTTCAACTTGAATTATCGCGTAATTCGACTTCTAACACAAGACCTTTCCAAACTAATTAGAGATTAATAAGATCGCCCAAATATCTCAGTCTACCGAAATCCAAAAAAGGCCTGCATATACGTTCATCGACCAAAACTTACCTCAAAAACTCGCTGAACGAAGGCGTCAGTTAAAGAACCGCTTCCATACTGTTTGAGTTCAGACTTGGACAACATTCCATTGCGATCCGAATCCAAATTAAGATATTGCCCATACACTCTTAATGCATTGGGAATACTGAACCAATTCTTATCAAGTTTGCTAGACATTTTTAACACTTCAAAGTCATCAGTAGCAGACGACTTTTCAGTCGCATCCTTGCTCCTATCATCCCTTTTATCGGCAATCTTCGATATATCAGAATCAATATCATCATCTCTGAAACTTCAGATTTTGATTTAAGCATTATTTTGCGCATTTAGGCATGAATATGTTGTTCTTATACAAGGTGAAATCAAATACAAAAATTATACTAGTACGAATAAAAAACAAGATATGATCTAGAAGGGTAAATGCGGAGGGATCCAAATTTCCTGATGTACGACTCATTGTTTGCTAAAGGGCAATATGCCGAAAAATTGGACCATTTTTTATAGAGGTAATCAGTTATTCAGTTGAAATATGCTCCTTTCAACTCTTGATTGGTCAACTTTTATCAACAATTGCAAACAAATCATCAAAAATATCTACTATTCAACACGGGAAAATAAACGATGAGCGAAAATAACTGCCAATCGCTATTTTATAGCGAAGGCAAATGAAAAGGGTGCTGCGCAACAGGAGCAGATGCAAAGACTTTTTAGACAAAAATTTGTTAGTTTTAGTTTTGTCTAGCGCTTTTCAAATACGTTTTCTAAAAATAAGAACGAAAAAAATTGGCATTTTCCCCACCACTAATTCTTTGTTCCCTCACCAGAGAACACACGTTCAGATTAGTTGAAGTGTTAATACTGGAATTATAACCTGTTATACATTCATCTTTCTTTCTCATATGCTCTTTCAAAAGTTGACCACAATTTTGCTTCCTACCATTTTAGCTAGAAAAATCTCTCCGGCTAATTTTCTTAAGACTGGACTGATTCCCAGACCGACTATGCTAATAATTACAACAATACCTTGTTCTTGGGGGAAGGATGGGTTAGGGGTTCCCCAACCCAGAATGGTAATTGACGCCCTGCACTATGGCTGCGAACCCACCCCCCGCCCAGAGTTGACGATTTTTCGTAATAATTGTAAAGAGAATGCTTTTTAAGCGTTTTAGCTCATTTTTCACCCAAAGTCTCAAATTTTCGGCGCTTCACGCCATATACACATTTTTTGACGATATTTTGCTCAAATAGCTCGATTATTTGAATTTTTTTAAAATTTTTAAATGTTTTTATGCTCTAGAAAGAACGATCATTGTCCAGAACGTATAAAAACAGTGTTTTTGACGTGTAATCCATTATTTTTTAACTCAAAAAGGCACTTTTTAAAAATCTTTTGGGCTGATCCTCCAGAGTTCCCATACTATGCATGCATGTTGCCATGCCACGTACCTCAGTTCGAGCAAGTCGTCGAGAAATCCGGAGGCTAAAATGTCCACAATGCGAACTTTGCCAAGTCGCTTGGAATCCAAGAAGAACAAAAAACGTCTGACAGCCGTACAGACGTAAAAGGATTGGAACGATTCGTCAATTTTTCGTAAATGTGGCACGGTGGGTATCAACTCAGTGATGTATAATTCGAGATCTTTTTCGGTTAAGAAACCTTGACCGGTCAAGTCGTACAACGATAGGCCGATACGACTTTGACGCAACCAAGTTTTGCGCATGACGTAATTAAAAAATGAAGTAATCGGTATGCGACCATATGGGTCATTTTGTTGAAATTTCGCTGCAAATACAAGGGCATAACTTGTATTCGACTTTAGGAAATGACTTAAACTGGCTATAAATTACTTTAAAATTGCAATTATGCAGAATTTCATATTTCCAATTAAAATCATTATGATTGCAATTTTATCACGAGATAAGTGTATTCACAGACTATCACATCACTATTTTTATTGATCCAGAAATATGAGCAAATGGGTTACCGAACCCAATTTTACAAATCAGTTTGCATTCCACTTGTACCTACTATAAGCAAAAAATGTTCTTCGTTGAAAAGAAATTTTTTTTAGTAAAAAATATATGGAAATTTAGTCAGCGTTTCGCTTGACATCAGTAGTGAGTAACAATAGCTTTTTGAATGTACATGTACAACGGCGTTGACCAACAATCTTTCTGTGAAGGTAACTAAGTAAAAATAGAGAATTTATTGTTCCAGTAAAATGCTGTGCAAAATACAACTGCATTTTCGACCTTTACTGGTGAAATATTTTTATCATTTTTAAGTCGGATTTCCGGTTAATTTTCAGATATATAATAAAAAAGTGAATTGACGCAAAACGTGGGAAAATTTTTTGTGATTCTGACTATTGAAAACCAATCGTGATGCTCTATCAAAACGAACTAAGCTAAAAATTAACCAAACTTGCATGAAACAATCTTTGCATCTTCGTTCGATTAAAACTATAATTTTCTAAAAACAAATTGTAGGTATCTAGAGTAAATCACTGCAGCGTTGTGAAGCGCTCGAATATTTCAATTCATTCGAGCTACTAAACTTAAGTTTCATAAATCGGAGCGAAGGACCAAAAAGATTTGAAGTTTATGTCTTTTGAAACTACGTTTAGAGCATTTTTAGCATTTATAAATATTTTTCCGGTTTTTATTCTCAAGAAGTCTTTGTTTGTGTGCAAGTGTAAAGAGGATCTCGGAAAGCATACCTGCGAGTAAATCTTTGTCGAGTAACAGAAATCTCTGATAGTAACGAAACACGTATAACACGGAAATTCTGTGAGATAAGTCTTAAAACCGTGGTGGCTTCATTGGACCTTATGTTGCGTTCACGTCAAAATAGCATTTTTTGGGCGATACTCTTTCTACATAAAACACAAAAAAGTTAAAAAAATATCCAAAAAGCTTCAATGAAATTGAGCGACGTATGGTCCTAAAACCGACTAAATAAATAAATAAATGAATAAATAAATAAATAAATAATAAGTAAAATAAATAAATAACTAAATAACCTAAACTAAAACTGACTAAACTCATAAAACCACGTGAAGCGCAGATCAATTGATAGCCAAAAATCGCAAAAAAAGCGTGTCTGAAAAATTGAAAATTCGGCGGGGTCAACAGCCATCTTGGACGTATTAATATTGTACGAGTATGAAGCTTCATTATAGATAGAATCACTAGTAACATAAAGTTATTATGGCAATTACCCACCGAACGTTGCAGCAGTGAAAAATTCTCTGGCTTTAGGTGTTGCCTCTAGGCCTACTGCTCTGAATGATCTATAATTACACAACTTTTCGTCGTCGAGAGATGGCGGAGTATGGTTGTCTTCCAATAATTCCCAGATCTTCTTCAAGTCTGCATTATCTAATAATTCTGTCGATTTTCGCTGTAAGAAGCACGAGCGTGCTTCTTCACGTAATTTTTGTCTCAAAGTGTCACATTCCGTTGGTGACGGATCCTTGTTATAGAATTTAGGAATGACTCGATCGATATCCAACTCAGCTTCTTGAGAAAACCCGGCATTCGTCCGAGGGTTAATATACTGCACCAGGAGGTCAAGATCATCATCTTTGAATTGATTCGTAGTCATTCAAATTAATGTACAAGCTGGCAACAAAATTCTTTTACCTGCATGAAATTACAATATGTAGATATACGTTTTGAAATTCAAATGTAAGTTATATGGTTTTATTCTCTGATGTCACTTATTTTAAATTAATGCTTTAATCCTAAAAAATTTTTTAGAATCAGCATCTGTGTTTCAACAACCTAACAGATGCTAGTGGGATTCATAAAAACAACTGGAAATATAGTCAAACAAACAAGCAAATTTATTCGACAAGTCGACAGAAATAATACATAGGTACATAAAAGTAAAAACGAAAATCAGTTAAGAAAAAGATTTAGAAATACACTGAAAGGCAATAAAGTCGGAGCAAGCGGGAAAACGTAAAGGCAATAAGGACTGCGCCTACTTACGCCCCAAAATTGAAAAAAGTCCTGCAGAAGAAAGTTAGAATATAAATGCATTCACGTATTAGAGCACGAGCATAGGTGGGCGGCACCAAAGCTCTGGGGGAGGGGGGTGCAAGATTTGTTCAAAGGTCAAAAAATGACCCTAAAAATGGTGGTATAGCGAAAAAACACCATTTTTCAACGTTTCTCATCGAGCACTATCCATTGGCACAAAAAATTGCGAAAAAAACAAAAAAAAATCTAGAAAATTGAATTCTGGGGGGTATTTTGGTTTCTGGGGGTGCATACCCCCAAATCCCCATGCCCAGGTATGAGCACGAGTATCGCAGGAGTCGCTATATATAACTGTTAGGGTTGTCTTGTCGGGTGCTAAGCTAGAAAATCACATGCTTTCAGCACGAAAAATTCAAAATTCACGACTGTTTGAAAAATATTGTAACAATATACTATGGCTAAAAAAGCCTGTAACATTAGGTAAAAACAGCTGACCTGGCAACCACAATTACTGGTGGCGAAGCGTTTGAAGTAGACAGCAGTTGCTATGGAAATGTCGGGTTGCGGTAGTGAATGCAGCGGGAAAATATTGCCAGCTCCAACAGCCAAGAATGACGAAAGGAGAAATGTCAATGCCAATCGGGGTCTCGGGCGGATCCAAAAATCGTCAATGGTAAAAAACGGCTTGTAAAGCAAAAAATACAATTTTTCGACGTTACCCAAGAAACAGCACACTTTGGCATTGAAAATCCGGAAAAAGGAAAAATTTAATTCCTACAGTTTTTGAAATACGTGGGGTCCAGCCAGAGACCATTCATAGGTGCACAGCACGGCTAGTCTGGGAAGTCAGCCAGAGCTTTTTGAATCAAAATGACATCAAAAACTGGTACAAATGCGAAAATGGCGTACATACAAACTATAATAATCTACAATTTATGATCCATTTCAAGCACTTTTGCTGAAAATTTTAGATTTCCATCCATTTTTCGGCTCCATTTTGCCGTATTTGCCAAGAAAATTTCCCATCTTCCATTCTAGGGTCTAGACGTTCACGTTCATCTACATATGTTTCACACCATAGATACACAACACAGCCGATCTGGGAGGTCAGCCGGAGATTTTTGAGCCAAAATGACCGCAAACAGGTGTAAATGCTAAAATAGCGTACAAAATGTTAAGCCCGGTTCAGAAGTAAAAATCGGCGATATCGCCGACACTTTTCCCCGGTCCAGAAGTGCCCCGATTTTCCCGATTTTTTAGCCGGCGATATCGCCGACTTTCCTGATTTTTGTCGGCGATATCGCCGACTCTTACGATTTTCCCGATTTTTAGTCGATGATATCGCCAACTTTCCCGATTTTTATCGGCGATATCGCCGACTTTCCCGATTTTTGTCGGCGATATCGCCGACTTCCCCGATTTTTGTCGGCGATGTCGCCGACTAAAATCGTAAGAATAGGAACCCATCCATTTTTCTACGATATCGCCGATTTTTGGTGCCTTGAAGTATGCGCTAGGTATGTTGTTGTCTACTTAAGCACGTAGCTGTTCATGTAGATCATCACAAAGTACAAATATAGGTACCACCAATCTAGGTGCCTGACTACATAACAAATCCTATTGATTAACATATATTACGTACTTTTAGCTGCGAGTACGGAAAAACTATACTGCTTACTATCTTACGTCATGAATTTTAATTAGCTGAGATACTCAACTGACTTTTCTGCATACATCTTGACACTTTGTGCTATTACATATTTGTATGTACGTACGTACCTACAAGTCCTATGGGGCCAAAATGCCAAAAATCGCATTAAACATTGAATTCCGAGGTCAATTGATTTTTAGGGGACTTTCAAATTCTGGGGGTCCAGAGCATACGTGGGCAGCACGAAAATTCTGGGGGAGTGTAAAAAATTTTAAAAGGTAAAAAAATGGTCTTAAGAATGGTGGTAGGGCGGAAAAGCACCATTTTTCGATATTTCTCATCGAGCGCTATCCATTGACATCAAAAAATCGCGAAAAATGCTTAAAAAATTCGAAAATCGATTTCTGGGAGGTATTCTGGTTTTCATGTTGTGTATTTTGCCTTCTAAGGGGTGCATACACTCAAACCCCCACGCCCACGTGTGGATCAGAGCCTCCAGACCATAGATGCACAGCATCGTCAATCTGGGGGTCAGCCGGTACCATAAGGTCGAATTTTTTTCGGTTTTTAGGGCCAAAAACGAATGAAAAAGTGCTAGAAAAGTCAAATTAGCGCCAATTCTACCATAATTCATGAAATAGAACGAAATTCAGACACTTGTGAAAAAATTGCGATTTTTATCACCTTTTGTCCTTATTTCTGCCCTATTTTTCCCAGAAAATTTCTGACTTGGCCGCAGACATGCGCAGTAAAAAATTTCTGGGGGGAGGGGTGGAAAGCAAAAATTTTTTCTGGAGTCCCTTTTTGGGCTAAAAACAAAGGGTACGCGTTAAAAATTATGTATGTATCTATTGCCGACTTTCCCGATTTCAGTCGGCGACATCGCCGACTTTCCCGATTTTTGTCGGCGATATCCCCGATTCTTACGATTTTCAGTCGGCGATATCGCCGACTTTCCCGATTTTTGTCGGCGATATCGACGACTTTCCCGTCTGAATCGGTAAAATCGGCGATATTGCCGACAAAAATCGGCGATACCGCCGGCTTTTACTTCTGAACCGGGCTTTAATCCTCAGTTTCTGGTCAATCTCTAGCATTTTTGTAGGAAATTATGACTTTCTATAACCTTTAGTCTTCATTTTGCTTAAATTTCCGCAGAAAATTTTCCATGTTTTTATTCGAGAGAATGAAAATCTTTTTCAATTTTTTTGAGAAAAATTTGGTTTCCTCTATCTGTTTCTTCTTCGAAATTTCCCATTTCTTCCAGACCTCTAAATCATGCATATCTTATTCACGAGACCCACACGTTTACGTAATGCCACCATTCTTTGATGACGCACCGAATCCTTCAGCAAACAAGTGTTTAACCTTTTACGGAAGGATTGAAGCTTTGAGGCATCATGACGTCTTTTAAGACCAATAGGTATGATTAAAACTGATGAAACTTTTTCACGAATGTTGGCGCTATCTAAAGAAGATTTGTTGCATACAGAATAAGCCCAATAACAGTCGAAGGGGGAAGCAATTTATAGATAGCTAGATCGTTAGTTACACCCATGGGCGCACACAGGTGGCAGTGGCGGCCCTTTTAAACTAAAAAAATTGTTGGGAAGGTAAGACAACGCAGAGAAAAATGATGAAAAATCTTTTTATCGGGTAATATTAAAATTTTTGGTGCCTCGTGCCTGAATATTCTTATTTTAACATTTGTAGTGTCTTGCGACTATCAAAAAGCCAATTTTCAAGGACAAACGAGATCAGGAATTTTCTTTTTTATTGAAAAAATATGATTTTTTTAGTTAAATGGATAGAACTTAATCGAAAACGTCAAAAAATGTACTCTATTTTGTGTACTTTCGAACGTAACCTGAAAAACAGGGTCAGCAATTGTCGGACTGCCCTCCCCTCAAAAGAAAAGTCCTGCGCACGCCATGGTTACACCTAGTACATACTCATAGACAGCAACCATGAAAATGTAAACATGTGGAAAATGGAAGGTTTGGGCGCTTAAGAGGATTTGTGAATTTTATTTACGAAATTTGTGAGTTTAAGTCTCAGAAGGCAAAAAAATTTCATGGGCCTGCTCTATAGTCGATTAGAAACGAATATTCTACTAAAAAGAGCTCGCATGCTTCGTCTTTTGATTTAAAATCATCGAACGTCTGAGAAATCCGATTTGGCAACTTCAATGAGAAAGCATCCAAAATGATTTATAATGCTATAGAGTAGGTAGGTACGCAAAGCAAAGTATACCTTTTTATGTTCACTACGCGAATCGCCGTAATGTTTATATCTAAGTAAGCGGCGTATCAATTATAGGTGAAATACGCATAAAACGACACGCGCCCATAAACAATATTACAAAATTAAAAATTATTGAAACTTACGAAAATTACGAATTTTAACATAAATATTGCTGTAAACTATCGATTAAAATTATGCTAAAACATTTTTCATGCCTAAGCGTCTCCTGAAGATTTTTCGATTTCTATAAAATTAAAACTGATCAACATGTCTGTTTACCACAATTTCATACGGAAACAATGCATATTAATATCAAATATCGATAAAGTTATATATGAGTCACACCGAGAAAAATAGAAAATACAAGGCGTATTTAAATAGTCTGTTGTCCAATAAGTAAAGATTTATTTTGTATAACAAAGGACTACATCATGAGGAGCGCAAATTACTCGATGAACATAATGTAACGTTATTAAATCATTCTAATTCGTCCAAAAGATTTTCATCCGTTTGTTCCGATTCCGGCATAACTTCTTTCGATTCGATTTTATTTTCTTCGTTTTTCATAAATTCATCCGCTTCTTTTCTAGACACTTGACTTATCGTACTCTCTTCATCACATATTAGCCCCAATTCGCCTCAATATAGTCAGAATTTTTAAAAAAATAAATAACCCGGAGTTAAATTCATTTTTCAAAGCAAGCAGCACTTATGTAACTATGCCTCATATCGCGTCTCAGACGCATTATCGCTTAAACGATATACATAATACATGTACAGCATAGGAATTCTGGGGTAGGGAGGAAGTCGGGTCCAAAAAATTTTCAAAAAGTCTTTTTTGGGCTAAAAACGACGCTTACGCTGCAGAAACACTGTTTTTAGACATTTAGGACAATGCTCGTTCTTTCAAGGACATAAAAAGTGAAAAAAACTCGAAAAAATCGAGAAAATTAAACAAAATATAATAAAAAAATGTGTATATAGCGCGAAGCGCTGAAAATGTGAGATTTTTGAGCCAAAAATAAGCTAAAAACGCTTAAAAAGCAAACTTTTTACAATTATTACAAAGAACACATATGTACACTATGCTTCGCCTTATGCATTAGGTACTCTCTTGATTTAGCGATCTGGATCAATGACATCTTTTGATTTTTTCGCAAATAAACCCAAGCATGAAATTAGATACGTCACTTCTATCGTTGATATTATCACACACGAAGCATACATGCACATAGGGGGTGAAGGGGGTATTAGCCCCTCCCCCGCTGAAGTGTCAGCCAGACAGGTCCTGTCCGGCGATTTTGGGCTGCCGGAACCTTTTTTTGCATCATTTCTGAGGTCAAAAGTAGTAAAAATATCAAAACTTTCTGGCGCTTCGCGCCGGATTAGTAATTTTATGTACTTTTTACTCAAAACGCGCCCAAAATCAATCAACTACTGTATTTTTCAGTGTTAAAAGTGATATAATGCAGTCAGATGGACTAAAAATGCGATATCACCTATGAAACGAAGTGCAAGAAAACAAAGGAAACAAACAATATGTTCCATGTACGCATTATTATATGGTAAGGTACAACGGAACCATGTGAGGAAGAGAGGAGATAGGGGATCTCCCACCCGATTTATGTCGTCCCGCCAACCCCTCCAAAATCAGAAATGTTTGACCCCACGAATTTTAACAAAAACTGGCGTTTTTCGGCCATGTAAAGACACATGATCAATCAGTTTTGGCAAACTAATTCCTTCTTTATTAGAATTATCACATCATTTTTGTTATGTGACTGATTTTGTGGAAATGATCATTGAAAGGAGTGAAATTCAAATCTTTTATTCTATAAAAATACCTTGAAAATAAAATGTTTGATGCATTTTTACCAATATTTTACTTCGAAACACGGTTCTTTTGCATTCGGCAAAGATTTTTCCCGATGTAAAAAGACTTTTGGGGACTGTCTTTGTACATGTAATGGCAGAGATTGCATTTCAAAAGGAAAATGCCAAATTTCCCGGCGCTTTGCGCCGTTTTAAGACGGTTCTTAGTGATTTTTGCCCTCAGAAACCCATAAATTAGCTAAAATACACTACCAAAGGTCGAACAATTGTTTTTGCCACACTAAAATCGCTACTGTACCATATTATCGTACCCAAAAATTTGTGTGTACAAAATGTACAAAGACTTTTGGGACCATCTTTGAACATGTACAAACGGACCTTGTGCAAAAAACCTGCTTCGAAACTACCATTTTTCGCCGCTTCGCGTCATTTTTGACCATAGCTTAATCGACTTTATTGAATTTTTCTCGAAATTTTTATGTTCCTATCGTCTAGAAAGAATGGAATCGTCAAAAAGATCAAAAATGGTGTTTCCTACGTGTATCCATCAAGTTTAAACGAAAAAGTAATTAAAAAATTTTGGTTTTTACAAATTCCAATCCTATGCTGTGCATTGGTGCGCAATCTTACGAGACTGCACAATTACACCTAAGCCAGTTCAAACCATACCAAATTGGCCTTAATCAAGGCCGAAATATAGGCAAAATTAAACCTAATTTACTTGAACAAACTTTATTCCAAAAGTCGATCGTTTCATTGCTCAACAGCTGCGTTTTGAACGTGCTAATGAAGCGATTGTAATAGCCGGGCTGGGAGAACTGAAGATGCAGGTAAAGTGTATTTGATATAGTAGGCGTGAGACAATAAAAATGGTCAAGCAGAACACTACAAAATTATTAGAGACTGGATATTTAAAGGCAAAAAAACAACTGAAAAAGGGGGACTCAAGGTACATGGTTTATATCTCGAAAACTAAGTTCGAACATCCTATGAAACTCGAATTTTCGGACGTTTTTCAACATGCTCTATCCATTAAGATTATAGAATTCGAACTTTTGGAAAAATCTTCTTCCTCAATTGGCTGTGTTGTGAATAGTGTTACCTTTTGGAGGTGCTTGAGGTAAAATTATGAGGAATTTTTCACATAAAAATTTGAGGCTTCTCTAACAACAAGGAAGAATTTTTTAATTCTAACAGTGAAATTAAAGCCTGGCAAATTAGTAACGAACAGTACGCATAGATGCATAGTATAGTACGGGGATTTTGGAGGCATCAACATTTTTTGAAGTGCCTTTTTGAGCTCAAAAAAACAAGGGGTATGCGTCAAAAAGACCATTTTTGGCGTTTTTGACGATGCTATTTTTTCTTGAACTTGATAACATAAATGAATTTCGATAAAATATAAATATTGAGTAAATTGAACGAAATATACAGAGTAAAAACATTAATATGTATATGGCGTGAAACATCGAAAATTTTACACTTTTTAGCTAAATGATCACTAAAACGCTTGAAATAGCACATTTTCTATGATTGTTTTCTAGAAAATTATAAGGGCAAAGAAAGAAAAATGTTTTGCGGGTAAGAAAAGCTATTCGCAGGGCGAGAGGTTAAAATCTCCCTAAGCCGCAAGATAATTATGAAAGTATGTACACGACGCGATACCGAATTATTAAAACATTCTGCTGAGTTCACACTCGAATAGGGCTATGAAACGCACGACTATCTCAAGCAATGCGTATTTAGGGAGGGGGCGGCCGCTATCCCATTCCTTAGCCGTAAAAAAATTCATTGGCAGGTAAGATAATGCACGGAAGGATGAGAAAATTGCATCTGTTTGCCAGAAAATCGTCAAATTTTGGAGTGAAGTATTTGCTAAGGTTTTGCCTACAACACGGCCAAAACCTTATACTTTTCGCAACCTATCTAGAGGAAAGAATGTTTTTCAACAAGAATTTTACGAGCTTAACTGATACAGCATGTTAGAAAACGTCGAAAAATACAGTTTTCACGAGGTATTCATGCGAAATTTCGGAGATATTAATTAATTTAGTTCCACCCCCTCCCACTCTGGCCGGATTCTGGATACAGATCCGGTCCCAAGCCAGCGTTTTTTGGCATTTACCCCCATTAGCACCAGTGCTAATGAAAATTTTTTCTATTAGCACGGGATAGATCACATTTGCACACCAGTTTTTTACCTCTGTATTATACCTACATATAGTGTCAGTAATGCATGCCATTTTCTTTTTAATTTGGCTGTTTTAGAATGCCATGATATTCTGCAGATCAATGTTTTTTCTTGATCTATGTTTTTTCTTTAAATAAATCAAGAAATTCATGCTAAATCACAATTATTGGCTTCCTAATGCTCAATAAACTTAGAAACTGAAATCTTTGTATCTATTACATTAAAAATGATAATGCGGTTGTCATATACTAATTTGATATAAAAACAGACGTCACTGCGCTTATGAATTGAATGATATATGAACATAAAGGAGCCAATTTTGTCTTCAAACAACATAAAACAGAGTAAAAATGTCACAAAGTAATTATTATGTGCTAGAAATCGTTAAAGAAATAGGCGAGATGAATGCTGAATCTTTTAGGTCGTAAGTAGATTGATGATGGAGTGTTTAAATCGCGCGCTTCGGGCTTAATAAACAGTAAGCATGACAATCGGCGCGAAGCGCCGAAAATTTTTTCAGATTATTGCTAAAAAATATGTTAAAAAGCATTAAAATTACTACAATTTTGATAAAAAACGTCCTCGTATCCGTTAGCACGTCGTGCAACCGGCCAAGATTTTCATTAAAAAGGGGCAACTTTCATTAGCGTGGTGCTAAAAAAGCGTGTCCCAAGTACATATGAGATCACAGAACCACTAGTCACTGGTTAATAAAGTAGAAGGCTGGTTCTGCCTTTAGATTATATTATTTTTCATTGCCTGTACTGTAATTTAGTACAATAAGACAATCAAAAAAGAAATACAGATAACATTTATGAGACCAAACCATTCCTCGGCCGCACAAATCCCAGCGATCTTCTTTAAGTAGAGATTTTTCCATTGATGTACAGTCATTTTATAGATTCAAACTGAAATGACTGTTTTTAAAACTAATTAAAAGACTAATCGTTTTCTTAACATGCACAAAGAAACGTTGTCTTAGTGCCTCTTAATTCCGAAAAATATTGTGATTTTCTAAAAATAGCTCGTTACATATTCGTAAAAACACCAATCAATAAATCAATTTATACAATCAACTAATCTAACAAACCAACCAAGATTTTTTATTTTTTATATTTTTATAAATAATTATGTACAACGATATCTATATACATTATATGCATTATTTGAATGAAAATCAGAAAAATCCGATAAATTAGGCTGGTGGATGCAAAAACTCTTAAAACTGTACATTAATAAGTCTGTTTTGTGCAAAAAAATAAATGACCGAAAAAATAAACATTATTGATAAAAATCGAGCCGTTGAAAAAGTGAAATGAGAAAAATAGAAGGGTATTCAAATTAAGTCTCACCAAACTGGTGACGTTGAAGAAAATTAAAAATGATCCAATAAAGCGAGACGCACCTTTATACTATATTCCCGAAAAACTTTCAAACATTCAAGTGCTTTTGCGTGCAGCTGTGAACCCGCGCAATCAAAAACAAACTGTTGTACGACGTCACACAATTTCGAACAAGCTGCAACAAAAACGTTGCATTATATCCAGACATACACAGTATAGGAATTCCGGGGTGGGGTTAAACTATAAGTGCTTTATTTGGGCCCAAAAATGGAAGGTTCGCGACAGAAACATTGTTTTACGGCGTTTTTGACGATGCTGTGTCTGTCTAGAGCATAAAAACATAAAAATGTCGAACAAATTGAACAAAATATAGTCAAAAAATGAGTACATATAATGGCGCGAAGCGCCAAAAATTTGATACTTTGAGAAAATAGATAGGGGGGGTGAGGCGATGAAACCACCAGTCAAGATCAATAAAGTCAAAAGACATCGATTATATCACTCTTTCTATTCAAAAGGCATTATTGATCTTACAATAAGCGAGACGACAGTTTAAAGAAGTAAACTTGTCTTACTATAACTTCAAAATCAGCAACTCGCCTGCATAGAACTTGATTTTACATCAGAGGTAGCGCGCTAGCTTGTAACTATAATATACTTGGGTACCTCCAACATATGTCACCCCCTACAGCTATAACGGACACGTTTAGGAGATGCGGTTTTTTCAATCGATAGATAATTAAAAAAGATTATGCGCTCTTTTTTTCTTTTGTTTACACTCAATAACGGGTTTGTAATGAGCGTGTAAAGTTTTGGCGTTACGTTATAACATATACGAATCTATGACGGTTTTATCGAAGAGCATGTAGACAACTCAGCATAAATGCCTGATACGATTTAATCGTACAGAATTGTAGATGATGAAATTCTCTAGAAGGAAAATTTTTTGTTTTTGAAATTTTGCATCAGTTCTCGAGGGGGCTGTAAAGAGTGTCCAAATCAGGGGTGTAAAGACAAATTTTGATTGCGTTTTTGTCTTCTTTATGTCTGACAACAACTCCGACTTTGATTCCCCAGAAGTTTTTTCTGATAGAAATGTTCTACGGCTTGAGGGATACTTTCTGCTTACCAGTAAACTGTTTTATTCTAAATGCGGAGTTAGATCTAGGGGTTTAAAGTTTACAACGTAGCGGATAGTGTAAAAAACAGGTTTTGTCTCAAATTTCTCCGCCAACTTCTCAGCTTATAAGTCGCGACAAGTTGAATAAAATAAAAATAAAGTAAGTTCTATGAGCTAAACGTCGCACCGAATTGCGTTTAAAAAACTCGATATTTAGTTATTTCTGGAGGTGTAAAGTTCGAAATCAGGGGTGTAACATAGGGAGAAAAAACACGTTTTCTTCCCTTTTTTGATTGGTCAATGTCTTAAATAGGATAAGGAACTAAAGTTTCTCACACACAAACGTATTAAAACTCAAATACTACAAACTGGCCCGAAGGGAATTTTCTTACACGCAGTGGGGAGTTAGCTTTAGATTTTAAAAGTTTACACTGCCGGTGCACGAAAAAATACGTTTTCTTACCGTTTTTAGTCTGCCAACTCCGCCAATTATAAGTGAAGATGCGCAAAGTGTGTTTACAATAAAGTACAGCTCAAAGGTTATACATCACACTTGAAGTTTAAACTCTGATGTGAAAAACATGATTTTTTGTTAATCTTTTGTCAGCTTACTTCTCCGGTTATGAATCGGGTTGTGTAGACTATTCTAAAAATAAAGTACGTGTCGGCGATTACAAACCGAACTTGGTCGGAATTCTCTACACTCAATACTGAGTTATTTATGGAGGTAGAGTACCAGCTCTGTTTGCTAAGTCCCTTGTGTATAAATTGGTATGTCCGCACTTATGTAAAAAATGAAGAATGTCTCAAGAGTTACACATTGCAGTAAGAGGCACTTCTTTATACTTGATATTGAGTTAGTTCTGGAGGTGTATAGTTATAATTCTGGGGTGAAAAACACGTTTCTGCATCGATTTTGTTCATGATCTTCTTCCATTATGAGTTGGGACATGATATCGACTCTAAGAACGCTTTGCATTTAAGGGTCACACATTCTACTGAGCGAATTAGTTTGCACTCAATGGAGATGCAAAGTAGTTTACACTAAAGGTTTACTTTGCTCCCAGAATGTTGTGGAGGGTCAATTCTTTTGTAAAATATTATTCGAAACATCGGGATTACGAATCAGCATTTTTTACACTCAAATATTGTGTAAAGTTTACACTTAAAATTAACGTTAGCTACAGAGCATTGCCGAAGGTGAAGTTTTTTTAAAACGTTCTACGAAACATAAGGATTTCTCCATACCATCAGGAATACGAACTTGACTGCTATTCTATTTACACAATATACTCGTGTAAACTTAACGCTTTAGGTTAGCCTCATGTCAGTAAGGTTGTACATTGTAAAAGCCAATTTTTTTTCAAATTGTTCTCTGGAAAATCAGGATTACGAATCTAACTTTGCTTTTTTGTGTAAATATTAAACTGAAAATTACATCTGATTCCAAAACGGTGAAGGAGGTGACTGTTTTAAAAAACTGTTCTTGCATTGTTCAAGTATTTAATTAGGCCAGTTATCTCTGAGTTTATTGATCGATTCACTCAAATCATTCTAATTAAAAGTAGGGTACTAGCAAAGGAAAATGCTCCGACGGAACAAAAAGGACAAATATACTTAGAATAGCGTATTATTAAAGACATAAAAGGAAGGGACTAGGAAAAGTCACCTATGTGCGCGAAAAATCATCAATATCTGGTAAAAATCAGATTTCTCTAAGCAACACAAAAATCGAAGTATGTTCTGCGGCCTACAGAGGGTACTTGTGGCCAAAGATACACAGCATGACCGATCTGGGGGAAGGAGTCAGCCGGTCTGGGGGTTTAAAAATTCAGCTTTCTTGGGTCAAAATGACCTAAAAAACTGGTATAAGCGCTAGCGTTAAAACAACGTCATTACACAGTTTCTGGTCAATTAGAAGCACTTCAAAAGGAAACTTTCAATTTTCCTTCATTTTAAAACGTCATTTTGTCTCATTTTCGCCACAAAATTTTTCATTTTTCCATCCTGGGGATCTAGAACCCTCCAAACCCCGCTCTCCAATTGCATGTATGGTTGTGGCTCCAATTTGAGAAATAAATAGCACCGCGCTTAATTCTTCGAAGGAACTTATAGATCCGAATTAAAGCGCACGACAAATCATTTTTTTACGAACCTTAGCTGAATACAAATTCGAACGACCGCTGTAGCAATTGTAATATAGCATATATGTAAGAGCAACAAGGCACTTAACATGCACGAACACGTTAGCATTAGAGAATTTAGGACAATGAGCAAGAATAGTGAACAAAATTACCATGAAAATAAATACAGTGCATAATGATAGACAGGAAATTTTAATAGCTCATTTTTGTAGAATACCGAAGCATTTAATGTACCTATATATCTCATCATGCTGGAATAAGACGTGTAACTTTAGAGCCTTAATAAACAGCATGATGCGAATGTCATAATACATCTGTTTCGCCTTTTAAATGAATATTGATTATACATATATTGTCATAAAATGCGATACTGATATCCAATTAAGTCGGCTATTTAGCACAGGTCGAAGTTTCCTTCAAACTATTCTACGCTACCAGTGATAAATGTTTTGAGGACACCCTCTTTTTTCAGAGGCCGCAAAATATACTCCGATTTTTGTGTTGCTTAGGGAAATCTGATTTTTAGCAGATTGATGATTTTTTGCGCGCATAGGTGACTTTTTCCTAGTCCCCTCCTTTTATGTCTTTAATAGATACGCTATTTCAAGTATATGTGTCCTTTTTGTTCCATCGGAGCATTTTTCTTTGCCAGTTAATAGCATAGGAACTGTACGGGAATATAAGAAAGCGCAAAGGATAAACAATAATAAAACATGGAAAATACAATGAAAACGGAACTGACGCTCAGATTAGGCAAATTTACCCCACCTTGTGTTCCTTACATTAAATCGCTTAAAGTAGCGTACATTTCAAACCAACCAAAGCAAAATAGAACTATACAATTTAATCTCATACCAACACATCGTTTTCACTTAATTAAACGTCGAAATTGATGGAATGATTTTTTTTATCAAATTCAACGCATAATTTAGCAGAGAAAATACACAAATGATTTAACAAAAGCGTAAAAGCAAACATAAATAAGAGCCGTTATCATTTCGCTAAATTTCGAGCTCAACTTAAATTAGTGAACTTTCAATCATGTACCTGAAGCTATGTTAATACTTATAATCGCACGTGCATTTTGGGGGGTATCTCCCTACCGAGACTTTTAAAAAGCATACCACCCTCAGGCCATTTTGCAACAAAACCGATTACTTGAATCATGAAAAAAGTGTCAAATGACGTCTACAATGTAATTTTGAGTACATATTTTTATTTTCGAGCAACAGACTGTTCATTTCATTCACCCAGACACGTTTTTCTTCCCTTATTTTGTACATATTTGATGTAGCAGGTCATTCTAATACCCTTATTAGTATGGTTTTCATGCAAATTTAAGAATAAATATTCGTAAAAAATAAAATACGACGGATTAAGTACAAAAATGTGACAGAAGAGGTAAAAAATTACCCATTCACCCCCTCCTACCTAAACTCGGTTTACCCCCTCACAGAGGTTTTGACGACGTGCATGTATGTATGGTTTTAATTGATGAATAATGATTAATCATGATTAATCAACGATTCATATCAAGCAGCAATAAAAAATAAGAATGCACAATTGCTCCTCGGATTACAGACCGGATGTTAAAAATTTTAAAAAGATGAACGGAAAATGATCGAAAACTTAAATACAAAGAATTAAAATAACAAAGAAAGGGCCGGTCACTAAGATATCATCGCAAGATAGGAATGTCCCCATCTCTATTTATTATCTAGATTAAACATTTGTTCAATATCTGATTATGTGTCAAATAATTGTTTTCTGCTAAAAATTGCCACCTTGCGATTGAGCGTCCCCCAAGTGTTACAGCAAGCTATGCTAATATTAAATATGCTACGATAGCAGTCTAAAAATAATTTCCTATGCAATTAGCGACAATTTAAAAAAGGGTTCTACATACGTATGTACCTAGTTCGAAATTTTCCGCATTGTTTTCAAGTGCAAGGTTGAAGTCCTCGACTGGTTTCACAGTACTGATCTTCACATACCGTGCCGCGCTGGATTCCCCGACGTCCTGATCTAATTTTAGCATTTTTTCGTTCAACTCATCCGGTCTGTGCGATAATTAATTATTGAGATGATTTTTTAAAAAGCTGAAGTAAGGACGGTGAAAGAATAATTATAAAGAATTCGGGTTCCTCTGATACTACATTCAAATTTCTAAATTCATCATAATTCCGTCCGTACAACCTTTTTATATTTGATATTATTGATTGAATTATCAAGATGCTAGAAAAATCGGATAACATCTGCAATGGTTTCAACAATGCGGTTATATGGGAAATGATCTTTAGGCGAAAAATGATTGACGAGTTTCTGACAAGACAAATAACGATATTTCAATATTTCCAACACTAATTTACCTTTTGAACAAATTATGACTGCTAATAGAGGTATTCCGCCCATAAATGTATCGGCTCAAAATTTCGCGTGGTGATACCCGCATTTTTTGGGGAGTGGGATAAAACAACTCCGATTTCTAGTCAAAAATGGCTAAAACACCTGAAAATTGCCAGAAAACGCAAGTTTTCACCGTAAAATGGGGGTGCAGCAGTGTTTTTTGTACAAGGTCCGTTTGTTCGAATACAAAGATGGCCCCTAAAAGTCTTTGTACATTTTGTACACACAAATTTTTGGTTACTATAACATGGTACACAGTAGCGATTTTAGTGTGGTAAAAACAGAGTTGTCCGACTTTTGGTAGTGTATTTTAGCTAATTTCTGGGTCTCTAAGGGCAAAAATCACTAAGAATCGTCTTCGTCGAAAAATTTGACATTTTTCCTTTTGAAACGCAATTTCTGCCATTATTGAGATATATAGAACCACGGTTTTTTTTGTATTCGGCAAAGATTTTTCGCGATGTACAAAGACTTTTGGGGACCGTCTTTGTACATGTACAAAGATTTTTGGGGAGACAAAAATTGCAAAAAAGGTCTAAAATTCGGAAAAAATTTCGGCGCTTCGCGCCGAAATGAGTAATTGTGTGTTCTATATCTTTATAATGTCAGAAATTGTATTTCAAAAGTAAAAATGTCAAATTTTTCGGCGCTTCGCGCCGTTTTAAGACGATTCTTAGTGATTTTTGCCCTTAGAAACCCGGAAATTAGCTAAAATACACTACGAAAAGTCGACGAACTCGGTTTTTACACACTAAAATCGCTGCTGTACTATACTATAGTACCCAAAAATTTTGTGTGCACAAAATATACAAAGATTTTTAGGAAGACGAAAACTGTAAAAAGGTGTAAAATTCCCAAAATTTTCGGCGCTTCGCGCCGAACTGATAAATTATTGTCCTAATATATCTTTAAAATGGCAGAATTTGCATTTAGAATGGAAAAATATCAACATTTTTCGGCGCTTCGCGCCGTTTTCAGATAATTTTTAGTAATTTTTGGCGTCAGAAACCCAGAAATTAGCTAAAATACACTACCAAAGATCGAAAACCCTGTTTTACCACACTAAAATCGCTACTGTACTATATTACAGTATACAAAAATTTGCATGTACAAAATGTACAAAGACTTTTGGGGACCACCTTTGTACATGTACAAACGGACCTTGTACAAAAAAAAACACTGTATAGAACACATAATTACTCATTTCGGCGCGAAGCGCCGAAGATATTTGCGAATTTTAGACTTTTTTGCAATTTTTGTTTTCCAAGAAATCTTTGTACATGTACAAAGACGGTCCTAAAAAGTCTTTGTACATCGGGAAAAATCTTTGCCGAGTACAAAAAACACTGAGGCAGGGGGTGGCGAAAATTTCCTGAATTTGGCGGACGATCAACTGTGGGTGGGGATACTCATCTTCCTGATGCATGTTTGACCCCGCCGCCCTACTTTGATATAACTTGATAGAAGTAACAGCACTGTCGCATGGAAGTAATATATATGTTTAAGAATAAACCTTTGTAATAATAATCATAATAACAATAATAATAATAAGCAAAATTTTTCTGTCTCGACTTATCGTCCTATAACTGTTTTGGTGATCATCAGAAACAGTTTCAAAAGCTACTTACTCTCACACATCGTGCAGATCGAAATCTTAATAAAACAGTAAAAATCTTTGAAATCTCCAGATACATATACGGCTATAAGAATGAGAATCAATATCATCAAAATTGATAAAAGTGTGCTAACAAATCAAAATACGGATAATTTGTTGAATGTAATTCAATCGAAAATTAAATTAAAAGTGGTGCAATTATCTGTTTCATTTGACTTTGTGGTTTTCTGATGAATTTGATCCGCATAAATCAGGCTACAAAGACTTGATGCAGTAATGCGGCTTTACAATGGCGAACGTCTTTTAGAATATCACAACTACAGCTAAGTTTTAATTGATTTTGCAGGCACTTAAAATTTTTTTTCAAAATCCTCGAAGTCAAGTGAAACGGACTATAGCTTGACAATTTACTTAGTGAAAATAGCAGCTGCCGTACGTTTTTCAGCTCTGATGACCCGCTCTAATTTAAAGCTTTCCTGTATTGATTTAATGAATGCGTCAGCTATGTTCAATCTAGATTCCTGAGGACTAATAGTAGACATCAAACGTTGACTAGGTTCGGGCAATGATTCGTCCGGACAAAGTAGTCGATGTTGAAGGCACTATATCAATATACAATGCATTTTTAGGATCATTATGTTCATAGGCAAAAGAAAAATGGTGAGAATCAAAATTAAGTAATCACATAATTTATTTAGCCTGCGCGCCTACCTTCGTCTTTTGCACTAATCTCGTATAAATGTACTTTAATTAATAATTTCTTGCTTTTAGAATATGTGATTTAGTATGATGATTCATGTCGAATGTTTATTCATAATTGCATTGCATTGTAAATTAATGTTTCTTTTCTTATTGTGTTCTTTTTTGTGCGACGAAAATAAAATATTTGTATTTGTATAATATACAATTTTTAGTAATAAGTTCTTTTTCATGTTTTCAAAGTTGCATAGGTCACAGATTAATTATGGTTCCCTTGATTTCTCCACGAAGAGGCTTTTTATTCTCAAATCAACAATTTACCTTTCAAAAGGCTAAATATAACAAAAAAGGCAATCTTTTTTCTGCCAATTCTTTATTCTTTTGGACGCAGGCTGGTACCAAAGGACTTATTCAAGAAGCTAGCTATTTATTAGAATTCCCTTTTTAACATGGGGGCAATTATATTATGGTCGAAAACATACATATCAAATGTTTTTTACCCTAATGCATCTATTGCCAAAAAATAAATTATTGATACATACGAAAAAACCCTAATCGAGCAAGCAGGGAACGTATTTTAATATAAATAAGGTCTATAGTTATACATTACTCTCATTTGTAATACAAGAATTGAAATTAAACAACATCCCTTAATTTCAGCGATTCGATTACATATGATCAAATTATTATTAATTTTGTTATACAGCGCAAAAATCGAGCAATCAAAACCTCTTCATCTTGTCATTTTGGACTTAGGTAGTTCTTCGAATTAAAAAAACATTGAGTTGCAACAGTTTGTACGAAACAAAGATTTTGAGGCTCGTACAAAGATTTTCGGAGCCATCTTTGTACAATGTACAAAGACTTTTTGGGGCAAAGTAATAGTAATTTTAACGCTTTTTTTTGAGTATTTTTTTAAGCAAAATTTCAAAAATTTTAGCGCTTCGCGCCGGATATCATAACTACATTCTATTTAGTTCCAAGCGCGGGCATTAAACACTCCAAAATCTATCTTTAAGCATCTTTGTACAGATTTGAGCATCTTTTACATCCATCTCTACTGTTTTATACAGATTTTATGCAGAAAAAAGAACTAATAAACAACTTTGCACGATTTTCTGCCGTTTGAAGATAAAATTGACTTTTGTATCTTCGCGTTGCATTAAATTCATAAGCAACGCGAAGATACAAACAAACATGTGCATAAGACTTAAGGATATTTCCTCCGGAGGCACAAAAATTGATACAGTCAACGATCTAGAGGAAAGCATTGAGAAAAAATTGAGCTTTATGAACATTTTAATAGAAATGCCGATTTTTGAGGTCAACAAGATTAGTATGATACAAAGCTCACTTGGATATCCAATTATATACTTAATAGAGATAAAATGGATCCCAATTTCAATTTTTCCGGATCCGGATTCTAGTTTCCGCAACTTCCGGATCCGGATTCTAGTTTTCGCAACTTCTGGATCCGGATTCAATACACATAATTAATTCTTTATAGTTTAATATACCATCTGTTGTTGATTTGGTCTTATGCACTATCGTAATTATCCTGCTTGCTTACTGGTGCCTAAGAGACAAGTGTTTTTTTGTACAAGGTCCCTTAGGTGTACACGATAATCCCCAAGCCTTCGTCCATTTTGTACATTCAAATTTTGGGCTATACCTAATAGAATATAGAACAGTAAGGCTTTTAGAGACATTTGAACTGTGTACTAATTCCAATAGGAAGCGTCGAAAATTTTTCGAAATTTTAGACATTTTTACTGTTTTTGTCCTCCCAAAAATATTTGTACACGTAGTTTCGAAAAGTTTTTGTACGTGCAATGGAAAAATCTGTTAAATACAAAAAAATCGTGCTTAGATGATCAGCGTATATAGTAAAAAAGCAAATCTGGGTTTTCCGTGTTTTATCTCTATGCATTAAAACATCTTTCAGCTGCCGCGACTAGTATCCTGTTTAAACTGCTTTTTAGTGAGATGGGACTAGAAAAGTATATCAACCAGAGCGCAATCTTCTGCATGGTGGAAAAGTTAAAAAAAGTAAAGTATAATTGGTCCGAGGCACTGTTTTTTGTACGAGACAAAGATTTTGAGGCTCGTACAAATATTTTCGGAGCCATCTTTGTACTATGTACAAAGACTTTTTGGGGCAAAGTAATAGTAATTTTAACGTTTTTTAAAGTATTTTTTAGCAAAATTTCTAAAAATTTTCGGCGCTTCGCGCCGAGTATCATAATTACTTTCTATTTAGCTCCAAGCGCGGGCATTTAACACTCCAAAATCTATCTGTGAGCATCTTTGTACAGATTAGATTGAAGCATCTTTTACATCTATTTCCACTGTTTTACAAAAATTTTATGCAGAAAAAAGAACTATTAAACAACTTTGCACTGTTTTCTGCCGTTTGAAGATAAAATTGGCTCTTTTATCTTTGCGTTGCATTAAATTCATAAGCAAATCGGTGTCTATTAGAAGATTCAGTCAGCACATTGCAACCGCTTATTATTTATAATTGTGTAACACAAGTCATTTTAACTTGCTGAGTCGAATTTTATGTGTAGTTGCAACCTAAGACTCATGAAAATTTTGGCGTTTCGGGCCGAACTAATATAACCAGCTGAATTTAGGACAAAGTTACACCTTTTGCGAAGCGTGCGGGTCACGGATAACAATCTAGTAGTATGTAAAAATGTGTACATTCAATTGCATATCTATACGTTATATGTACAAAAAAATTTTCGCTCATACAAAGACTTTTCCGGAGATCTTTGTACATGTACAAAGAAGCTCGTACAAAAAAACAGTGGGAGGTTAGCTTTACTGATGTGTATCAATATTTATGTCCTGATGTTTGTGAAAAACAAAAAACTTTTCTCTGTGAGGAACTAATCTTGTTTTAATTCTAACTATAACTTCATAATTGTCACATCTTCAGATAAAAGTGAAAGACTCCAGACCTGTATTTGTTTGATGGAATTACTAAAGAGTAGTTTCTGGATCCGGGTAGCGGAAATTCAAACTTCCAGATGCGGATCCGGGTATTGAAAATTCGAACTTCCGGATCCGTATCCTGAAAACATCCGGGTAATACTGGATCCGGGTACCCATTTCATCACTAGTACTTATTTATTACTCATAAAATTCTACGCGTCATCTTGTCGACTTGCGAATTTCCCACCGTTTCACAAATAAACTTATTTTTAACCAAAATAAAACAGCCTAATTTCAATTAGAACTAGAAAGCTGAATTTCTAATGACAAGTATGAGCATACTTTTAAGTTAAAATCAAAAAGCCAACAAAGTAATCAACGGTAAAAAAATTGAAAATTTGAGAAAAAAGCATTACAGACAGAACACACCTGAAAAACATATTGAGTGTTTGGATTTATGACGTCCAACGGATCGAAACCCTCCTGACTATCAACAGCCGTACCGTTGCTAAAAACACAGTATTGTAAAATGAAAAATTTGATTCGACTATAACAAATGTGTGAAGGGTCCAGTAAGTTTTGATCACGATAACATCAAAAAATAAAATAAAAAAACCAAAATGGCAAAAAAACAGGAAGTTTTAAAATATTTAAAAGGTTCCTAAGGCCTAGAAAATATATATTTTTATTTTTCAGCTGGAAAAGCACAATGTAATGCAAATTTGTCGCTTATAAACAGCATAATACATTAATGTATGTACGCATTATAAAAAGTAGACCGAGTCAGTGATCGCACCAAGGAGCAGTCAAACTTCAATGGTTTCGATAAGTGATATCCTAAGCACCGGAGTCACCGCTGTCCAGATAATCACTAATCGAAACTAAAAATAGGTATCACTTACATATGTACATATATATTATAAATTTTGGTAGTCTACTTTGAATATCACAAGACTTACATACGAAACTATAACAGTAGTCCATCTACAATGTTAGGCATTGTGTTATAGCACTCTTAAAATGCTTAGACGATATTAAAAAAATCAGAGAAATCAAAAAATGACTCATACAAATTTTGCTCAGCGCAGGTTCATGAAGAGTTTGTATCTATTCACGTTTTTATATGCGGAACACTTTGTGAACTTTTAGAGGCTAGCAGCTTTGAAAACTAAAGTGCCAATTTGAAAAAGAATCACATAGAAAAGGGAAACAATCAGCGTAAAAGCCGAGAGCATTCATTCTGAAAGTAAAACAAAATCCAAAACAATTTTTATCATTAATTCAGGTTGAATTTCAAATGAAACGATCTATAATAATCGATGCTTAGTATGTGTGGCTTAATTGAGAGGAGATGCGAAGAAGCCCAGTCAGAATTTTCGATACGGAGATTGGAGCCAAGAATTTCTAACTTCATACAGGGGCACCGCTTTCACACGAAATAATTTCATCCTGACTACTTTATGTGAACTTGTTGTTGACTTGAACATGTAAAATTGGAAAGACACCTGGAAAATATTTAAGTAATAAAATCGCCTGCGAATATTTTATCTCTAGGAGGAGTAATTCCATTTGAACTTCAAGTTTCAACGAGGTCTCAATTTCCAGCGAAATTACAGTAATAACTGATTTTTTCCGAGGAGTCTCCTGAAGCATTCCAAAGCTATATATAATTATAATGACTAGTCTCAGCTGATATTTCTATCTCTTCTAAATTTTCGGATCATCTTACAAATGTGCATTACGGAAATTAGTAGAATTCTTATATTATTCTGCGTACTCGATTGAGCGATCGAGGTTCATACTATCGATAAACGAATCCATTGCTTTCGTTTGTGTTTCTGGAAACGCCAATTATTCGTTAATAATTTATTTTTTATAATTTCGAAAAGTAAAGTTCGCACCAGTTGGCTTGTTGTTTTCGTTGTTCAAGCTGGCAAAAGGGAAGAAGCGACAATCTTCGGAAAATGGCAGCGGTACATAAACAAAACACTGAAATAAAAAACCAAGTATTCAAGTAAATTGGGAGTCGCAGTATTTCGATCACTCTATTCCGACAACAACAAAAAATGTCGCATCATTTTCGCAGAGTAAGCATACATAGCATCTTAGTGATCTGCATCATCCTGCGTTATATTTATACAGGTTAGCGGTTAAATACCAGGGCTTAATATCAGATGATAAAAAACACATGAGAATAAAAATCAAATGCGTATAATATAAAGATATAAAGACAATTCTTATTAAAATAAATAAACGCATGATCTCTTTTATTTAGTGAATCAGATACAGTGGAAAGACACAAGGGATTTGGGGGATACTCCGTACATTGTGGCTTAGAACAGGACTTCATCATCTTGTGATTTCAGTGCAAATACTTAAACAAAATGCATTCATAAGATGGAAAAGCGAAAATGAAGCATCAGGGATGAACTGGACGTGTTAGCAAGAAACTGTCTAATTATATTGTAACAAAAATTTATCACCGAGTTATTTGCAAAATGATACTCTAATCGTCAGTGAAAGCGATAAATTATTTAAAAACTACATAGTACGTAATTATTGGTTTTCTCTCATTTCCCTGAAACATTCATAACCTGAATGACACCTATATACATATATGTATATATGTACGATTATGTAGTTCCTGTTCATTTTGACGCCTAAACCCTCTTAGCACAAAAACCAATTCAATTTCAACTAGCCAACAAAAATATACACACATGCATTCCATACAGGTAACAGGGGATTGGGAACCCTCCATCCGAAGTTAATCGTCCCCATCGCCCCTTCAAGGTCAGAAATTTTTGACCTCCTATTCCCCCAAAGCCAGAAAATTTGGCTCCCCGATTTTTGGGGAAAAACTTGCGTTTTTGGCCAAATCGGACCAAAAATTGGAGGTCATTCACCCCCTCCCCGCCTTGAAATAGCCGAGACCCCCAAGCAAAATTTCGGGCTGTTACATGTACGATGCATTCACTTTGTTTTCCTGACTCTACCGCAAAGCGTATGTATTCACTACCTAGGATTTACACAAGTTCACGTGAATTACATTTTTGAAAGCTTTCACTAAAACCGTAAAATTCGAAAATCTTGAGAAAAGCTTTCTACTCGTTTCAATCCAATAAAGGTCAATTAATGATATCAAAAAATTTTTAGATTTATATTATTGCTCTTCGATATTTTACGGAATTTCGAAGAAGCATTAACCTCTGACCTCTGATCCATCTGCTCCTAAATCCGGAATCAAAGCACCAATTCTTGGATTGGCTCGTACGTTGTACGCATAACGAATAAGGGCGCAGACTTTCAACTCCAGCATAGCTTTGAATAAGGCAGAGAAAGCTAAGCAGCCGAACTAAACAGTGATAGAATATAAATAATCGTACATCGCGTGAAACAGTAACAAACATACATGTAATAGCGGGATGGAGGATCACCCCAAACTAAAGCCGGTCGTCCCCCATCCCAAAGTCAGAAAATTTTTGACCCTTCCATGATTTTTGGACAAAATCAAATTTTTTGGCCGTTTTCTAAGTGCTTCTGACCAACACCGCTAAAAATTGGCGAAGACCTCCAACACAAAATTTTAAGCCGTTACATTTATAGTAACAAATGAAAAGCAGGTGCATAACACACTTGATCAATTTTTTAATTATGACAAGCGGAGAAAAATTAATTTGTCAATCATTTGACTTGCATGTACCTCTGCTGATATTTGCTGCATTTATTTATCGTATTCGCTACTGCACATATTTGCTTTGCGTTTTCCAGCAATAAAGCATTTGGATTTTGTTTTCTGACATTACACCAGTGTTTTTTTGTACAAGGTCCGTTTGTAAATGTACAAAGATGGTCCCAAAAGTCTTTGCACATTTTGTACATGCAAATTTTTGTGTACTATAAAATAGTACAGTAGCGATTTTAGTGTGGTAAAACAGAGTTTTCGATCTTTGGTAGTGTATTTTAGCTAATTTGTGGGTTTCTGATGCCAAAAATTACTGAAAATTGTCTCAAAATGGCGCAAAGCGCCGAGAAATTTGACATTTTTCCATTCTAATACAAATTCTGCCATTTTAAAGATATAAAGGACAAACAATTACTCAAATCGGCGTGAAGCGTTGAAAAGTTTTGGGAATTTTACACCTTTTCACAGTTTTTGTCTTCCCGAAAATCTTTGTTTATTTTGTACACAAATTTTTGGGTACTACAATATGGTACAGTAACGATTTTAGTGTAGTAAAAACAGAGTTGTTCGACTTTTGGTAGTGTATTTCAGCTAATTTCTGGGTCTCTAAAGGCAAAAATCACTAAGAATCGTCTTAAAACGGCGCGAAGCGCCGAAACATTTGACATTTTTCCTTTTGAAATGTAATTTTGCCATTATAAAGATATATAGAACACACAATTACTCATTTCGGCGCGAAAATCTTTGCGAATTTCAGACCTTTTCCGCAATTTTTGTCTTCCCGAAAATCTTTGTGCTTTTACAAAGACGGTCCCGAAAAGTCTTTGTACATCGGGAAAAATCTTTGCCGAATACAAAAAAACACTGCATTACACCTTTAAAAATGATAATGATTTGGCACATAAAAGCATGGTACCTGATCAACGGCATCAGGTAAAACAACGTGAGCTCCTTCTCCCATGAAATAATGTCTTTTGACCTACAAACAGAGCAATTCAAAATACGAATACAAAAATTAACCCCATCAATTATAATAAAAAATTACGGATAACATGCAAATGATATAACAGGGCAACGTTTTATTATAAAATTTATTCAGGAGACCTTTGCAGAGATGATAAATTGATGACGACTCAAAGTTCGTAACAAATTTTTCTATGAATTTTCAATAGATTCAGTTTAAAATAGAATACATTCATGCAAAATTTAAATTTTATTAGATTTGAAAAATTTACACTTAAATAAAATATCCCAGATTCGAGACCAGTGCAGAAAATGCTTTCTCACAATCGCCTAGAAGTGCGTATTTCACCGAGGGAGGGGAATGAAAAACTTAGTAATATTTCAAAAGTTTCCAAAATTTTCCAGAAAATTCGTAAAAAAGGCTTTTTTAAGCCTTTTTAACTACCTATTTGCTCAAATTTGACACATTTTCGGCGCATTGATGTTTTGACCAAAATACTCTACAATTTGTTCGACTTTTTGATTCTTTTTCGAATTTTTTAAAATGTTTTTATGCTCTAGATAGAGCATCGTCAAAAACGTAAAAAAGATGTTTTGAAGCGTATCCGCCACTTTTGGACCCGAAAAAGGCACTTAAAAATGTCACTCCACCCCAGAATTCCCATAATATGCTGTGCATCTCTGCTCTTTCACCCTCTAAGCGCACGTGATATTACGCAGGGGTATACAAAGAGTATTTCTATGGGATGGGGCGATCCAACAATAGACAACTCAATAATTCGAGGAATATCGAATGCAAAATAAAGAGTATTTTGACATACCCAATCGATTTCATCCATTACAGCAAAAAACAATATTTTTTATGGAAATAATTTTTCTAAGATTTTTGATAATGCAGGAACTTTGCTCTTGAAAATCATAGTTCACAAATGGCGGTTGACATGTAAGCGACAAAATGCGCTAGTCATAAGCCAGAAGCAAGAAAGCATACAAACTATTAATGATCCTGGCTAAAAGCGCCAAAACTTCAAGCAATTTACGTCCGAAAAATGAATTACAATATTTTCTCTGCATATCTTTATATTATTGCACACTTTTCGTTTCATAGCAGATGGTCCGCGAACTCAAAATTTATTGCATTTTCCGAATTACATAAAAATAGCATTCATAGTTCCACTTTCAGAGAATTCGTTGAGGGTTTAAAAGGTTAATCATCCCCTACAAGAGATATGCCTTTATCGGCTGAGCAAGCCAGTATATAACTGTGAAAATAAATGCACTATTGAACAGAAAATTGGAATTTCAGTTGGCGACCGGGAAAGGGTGTAGCACTAATTTATAGAGAATCGTTTAATTAAAAAAATTCTGATTTAGAAAGTAAGTATAAAGCGGACAAAACCATACATGATCTTGAGAGACTTAGGGGTTTTAACTTCCCTCAACAGAAAAGTCCACCCTCAGAAATTTTATCACCCACCCCCAGAATTCGCAATTATTCAAAAGTTTCCTGAAATTCCGTAAAAAGGGGCTGTTTTAAGCGTTTTTCGCTACATATCTATTTGCTCAGAAGTGTCCGATTTTCGGCGCTTCGCGCCATACACTGACGTTTTTGACTATATTTGGTTCAATTATTTCCCCCATATTTTTACATCGTTTTATGCTCTAAAAATATAGAGCATCGTCAGAAGCCGAAAAACATTGTTTTAGAGCGTATCCACCATTTATGAGTCCGAAAAAAGCACTTTAGAATTCAACCCTCACCCAGAATTCCTATGCTGCGCATGTCTGGATATATAAAAACACAGAAGAAAAACAAACTGCAAGATATGTTTACCAAACGTATTTGACCAACACTAAACTTACTCAATCTATAAAATTTTCAAGCGAAAAAATTAATCGCAGTGCAAAAAACTACCCAAGGCTGACTTACGTTTCTTTTGTGGGTAAAAGCCAGTAATTTGAACGACTTTCCGTCATTTTTATACCGAACCGTTTCCAAGTCTATCTGATCGAGCGGCACTAAACTCGTTCCGTATTTGTAGGCTAAACAATACAGGGCTTACATATCACACTTCGGTAAATAAATAAAGTAAAGCCTAAAAGTACTCGGAAAAAATTAGACACAGCAGATCTCACAGCCGATTCAATTCACAGTTCACTTCCTTCAAAAATCTGCAAATAACTCAAGAAAAAATATTCAAATTAACTATAGTGTTAAAGAGTAAATACTTTCTTGTAGGAAAATAATCAAATAAACTGATGAATAGAATTAAAAAGAGCACATTTTTCTGAGATTGAATTGCTTCAACGACTATCATTGAAAAAATGCATGCTTATCAAATGTATGTATCTAACTCTGAGAAATGCTCTGCAGAAAAAAGCGAGGAAAAGAGGAGCCAAAAATCCATAAAAATTTAATTGAAAATACCGTAATAAAAACAGTATTCTCAAGAAGATCTAGATCAAGGCAAAATCTTTGAATCAACTGAAAAGTAAGTTGCAATAAAACGGATACACTTCCTTCGGAACGACCGAAGTACATTGTATGCACATTCACATATAAAAGATTCATCATAGAACAAATCGTGCAATTATGCCATCACGGATAACTCATGATAGTATGTTAATAATATACGAACACGCCTAAGACAATTTGTTTGAGAAAGATACGTTCCTCTCTGAATTATAGTAACGCCGACTGCCATAAGATTTTGAGATACATACCCGTAGTTTGGCAAAACCTCGTAAGCAGGCCATATCTTATTTCGGGAAGAGGGGCAGAAACCATCAGATGGACACATGCAGACACATGCATTACTCCCGCTGAAAAAGACAGCCAGGCAGGTACTATCCGGCGATTTTGAGCTGACGGAACGTTTTTGCATCATTTCTGAGGTCAAAAGTAGTAAAAATGTCAAAATTTTTCAGCCGCTTCGCGCCGGATTACTACTTTTCTGTACTTTCTACTAAAAAAGCGCCCAAAATTGCTGCATTTTTAGTGTCAAAAGCGATATAATGCATTCAAAATGGACTAAAAATGCTTAAAAGTGCGATTTTAACACAAAAAACGTTTTATAGGAGGCTATTTTAAACATTTTTGTCGTTTAAACATAAAAAATCGTGTACATGAAATTTACTGTTTTGGATTACTGGGATTTTAAACCCCCTCCTCTGCCGATCCTGACCTTGTGCGCCTATGGAAGGTCAAAAATAAGAGCCTTTTAAGCGTTTCTTGGCAAGTTTTGTACAATGGCGAAGAAAAAAATCAGAAACTTTCCACATTATTCCATACTCCAAATACAAAAAAATCTATCGTTCAAACTATCTAAAAATGGTATCGTATCATCCAGTCCATAAACGGCTTCTTAGCTTTTGTCTTTGTACTCAATCCCTATGCATTGCAAAGAAAGACGACACAGAAAACGAATAAATAAATAAAACAACGGAAAAATTTGACATGATTTCCATGTCTAACTCACATTTAAACGGTTTTAAAGCCAAAACTATACGTTGTAAGCAGAAACAAAACAATATTTTTCTCGAAGGGGGCAATAGCCCCTTAGCCCCTAGATAGAGGTCTGCTCGTAAAGCATTGAAAATTTTAGATGAGTACGCATTAGAATCTGAAGATAAGATTCACCCTTGACAGTGTCTTCCATTTCTATTTCTCCGGCGATCGGTCTGTGCGAATCGCCATCCTTCGATCCGTTTTGTACGCTTAATTTCTTATTTGTGCCCGATTCATCTTCCTCATCGCTCTGTACGCGCTTCTGATACGTACGAAGAGCGGAAATTTCGGCCGAAGAATCCTGAGCGCTCATAAACTTCCAAGACTGTTTGATCTTATTCTCTTTAGTCTATAACAAACGAGTATTTTCAGACATATAACACATCAAAATTTTGGGTGGAAGTAGGTGGTCATTTTTAGGAGAGGGGGAACGACCTTCAATTTTTGGCCAACAATAGCGAAAAAGCACTTAAAAGTGGCCAAAAAACTCATGGTTTTTGCCAAAAATTGGTGGGATAAAAAATTTCTGACCATGGGTGTTGACCGACTTTGAATGGAGACATCCTCTCCCTCTCTTCGACGTTTGCGTACCTGGGAAATATCCTGTTTCTGCCCGTCCGCAGGACAGGTATGTTATAAACAGTGAAGTCTAAAAATTTCACTTTGCACCCAGACAACGACTTTTTTAACTAAACAACCGCTTTTTAGAAAAATCAAACCCATTTTTAGACCCGGACTATCACTTTTTGTATCAAACCAACCACCTTTCAAAGCTGGACAACCATTTTTTGGATCAGGAAAGTCAACTTTCGAGCTGGACAGCCAATTTTCAAACTGAAAAGTTGGTAATTGATAATTAATAACCAACAGTAATTAATAACAAGTAATTAATTTTTAACCAGGACAACCACCTTCTATTTGGAAGGTTGGAGGGAAGAACCCTTGATTATTGTTCAGATATGCATGTTGTATGATTATTACAAAAGCACGCTAGGCGAGGAGGTCACAGCCACACTTGGACAATATCGATTTCGACTCATCCACTGGACGAGCCGAGTCAGAAGTTAGACGGGGTGAACGAGTCGTTTGGATGGGGCTGTTCTTGTACAGTAAAACCTGAAAATCTTAATTAGGCACCCGGACAATGAAATTTTTAGCTTTACAATAACCGCTTTTTGGACCAGGAAAGCCCTTTTTGTACCTGGCCAACTGAGTCAGGAGAATCACCTTTAAAAGCGAGAAAACCACTTCATCGATTAACACAAACACTTTGCAAAGCTGGACAATTACCTTTTTGGACCAGAAAAATCACTTTTGGAAACTGGATAACCAGATTTGGAAACTTACTATCAATTTTCAAGCAAGACATTGGACAATCACTTTTCAAAATAGGACAAGCAACCTTTCTTTGGAAGATTGAACGGAAAAAATAACTGATTATTGCCTACTGCCCAACTACGAGTATGGTTATATGTAGCTAAAGCCTAATTCAAAAAGTATCAACATGGAGATACATAAATGCAATCAGTGTAAATGCATGTTGTTGTAACTTGATTCATATAATAAATAAGATAAGACATTATCTTTAAGATGACATCCGCGTCGTCAAACTAGTAAGTTCAGGAAAGCTTTTTCTCATATGCATACCTGTGCAATAGTCAATGGTTCTCCCCGTCCAAACTTTTAAATAAAAGATGGTTGCCCTGGTTCAAAAAGTGGCGATCGAATTACCAGCTTAAAAATTGGCGGTCTAGCTTCGAAAATTGCATTTCCTATGTAGTTCAAAAAGTGGCTACCTAGCTTTGAAAGATGGTTGGTTTGACCGAGTTTGACCGAGTCGTTGTCATTTGCCGGGTCGAAATTGGGTTCGCTTTTTCCAAAAAATAGTTGTCTAGTTCTAAAAAGTGGTTTCTAAGTCCAAAAAGTACTATTTTCAGGCTTTACAGTACAGAACATATCCCCGTCAAAATGACCCTATCTCCCCATTGTGCATATCTGTAAAAGCATACGTCGTGTATGTAGATCAGCAAATGCACGTCATTTTCGTAATACTCATTTGTTTTTTTTAAATTTTCAAAATATTTGTTCAAAAATTACACCGTAATGTATATGTCTAATAGGAGAAAACTGCAAATCTCACTAACAAAATGATGCGAAATTTAGCCAAAACACGATAACACATATGCAATTTCGCATAAAGATGGCGCAAGAAATAATAACAACTAGTTAACTACTGGTAAAAATTAAATTCACTGCACTTTGCAAAATAGTAAGAAGTCATCAATAAGGGAAAGAAGCAAATTTAAAAAAAAGAAAAAGGAAAAATGAGGAGAAAAATAAATAAGGAAGTAAAAAGACAGCAAAAAATAAAAAAAGAAAAAGAAAAATTGAAAAAAAGAGAAAAAAGAGAAGAAAGAAAGACAGATATAGAGGTGCATCATGCTATTAGTAAAGAAAGAAACAAAAAGAAGGCGTGAAATAGGACAAAAGTACCTAAAAAAATTATATTATGAGAGATTATGTACATGTTTTACGAGGCGCAAAAGTCTAATTGAAAAAAAGTAAATAGGATTATAAAGAAAACTTACATAGAAAAGAAAAAGGAAAAATGGAACGAAAAAAATTATATAAACAGACGAACGGACGAAGACACATATTTCTTAGAACAAGTAATTAAGGTTTTTGTACCAGAATTTCGAGAACAATATTTTTTAATGTAATATTTATAAAAACTACTAAAACAAAGGAGCCAAACAATGACTGAGCATGCGACAAAAATAGCTAGTAGCCGAAGCATAAAGCAGCTAAAAAACTTATATTCAGTAGCAGTCTCGTGACTTTAAAAGAAACGTAAGAATAAAGAGCAATTAAGAATAAAAAGTTGCAACTGAAAGACGTAAAACAATGAAGCTGACTTGTTAATTATGTATGAATAAAAGTGAATAAGGTTAATGGTAAAAATGCAGAAAATAAATGAGTAATTATGTGAAAACTACAAATCACATAAAAAACGCAGTATAAATAAAATAATGACTTTATACTCATTCGAAACGTTAAAAACAAAAATAAATAAAACGACGCGGTCTTTTCCACTTAGAATTTAAGCGTTTACCAGCTAAGCAAATGTACTTACTTTAAGATACATACAAATTGGTATCCGGATATCTGCCCCAATCTCTAAATTACACTTCCAAGCCGTAGGATTAATTTGACGACGCGAAAAATAACTCAGCAAGGGCAACGCTTGATTTAAAACGTTAAAAACAAAGAACGCTAAATCAGTAGTTGTCGCTGCTGCACAGAATAATGAAAAATAAAAAAAACATTTTATCACAAAGAAGAAATCAGCAAATTTAAAACGATCTAAACTTACACAATAAAACATTCAAATGAAAATCAGGTCGATAACATGAGCAATGATGATAATCATAAAGAATGGCTTTTTCAGAGCATAGCTTGGTTGAAAGTGATACAAATTCACGATTTTAGATAATAAAAAGGCATAATACAGGCAAAAAGAACGAAAATGCAACATCATAGTGGAGATGATTATATTAATTAAGCATCAAATCTTTACTGTTTCAAATTGTTACATTGAAAGTCTCGGATGATATGCAATACGGCTACATGTTGATGCGCTGCTGCGTTTCATAAACAATGGATTCCACCAACTTTGGGTACATATTTATCCATCTGTTCCATACCTGTAAAAGGGGTTTGGGGGGATCCCCCACCCAAAGATTTTACGTCTCCCCATCCCTCCAAAAAGTCAGAAAATTTTTGACCTACGATGTTTGAACAAAGTAGTGTTTTTGGCAATTTTACGTGTTTTTTGGCCGTTTTGGGCCAAAAATTAAAGTTTATCTACACTCCTCCCCGTCTAAAAATGGCTGAAGACCTTAACCCAAATTCTGAGCCGTTACACGTATGATCTCTTGCACAAATTTTAAGAGCATTTTAATACAATAGATGTTACCGTCTAAGTATGATAATTTATGTGTTTCTACGGGACTGTGAATATTCATACAAAGAGGGAACATAATGTAAGTGAAATGAATTTCTTATTATCAAATAAGTAAATAGACAGCCTTTGCTACAAACTTCAAAACCAGAATTGTATTAACGAGAAATCAAATTAAGTATCTTTAGTGGATTTAGAGGGGAGCGGGGAGGGGCGTTCCCCCGTCGTCAAAAAAATTTGGGCGCAATGAAGATTATGTACATGTGTGTTTTTATAATTTTAGCCATTTTTATCATGATTTTTCAAATTTGTCCGGCACTTCGCGCCGGGAAAGTACTCATTAATGACATTTATCGACTCTCATGGCGCTCTAAGAAACCTTAAACTTACGTCAGAAGAGTAGTTTCTGTACAGAACAAAGATTTTGTAGCCCTTACAATGATTTATCGAGTGTTTATTCGGCGATTTGTACCGATTTCTGCATAATTTTGCGAGTTTTTTATTAAAGAGACTTTCGGAGAAATTTCAAATTTTTTTTACATTTTTGCATTAGAAATAATTCTGCCTAACAAAAGACAGCAAAAAACCGGTACTTTTAGCATAAAATATGAATTTTTGGATAACATTTCACACTTTTAGGAAAATTTTGGGTTCCGCCCCGTCAGAAAATACTGGATCCGCCAATGACTAACTTGTAATCAAGATTTCTGGAAAAAAAACTTTATCAGCTCAAAAGAGCGTATTGTTTAAGGAGAATTGAAGCAGCTTAGAATAAGAAATTTCAAGTATGACTGACAACCGAATTATACTAAAGTATGCATATCATACATGCACATAGGGGGAGTGAGGAAGGGGTATTACCCTCTTCCTAAAGGTTCAGCCGGACAGGTACTGTCCGGCGATTTTCAACCGATAAAACGTTATTACATCATTTTTTGAGGTCAAAAGTGAAAACGTCAAAATTTTTCCGGCACTTTGAGTCAAATTAGTACTCATAAGTACTTTTTACTCAAAAAGCGCCCGAAATTGATGCATTTTTGCACTTTCAAGTGTTAAAAGTGATACAATGCAGTCAAAATGGACTGAAAATGCTTTTAAAATGCGATATCACCACGAAAAACGTTCTACATATATGCTATTTTAACCATTTTGATCGTTAAAACAGCAAAGTTAAATTTGCCGTTATGAATTTAAGGGATTTCACCCTCCCCTGCCGACCCTGACCTTGTGCACCTATGATGCATAGCCTAATCCATTTTCCAGACATGACTAATAAACAGTCTAAAACCCTTATTTATGTAGGCAACGTCATTATAATCTGTTTTCCACTTTACGCGAGCTAAGTAGAACAAAAACATAATTAATTTCAGTCATTTAGTTTCCAGTGCATCTAATTACTTTAAAGAAAGACAAGTCCCATCCAGAGAATCGACCATTTTCTGGATAATTTGCTCGCCTTTGACCTGTTGCTGCGAAAGCAAATTTCTCCTGACGAGGTCATCAGCTTCCTCTTCTGTGAATGTTGGACCTCTTTAAAATTAAACATAATTTATTTTACACTTAACACGTATTTACATAATTACATACAAGCCCGTATCCGCGGCGAGTAAAGGAGTGAATTACCATCTAAAAATTATTTAGAATTTTCAGCTAAAAAGCATACAGGTTTTCGACATTCCACAATTTAAAATAATTAAAGTTTCGGCGTTTCGCACCATTAGTTTAACCGAAACAACGATTCATCGGATAAATTTTTTGAACAGGAAAAATTTAATCATTTTGCATAAAAATTGTAGAAACTGTGAGATAAGAGAATCGAAAAGAAATTTAGAAAAACAACAAGATAAAAAATTACTCATATTTAGAAATCTGCTAAATTGTGCTTAAAAATTAATTTGACGAAATTTTCAATATCTGCTCTGCTTAATCATCAGAGAGCTGCAAAAAATGAATAGAATAGAAAGCTTGACTATTAATCACGCACATTAGTAAATAAATTAGACATTTCCCGAAGATTCGTTTCTTAGTTTTAATAATAAGGCGTAGATAAAAAACGTCAAAAACGCATTTCGTTTTCAGTATCTTCGAATATTTAGGTCAGTAGATCGCCGTTGCCGATGAGACCGACGTTTGTTCATTGAGCATACCACTTGAGCATCTCAGACAAAATGTTTCCTCAATTACCAATAAATTTGAAAACATAGAAAGGTTTTAAACAAAAATACAGAGTAAAGAATTATTACCAGCTGTAAAGTTGCGCGAGGCTTAGGCTTATATTTTACGCATAGACTAAGCTGAAGAAAACACAGAATGAGGAGAGACGTGTAGAATTCAGATTAGAAGAGCTAGCGGATGGTTGACTGATTATGCAAGTGGCAAATCCCCAGCGTTACTACGCATGAAGTTAAATATACAATTCTTAATCAATAATGCGCGATAGAGCATACATGCACTGCCGGGGTTCGAGAGGGACGCAGCCATGCAGAAGGGGGACAAGGGATCCCCTCAAAGTCAGAAAATTTTTGACCCGCGCCCCCCGAATTAGAAAAATGCGAATTTTGGCCGTATTTGAGATGACCGGGGACCACCCCTACCTAAATTTCGAGCCGTTACATGTATGAAGGAGACATGTCCCCCCGATTAAGGATCAGCTAGACACGGTGCTCGTCCGGAGAATTTGAGCTCGAAGGAATGCACTTTTGCATCATTGCTGATAACGGAATCAGTAATCGTCAAAATTTTCCTGCACTTCGCGCTGGATAACCACACTTTTCCGCACTTTTTACTCGAAAAGTGCCCAAAATTGATCAATTTATATAGTTTTTTAGTGTTAAAAGGGATATAATGCAGTCGAAATTGGCAATGTTGAGAATGCTGAGATGTTAAAATATTTTAAAATTTCTTTTTTTAAATCAAATTTTTTGAAAATTTTTTCAGAGTAAATTTTCTAGATGTTGAGACATTAAAGAGAAATTCGAGAAAAAGTTGATTTAAGAAACTTTTTGATGGGGGCTCACGTGAGCGCGCTTTTTTATTTGCCTGTGTGTCCATGATATTCTGATCTTATATTTTTTATGGTATCTTTCTTCGCGATGTTTTGTCATTGCGTTTGGACTTAATTTCGACTGTTTTAGGAAAATTTGGGGTAAAGCTCACACTTAAAAAAACCTAGATTCGCCACTGCGTACATTATATATGCGCATATGACAAAATAAACTTTCGTATACACTCACATTGCAGCAAATTCAACATTGTCATTTTTCATCGCATCCAAAACATTTTCGAGCTGGTCGTCGCTGAATGGAGCACACAGATTTGATATTAAAACAATGGAACGTCGCGCAAATTTTTTGCCTTCACTTCCGCTATGCATCAAATCTAAGGCTACTATTAGCGCATCGACAACTTAAAAATAAAAAATGAAAGGATAGCGCAAACTAATGTGCTATTTGAGGCAAATATGTTCGCAAACTTTTCTATCCATGGTCTGGAATTTCATGGAATAGGCTATACATACGTAGGCTAACGCTTAAAACTGCCTTTTTTCTGAGTTTTTTGAATAAAAATTCTGTGGTCGCGTTTCAGGTGCGAAAACACAGGCAGTCATTCTCCAGGGGTTAAATCACACAAACCCCTCTCAAAGAGACGCGTACGTTGTGTCCACTCAGCATCGAGGCACAAGGTCATGGTCGTGCAGGGGGGAGCACAATCTCAGAAATCCAAACAATAAATTTAAGTGTTCACAATTTTTTCTATTTAAACGACAAAAATTGTCAAAGCCTATAAGACGCTTTTCCGTGGTAACACATGCACTTTTAGTCAATTCTGACCACATCATATCGCTTTTTAAACTTCAAAAGTACCAAATCAATTTTGAGCGTTTTTAGTAAAAAGCACAAAAATTATCAAAATAACCGGAAAGTACCTGTTTGGATGGGGGATCCTCACCCTTCCATACATGTAACAGGAAAATGGGGATCCCCCACCCAAAGTTGGTTGTCCCCCATCCCCTGAAGCCAGAAAATTTTTGACCCACACATATTTTTAGAAAAAATTGGATTTTTTAGCCATTTTGACCGAAAATTGGAGGTAACCCCAATGGCCAGAGAACCGAGCCGAACTTTTGAGCCGTTACATGTATGCCCCCTCCTATGTGCATGTATGCCCCCTCCTGTGTGCATGTATGCCAGTCAGATGTAAGCACTGCAAGAAATATATTAGTTGAAGAAGATAAATATAACAAGAATTTATGTCAGTGGAGCATGGAATAAAAACTGAGACGTTGTTGTGGATGTAAAAACACTTGATACGATAGGCTTAACTCTATTTATACATTTACTAATCGGCATCCATGCTGATGTCGATGCTAGTCCCATTCGAACATACATGTAGGGTCCCTCTAGACCTCAAAAAATGAAAAAATAGGAAATTTTCTGAAAAAATAAGGCAAAAAGAAGGCCAAAATGAATTTAAATTGAAACTTTTCTGCGAAAACGACTAAAATTGACCAGATTCATATTCGACTTTTGGGACTATTCTGGCTCAAAAAAGATCTCTGTCCGACCTGCCAAACCGGCCACGATGTAGATCTATAGTCGCATCCACATGCGGGAGTGGGGAAACCCGAGGATTTAGGCCCCCGAGTCAAAAACTTCAGCAGATTACGGCATGACACCTTAAGATTGAATTTTCAGCATTTTTTGCGATGCTGCACCACCCAGCCACCCCCAGAGATTCGGTTGCTGCAAAATTTGTGCGCAAATTTGACTCTATGATGATTTTGACTTTGACCTTTTGACTTGTGCGTGTATAATTTGCATTAATCAGGACGAAAAAATTAAACTAATACATTTACGACTGCCATTCTGGAAGCGAGAAATATTTAGACAATGAGTATTGAAAAAATGCAGAGCAGTACAGCATATATGAATTAAGATGAGCACTAGGCGTCAACATTTTTAGTTCTTACTATCGGACGATTTCATTCCAAATCAAGTTAATTTAGAGAGTCCAATCTATGATCGCTAAATCCACATCCAGCTTAACAGAATCCTGCTAATCTCGCAGAAACTTTGTAACGTTACTCACTCAAAAATTGATCGAGATTTATCTTGCAAAAAAAGAGTTACGACATATGCCAAAAATCCTAATTTTATTCATCATTGGAAACAAATTCTGAATTTTACACCTTGTTAGCCATACTGATGACCAAGAAGATTGTGTCTATAACGCCCTACATTATTTGTTAGTATGACTAAAACAATAAACAACAACGCCAAATTCGTACGGCTTGATAAATCGGTCGTTTCATTTTTTAACACAACTAAGCCGCTTACATACTCGTACTTACAATCAGCTTCAACAGTATGATGCATGGGTACGTCGTTTGCGATGATTTTGACAAGATCCCAGTCAACTTGAGACAATGCTCGCAAAACCGTTATATTTTTATACTGATCGCCCTGAGACAACGGATTTTTCGACTCTTTACTGCCAAAGACAACGAGTCCTATTTCATCTTTCGACTCGGAAAAAATCTGAAAGGTAGTAGCAATAGTGTTGGATAGAATAATCAGATGACAAATAACAGGTGCGTTGTGTTTGTGTAGTCATCGAAATTACACCAGAGCGTAGGGGGAAAGCGAAGGATCATGTTGCTATTTTAGAATTTATTTTAGTTTTTAGGTTACTTTTTGGCTCGAAGAGGTTTCTGGCTGGACCCCCAGACCAGACCGCCACGCCGTGCATATACGATTATGATCATATATGTATGTATATGGTCAGTCTGGGGGTCAGCCAGAGATTTTTAATTGAAAAAGTCATAAATTAGAGTAATTTCTGAAATAGCATAAAAAGTAAATAACGACCTATAATTTTGGGTCGGATGGGCAGTCGGCCAGTGTCCTAGATACCTTAAAGTGTCCGTCCGGACACTTTGAGGTACCTTAAAGTGTCCGAGTCCGCCTTGGAGTGTCCTGCTACTGTGTTTGTATTGGTACGTATAAAACACCCATGCACATCGCCTATGGAATGTATGTTACTCGAACACGTTGCCTTACTGTACAGTCGATTCGCCAACCTTGACCATTTTTGGCATTCTCGTGAATTTTAATTCACTAAAACCGAAATGGAAAATACAGTTATGTTTGCAACGTCAGTGACGTCGTTTAACAAAATTAGTAATCGATTCGATTACAGAAATGTTCAAATGCATTTTCCACGTTTTGCCCATTAATTAGTCAATTAATTAACTTATAATCAATTAAAATGCAATTAATCAAAATGAATTAATTGTTAACTGAACGTGATAAGTTATTCTTAGTAATTAATTAACCCTGCAATAAATCAACCAAAGTAAATTGAATAATTATGTAAGTAAACTCTAAGTAAATTAAATTCTTAGTTATTGAATTTTAATTAATTAACTAATCATAATGCATTGGTTAATTAACTCGAAATTACACTTTAATAAAAAATCAAAATTAGTTCATTGCGCGTATCCTTCGGATAACCCTGGATACGAACCTGGCATGGACCATATGTGCACAAGGTCAGGGTCGGCAGGGGAGGGGAGGGGTAAAATCTCAGAAATTGAAAACAGCAAATTTCATGCTCACATATCTTTTATTTTAAAGGACCCAAATGGTCAAAATAGCATACAACACGTCTCTTCGTGATAATTTCGCTTTTTTAAAGCATTGACTGCATTATACCACTTTTAGCACTAAATAATACAGAAATTAGTCGATTGCGCCGTGACAGTACCTGCCTGGCTGGCCCTTCAGCGGGGGCCCCTCACATAACACACGATCTTGGGGGGGGGGGAGTTTGGAGGGGGTTTCACCTCCTCCCCCAGGAAAAATTTAGACCCCCGTCAAAAGTTTTTAAACGTCCCCCAGAATTGGCGATTTTTCAAAAGTTCCCAAAGATTTTCTAAAAATTTGTAAAAAAGGTGCTTTTTCAAGCGTTTTTAGCCACCTATTTGCTCAAAAGTGCCGATGATTTTCGGCGCTTTGCGCCAACTTACTGATCGTTTAAATTGTGTTCAATTTGTTCGATTTTTTTCTTTTTCTTTATGTTTTTATGCTTTAGAAAGATAAAGCGTCGTCAGAAACGCTGCAAAACGATATTTTGGACGCTGTACCTACCATTTTTGGGCCTAAAAAAGGCAATACATGTAACGGATCGAAATTAGGGGGTCCCAGCCATTTTTAGGGGAGGGCTAATGACCTCCTATTTCGGATCAAAAACGGCAAAAAAAACGCCTAAAACAGCCAAAAAAATCGATTTTTTCCAACAATCGCGGGGGAGGGGGTCAAAAATTTTCTGGCTTCTGGGGGATGAGGGAGGACGTCCGACTTTGGGTGTGGGGGATCCACCTATACTCCCGCACTTGCCTATGTGCATGTGTGGTGTGGATTGTGTGGAGTCATCTTATTTCAAAGAATTAAAAATTTCCTGTTCGTCGCTGTGACACTCATCGTAAATTTACCAAGATCGATTTAGGTGAGTGGAGCACAATCTTGTCAAGCCAAGATATTGGGCAACATATTTTTAAATTATTTTTGGCTCACTTCTTAATATGAATTTTCAAATTCTTCCGCCTCTCCGCATATTAGCTAACAAATTAAAGTATTGAACAATTTTCAAATAATGTGTAAAAGTTGAGTATTATTGTGATTTTCGATCATTTTACCACAAGATACTGCAGCTTATTCAAAAGTTTTTCAGGCAACATATTATTTCTAGTAAAAATATTTGATTACTTTTATGCATATTTGAAATAGTCAGAATCGGTAGTTATGTATAATGTACATTTCTTTCCACCTTGACATTGGAATACACAGTATGAACACATCAATTTTTCACCATTTCTAGTCATTTCGAGAAGGAACTCACAGAAATTGGCGCGAAACGTCGTAAATATGGCAAAATTTCCGGTAAAAAGGAATTTCAAAGAGCCAAAATCGTAATTCAGACACAATTCTTTTTAATTTTTCTTATTCGTTCTAGAACATTTCTGCTTACACGCCGCAAAAATGAGCGTTAGAGTCCATTTACACGACCGACCTTGACTGTGTATGGTGCCAGGAAGCCGTGCTTGCGCCGTAATGGAAAATAGATGTTACGAAATTAATTTTTCAATAAAGTCGTATTTTTTCAATTGAATTCAGCCAGTGTCTTCGAAATTTTCGATTTCCAAGCCTATATTTGTAAATAAGATCTACAACTTTTTCATTGCAGATATACTGGCTCGCATCGGCGAGACGACCCTTTAGTAACAAAAAATTTTTTTCTCAACAGGGACCCCTAATGAAAAAACATGAAAAATTTTCGACATACACTCGAAAACCACAGAAAATAGGTTTTTAGCGTACTTTTGGGCTAGTGATGCTAATGTCCTATTGTCAGTCGCCCTTTCGTCATATATTTTACCGTATTTGTTATATTTCTTCTGGCAAAACTTCTTTCTTGTTCTGGTCTAAAATTTTCCAACACTTCCGCGCCAGACTTCTAATCTGTTCCAATTTGAGTCAGACGTAAAGTTGGAGAGCATGTCAAAATTTTCCGACGCTTCGCACCGAATTATCGATATTCTATTATTTTTCTTAGCAAAGCACAAACATAAAAAATAAAGAAAAAGTCGAAATTGTTTATAACTGGATGATGATAAATCAATTGTGCAGAAACTTTGAACGATCGATTTCTATATTACTGTCTATCAATATGAACCGAAAAGAAGAATTTTAGAGATTTTTTTAAACTTTTTGTTCTATCAATGTATACCTACGCTAAAAATGTCGTTATTTTTTCCTATCTCCAAATGGTTCTCAAAATATCTGGCTTGAACTTTTCAATTTCATCCCGTTATTATATAAATCTCAATATGGGCGTGCATGTATGTATATACATATAATTTTTACACGTTCGAAGATATTTTACGTTTCATCGGCCTAATTTCAAAGAAATGATGCAGTTGCTATTTTATGGCAAAACAAACATTAAGGATTAATTGCATGCTATTGAGTTGAGTTCAAGGAAACGAACAAGCAAAAACAAAAGTTTTAAAAGCGATTGCATATCTTGAAAATATTTGTGCCGTCGATAAATACACAGGTTTATAAAGATACATCATAGCCTTACTCTTCGTTGAATTATCCAGTGTAGGCATTCTAGAGCTACTTCTGATGGAGTACTGTCATCATTTTCTAACTTGATCAGCATATGTGGACCAACATCCAAGCATATAACAATAGCCTCCTAAATAATTCACATTCATTCATAACGTATTCATTCAACATGTTTTACGCGAGAAAAATACCTTCGAGGCCGTCATGTTTGCTTGAAATAATTTCCACGGAGAGCTCCGCTTGTCTTAATTTTGTCTTAATTTCAACTCTTTTGTCAACTGTCGCTCATCAGACCAATCACACGAAATACCTACATAAAAGACAAGGACATGCAATGCCGTCCGTATAATAGGATGCAAAAACCTATGGACGAGAGGTGAATTTTTGGCGAATACGTGTATTTAAGCGAAATTAGCAAACGACTCGATGTAGCAAGCATTTAAAAAGATAACTGGCTGGCGGCGGCACGCCAGTCAAAGTTACAGCCATTTAAAATATCAACGTTTTAGCATATTTAAGTATTAGCATCAAGCTTGGATTTTGCCCAAAACCATGAATTTACCGTGTTTCAGGTTGAAAGCTTTAATATAGATGATGCAAAGAGCGGGGGAAAGCAATTTTGAAAAATTTAAAACATGTCTCATTGTAAAAGAATTTTCTAAATAATTTTTTAACGCTTCCGAGCCTGTTTTTTAATCACTCACATAACAGTTTAAAACGTGTGGGGTTGCAGCTCAGGCTTATTTTTTGCCTAGTGCTAACACGCAGGCCCGTATCCAGGGAGATAGGGCGTGTGCCCGCTCGGAATGAAATCTGAGAATGATTTTCCCTTTATTCCCTTTGCTTTTTCGCAAAAATCGCAAAAAATTTTCGGCGCTTCGCGCAGAATTTCACAATTAAAATTAGGATCTAGTAAGTCACAAGCATAGCGGTTTGAAAACTCCATTTTCAGTCTTCATACAACCTAAAGTGCAATTTGCATTTAGGTACAGTCTTTTAATCTTCATAGGCTTTATGCAGAAAATGAGATTTGGTTAAAAACAAGAATGACTGCAATTTTGGCGATGATTATAGAATTTGCTATTAACGTTTAGCCATTTTGGATAAATTCAGAAATCGCGATTCGGCTGATTCAGTAGATATCTCTACACAGTGATTCAAAACTAAAGTGCTCTTTTGACAAAATTTTCCGAAGGCTCTGCCGTGCACCGCATGAGGGAGCTTGAGCACGCTACATCCAGACCTTAAGCTGATGGTTTCCCTAAGATTCTCACCGTATCTAAGGTACCTATCCGGGTAGCAAAATCTGAAAACCAAAATTCATCCTTTAGTCCCCTTGTTTTAAAAAATTTTGGTCGTGCCCCCTGCCAAAATGAATGCACATATTTTTTGTCTAAGCCTAGGTTTCGATTGAGAATCAATCTGTTAGTAATTGGATAGGTAACTAATCACCGAGTAATAATAACTAATAAAAATATAACTAATAACTAATCACTTATCACTTTGTGAACTTGCACAGCAATGTTTCTTCTTGGCACGAGCTGTATTCGAATTATTGCTTTAATGTCTTTTATTCTGTATTCTACATTTTCTGCGATCTGTATTTTTCTCTTCGTTAAAGTTTCTGATGACTTATATATTTTCGCTGTTGCAATAAACGTTCAACAATTAAAAAACTGCCTATGTTTAAGCATTGCAAAATTTAGGACTTTGGAATGAATTCTAACTCGTTCAAAAATTTTGACTGTCAGCAAATTTTTTAAATTGAACTCAGCTCGCTGAACTCTATCGATCAACTTATAATTTTTTCATAAAACTAACATTTTAGTGAAAAATTTAAAAAAAAACAAGCAAACAAAGGATTTATCGCTACGTCCAAGAAAAAACACGCGATAAGAATTTATAACACAGCGATATGATAAAAAAGACAGCAATCGGAACACACAGTCACAAAATTTTTCATTCTCTTCCCATTTTCCATTTTCCGGATTGTATCCACTTTTAACATTTTCCGGCGATTTTCCATCTTAGCCTTAAATACGAAAGTTCAACAAAATAACGCGATTTTAGCTTAATTTCTCATAAAAGAAGGGATCATTTTCTGTGAAAAAATTCGGAAATTGAAAATTTTCCATTTTTTCTTTCCATCTTAATTTCATCGAAAGACATCAAAAGATCCACGATTTTAGCTTAATCTTTCATAAAAAATCATTTTCAGTGCAAAAAATTTGAAAATGGCCAATTTTCCAACTCCGTTTTCAATTTCCATTTTACGGATTTTACTTACTTTTTTAAATTTTCCGGCGACTTTTCACCTTGGCCATGGATGCGAAATTTCAGCTAAAGACATCAAAATATCAACGATTTTAGCTTATGAATATGGTACTTTTAGCAAAACGAATATGGAATGCCAAAATTTTCTTGCCAAAATGGTAGAACATGATAAATTGAAGCGCGGAAAAAATAATTTGGTGGAAATCTCAGCCATACTTGCAAAATTGCAGGCATTTCTCTATGTGAGTGTTGGGTGGGACGATTAAACGGCTCGATCCACATTTGTCAGAAATAAATAATATAGGCTGAAATTACGTGAGGAAGCATAGCAATGAAGGAGAAGAAAGAAAAAAGGCGCGAAAAGCTGTTTGAAATTTTGAAAAAATTCAAAAAAAAATAATATTTTTTTCTTTTTTCGGTTTTACTTGACAAGATATACAAAAATCTATGTTTTTGCTTCTATTATACTTAGGCTTAGGCTTAGTATATCTAAAAAGGTGTTTTAAGCTGCTTAGGTCGAGGTCACTCCCGCTCAGGTCGATGTATAGATGCTTAGGTCGATGTATAGATGCTTATATCGATTTTTAGATGCTTAGGTCGATGTATAGATGCTTAGGTCGATGTATAGATGCTTAGGTCGACGTAAATTGGGTATCTGCATGTGATTCTGCATTCAGCTGTTTGAATCTTCAAATACTTAGGTCGAGAAGATGCTTGCTTAGGTCGGGAAGAGGCTAATTAACGAAACCCATAGCTTTTGTAATATTGATCATAGACGGATAAAATTTTTTTCCGCGCTTTCTTTCAACATGTTCTAAGTACTGAGCGAAAAAATTCGCTTTTCTGAAGTTTATTTCTTAGTATTCTAAAGGTACCATATTTTAAGTAACTCCAAACATTTTCAATGAAAAAAAATTGAAATTGGAAATTTCAAGCCACCGTTTTTTTCCAGTGATTTGGTTGACATCATAGACCAAACCCAAAATTTTTTTCCACTTTTTCCACCCCTTTTCCACGTTTTTTTGGGGAGGGCTAAAAACGTTAAAAATAGAGCACCTGTGTTGAAAAATCAATGTTTCTTTAAGTAGAAAATCTTATATACACATAAAATAGTAGTGTTTGATGCACTTCTTCTATGAAAATTTCGCACTCTACTAGAAATATCACGATCAGTATACGTTATTTCTGTTGAAACTTGAATTTCTGTCCTTTAGAGAAGCATTTCAGCCAATTCTGAAGTCGCTTTTGACAATAAAAACTACAATTTATCAAATGGCGCGAAGCGCCAGAAAATTTTGAAATTTTAGCTCTCTAAAACGCATTTTTGCATTACAAAGACTAACCAAATCCGTGCATAAGATAAGGATTTTAAATCGTAGAGAAGTTCTAGACCAGATTGTCGATAAAAATGCTGCAGTTGGCGCGGCGCGGCTTAAAGATTAATAAGAAGAAATCAATTCGGCGCGAAGCGCCGGAAATTTTTGAAGTTTAACCTCTCTAAAACGCATTCTAACCTTACGAAAATTTTCCACAAATGCCAACCAAGCCCAAAAAATTTTTCCCTTCTCCAAAATTTTGGTTGACAAATAGACCAAAAAAGTTTGACAAAACGGTGTTTCCGACACTCTTTTCTTTTAACACAGTAATACTTAAATTACTATGTTTGCACAAAAGTTCATACCTGCAAATAATTGCACAGTCAAAAAATACATTAACACGTTGACGTAAACTTGCGGTTTTTACTCACTCCCAGCCGTCGTGGAACAACAATTTCCTTTAATGCGTAAATTGATCTATATTTAATCATTTACCTTTAACGAAAATTCGTAAAGAAAAGCGCAATTTTTCCAAAGACATTGATTTCGGTCTTTAGGTCACAAGAGCAATAGCCATTTACGGTTCATATTGTGCGCACCTACCCATAGTCTGTTTCATTTAACTTCCTGGCTTTCTTTTGAATTTAATCCGCATGAAACAGGCTACAAAAGCGGTTTGAACTTCTGATGCAGTGATGCTGTTTGGCAATCGCATATAAACGTCACAACTATACTGTTAGTTTAAATCACTTTTTCAGGCGCTTCAAATGTTTTCAAACACCTCAAAGTTAAATGAAACGGACTATGTGTAACTATGGCTACTCGCACGACCTGAACTCCGGTTCAAACGACTACGACGGGAATTCTCCCCATCAGGCACCATGCCAATGACGAGCCTCGATGGGCTATAGTCCATCACGCTCACCAGGCATCACTGCATGCCAATAGGTTGAGCCATTTATTTGCGTTCCCTTGGCTGCAGCAAATCGGCGCGTCTTATTGACGGCGCTGCAGTCGGGTAATCGATATTTATCGTTTAACCCGCGGGTTCTATGTTCCAAGTGGTTATAACATTTCATTCTGTGGGCAGCAACGAAAATTCTGGCGGGGTCCGAAGATTTTTTGAAGGTCAACAAAATGGCCTTAAAATGGGTGGTATGGCGATAAAACCACCAGTTATCGACGTTTCTCATCAAGCACTATCCATTGGCATCAAAAAATTGCGAAAAAAACAAAAAAAATTTCAATAAATTGATTGTGCTGGGGGGGGGGTCTGTCGGTTTACTGGGGGTCCAGACCCCCCCACGCACCATGTGTAAGGTTATAATATTTTGATTTTCAGAAAATCTTGAGCACCGATTCGGCATTTTCGAAATGCGAACGAACGCTGACCTGTGGCTGGCTTTCGGGCCTGTCCAGTCTGCAAACTCTTACGATCGAAGTCCTGTCGAGATCGCGATGGATAAAATATGTGAAAGCGTACCATTTACTTCCATCAAAGATTCAGAAAGTCCTTGAATGTACAATTGAAAAAGACGAGCATTAAAACAACAAGTGGGCACAATCAAATAATCAAATCTTCTTTCAATGGCTTATTCTCGTATAGCCTTTCGAAACCGTATTTTTTATAATTGATATGAATGTAAGCTCCATCTAATATTTTTTGCATAATACCGCGGCCAGCCGTTATTGCATGTTGTAAACCATGTCCAGAGAAACCAGCACAAGTAAAAAAGTTTTGATAGTGAAAATGAGGACCGATGATCGGATTTTGATCGAACATATTATAATCGTACCATCCGGCCCACGCATTTTTAACTTTGAATAAAATACGACTACAAACAAACAACAAACAAGATTTATTGCAAAACGTACAAGACATGGTAAAAATAAAGACACAGCATACGATACAAAGATATGATAAAACGACATATGACTAAAACGTCAGCAACGGGACACGCAGTCACGAAAGTGAAAAGGTCATACAAATAACTAAGGTCATACAAATAACTATGGTAGGTAGGCATAAAAGTGAAAATAAATAAATAATAAGTAAATTATAAAAATAATTAAATAATAAAGGAATAATAGAAATCATATATATGTATAACTACAGTACATATGTAGTCGTTAAGACAGTCTAGGAACTACATAGTCTATTCCAAGAAATCTTGTGCATGAAATCAATTCTCGAAGTTCAAGCAAGTAGCTACAAAAAGTTTCTAAACAGGCTAAAGTAATACAATCTGGCAATTGTTTTACACAGTATCGTGATTGCTACTTCAGTATAAATCGCTTTTGTAATCGATTCACATTGATTCAAAAATTAGTATGCACAAGGTTTAGGTACTAACCAGAAACAACTTCACTAAGTATTTACCTGTTGACATAGTGTTTTAGACCAGGCAAACATTTTTTTGATCAGACTTCTTCCATTAATTTTTTAATGCAATAGTTTAACGTATATATACCTACTTTTTGTTTGAAGTTCAAAACTGACTCAAGCATTATGATCACACCTAGGCGTGGGGGGGTTTGGGAGGATATGCACCCCCCCCCCTCAGAAACCAAAATACCCCCCCCCCTCAGAATTTTTGAAAATTTTTTCCGTTTTTCTCGCAATTTTTTGATGCCAATGGATAGTGCTTGATGAGAAACGTCGAAAAATGGTGTTTTTATCGCCATACCACCATTTTTAAGGCCTTTTTTGACCTTCAAAAAATCTTGCACCCCCTCCAGAATTTTCTTGCTGCCCACGTATAATTATGATGAAGATAAAAAAATCGTTTTGCATTAGTTCGGCTACCCTAAAAACGACTAAGTACCTAGGTCGTTAAAAATGTGGGGTTCCTTGTCAATATTCAGGAATAGTACTTTTCAAAAAACAAAATTAAAAATATATTGTTACACAATGATTTTTGCATTACATATATAGGACTGTTATAAGCAATGAGAAATGTATCAAAATTCTACCAGAAAAGCCAATTAAAATAAAACGATTATAAAGTACCCAGTACGTGCAAAGTACGTGCGTGCTTCACGATGAGAAAAAATAAAACCAGCTTACTTTGAGCTTCTCAAATGCAGGAATCCTCTGAGCTAAAACAGGCCATATTTTTTGATCGAAATAATCGTAGTCAACTTCCAGCGTATCATGATCAATCTTGTCATCTTCGCCCTTGAAAAGTATAATAAACTCTTTAGGTATGTATGCACCGACAATGAAAAATACGAGCGCAGGAGTTTTTCAATAAAGGCTAATAACCATACCTGGGCGTGGGGGGTATGCACCCCCAGAAACATAAATACCCCCCAGAACAGGGGCGGATCTAGGGAGGGTGGCCGCCCCCCCATTGGCCCAAAATAGTGCGCAAAATTTAGGATTTTGAGGGATTTTTAGTGATTTTTGGGTTAAAACGGCTAATTTTTCCGCCCAAGTCAGGGTTCCGCCCACCCCTTAGGGATACCGCTCATCCTTAGGAATATCCTGGATACGCCACTGCCCCAGAATTCAATTTTTGAAATTTTTTCGCAATTTTCCGATGCCAATAAATAGTGCTCGATGAGAAACGCTGCAAAATGGTGTTTTTTCGCTGTACCACAATTTCTATGGCCATTTTTTTAACTTTGAAAAATCTTGCACCCCCAGAGCTTTGGTGCCGCCCACCTATGCTAATAACCCGACTAAATCCAAAATTTTTAAGCTGACTTATTATTTTTTCATTCTGACAGATAAATCCGTGAAACATCGCTGATCATTTATTAGACTTCAGTAACACACACAACTGCAAATGTTTTTCTTAAATTGAACTTACTTACAGAAGCAGCGATTTACACGAAGATGCGCACTGCAATAAAGTTAGCATGAAGATTTATAGAAACTTTTTCCGAAATCACATATTGCAAAGCGAGCATTCTTTAACATAAAATAAATAATCGAAAAAGAACACAACTTGCACTCATACCGAATCAGCAAATTAATATTCACCGTCAAATATTCCAAACGACAAATTTCAGCGTACAAACAGTGAATAAAGTGAGGACATGCACAGGTGGAGCGATGATAAAATGTTGTCATTAACGTAAGAGCAAATTAAAATTATTAATAACACTTTGCAAATTATTATTTTTTTAAAATTAAATTATTATAAGTGTATTCTTTATCTTAAGTTATTATTAATTGTTATTATAACAAATTACCGGGGTTGGAGATTTTCCGCATAAGTACAAGTTTCCCAGCCCTTCTCTGCGACACCACACGCCGGACGGATCTATGAGAAAGGGCATGTCTAAACCAGGTCCATCTGGCACATGTACAACAAATACAAATCGTTTCCTACATATAAGAAGCAACAGGGTAATCAGACTGAAGAATGCAGACATATATGCAGGGGCATAAGCAGCCGAGGGCGGGCCCCGTGAAATAAAAAATAGTTTTATTTTTTACAAGGGTCCCCCAGAACGAAAAATTGAAAATTCTCGAAATCTATTAGAAGAACAGCCAAAATACGTTTTTAGCACACTTTTAAGCTACTAAACTCAAAATTTGTACGGCGCTTCGCCCGCCGGATCTTATTTTCTATCATATTTCTTACCTTTAGATGCCCAGACTTGACTTTGAAATAGTTATATCTCAAATTTTCGGTGCTTCGCGCCGATTAATTATTTATGCATTAGTTTTCTACGCAAAAGAGCAAAATTAAATGCAAAAACAAGAATTTCGAAATTTGTTCGGAGTCAACGATAGATTTTTTTATCCAAGTCTGAAATCAGGCAAAACAATTTTTTGATTTTTTAAAAATCTTTTCTTCTTTACCATCATAGATGCAAAAGGTCAGGTTGACCAGGGAGAGGTAAAATCGTGATTTTGGGGTCAGGGGCAAATCCACGGTTTTTACTACAGTAAATTAGGTTTTTGGCTATTTTTAGGTCGAAATCGCTTGAACATAACTATTTTTAGTCTCAAACTGCTTGACACTACCAAACTTCTGAACCCTTCAACAGGTTTGATACCCCCTCTCACCCCTCCCTGTTTGCATGTATGTTCACCATGGTATAGAAGTCGAGAAAAGCTTAAAAATGCCATTATCATCGCATATCTCCTTATGGTTTCCGAGATGTAGAACGTCGAAAATTTCGCACCTTCCTCCAAAAAACCTGGTTACGACGATACGACCCTGCATACAATGTACGAGTACATACGACTTTTGCACGTATGTACAAAACATAGTCGATAGCGAAATGAAACAGCTTGACTAACTGAACTGTTATCCATAATGTTTTTTACTACTCTTCACCTTTCCCCAAAACTATTAATTTGATCGAATTTGACGTTCAAAAATCAATTATCTCATCAAAGCAATGTCCTCAGTAATCACCTAGGCATCTTCTTCAAACCTTCGTTTCATAAAATTGACGGTGATGATGTAAATAATTATATACATAAGCAGGTTAACACTGATGGATGTAAATAATTATATACATAAGCAGGTTAACACTGATGTACTTGACCTGAGAAATAAAAGTTGCCGTTAACCAAGCGGTGTGGGACTCATCGTTAGGCGAGTAAGAGGTTGGCAGAATGTGTTAAATCTAGGAAAAACTATTTACATAGTAAACGGTGGTCATAAAATACGTTTTCATCTCTTAAATATTGGAATCACTGCGTTTCTGCACAAACGATCTTCTCAAGAGCCAAAAAATCTTCGCCGTGTGAAAAAATCTGATTTTATGACACAAAAATAAGACATTCGTCCGGGTGCTAGGAAAGTCAAAAAGTATCATAATGTACTGAGTATTATTAGATTTGAAAATTATGCCGTTTCAGTAAATTTTGTCAAGTCTCGTATGCAAAATATGAAAATATGTATATCAACGCACATTCCAGACTTTATTTGATTGTAATTTTTCCCATGTCACATTATCCTCGTTTACTTCTTATTAGATGTCAAATCGCTTACATAAAGTATTGAATTTTATGCTTGTATATTTACTTAATCTATTATTTGATCTATTTGTTTTATTCATTCGTTTATTTTTAGTATTAAAATAATAATGGCAGCCTGAATGAATATTCCTTCACACTATATGAGTAGCCATCTGGAATAAGCTGACCTTGGTACTATAGGCACAGGCGCGGACATCAAACCAGATCCAGAGCCAATACCCGCCATCCTTGCCACATCACCAGCCCAAGCACCCGCACAATTTATTATATACGCCGGCCTAACCGGCCTGGGAGATGCGTCAGTCATTTGGGGCTCAATCTAAAGCATAAGATTGATGGCTTAAAAACTGTATTTCCGTACAATTTTGATAGCAATAATATTCATGGAGACTTATTTTCGATTTTATCTACAACGATTCAAACTAATCATTGCGATCGATTTAGAAAAGTACCTTTTATGCCTGCCCTTACTTAGCGGTACCTAAGTATTTTTAAAAAAAGACAAAATTATTTTAATGATTCGTCAGTAGATAAGCAGGAGCATATACATAGCTTACAAAAACGTTCATTAGTTGTGTATTGGAACAAAAAGCTTTTCACAAAGTTCTTTCAAGTTTTTACATTTCCTTGTTTGCTCACTTGCACATTTCTCGCGACCAAATGTGAACGCTCATCAATCACTGAGAGTTTTTCGACCTGTATTTTTGCAATCGTATGCAAAGTTTTTCAATTAGTTGCGCTTTTTGTCTCCCCTGTCGCCCAAAAATAGTTGGTGCAATAAATAATAAGTGTGTGTCACGGCTTATTTTTTTGAGTTCGGCAAAGATTTTTTCGAATGTACAAAGACTTTTCAGAACAGTCTTTGTACATTTACAAAGAAATATCGGCGAAAAACCAGTAAAAATGTCAGAAACTTCCTGAAATTTCCTGCACTTTGCGTCAGGATAAGTTATATGTAAGTAGACATATAATTTGTTAAGCGCATGTATGTTTTATAACCGCAAAAATAAGTTAGAAAGTTGAAAAATATAAAGATTTTCCGGCGCTGATAAATTTGATTACTCGTTACGTAGCTCAAGCATTAAGTTTAAAAGATTAAATCAGCTAAAATAACTCCAATTTAGCGATTTAAGACATTGTTGTCATGTCTCTCAAGTATAAATTTTGTTTTAAGGTCGTAGGAAAGATGAGAAAATAGTTTTGAAACAGTTTAGCAATTTTCTGTTTTGTTTGTCGTAAGAAAATTTCAAAATTGTATTTCAGGCAGTAAGGATTACAAAATTTCTAAGACTCCCCGCAAATTTAGCGTTCTGAATTATCTGTCTTCAAAAAACGCCGAAAATCTACACAAAAACATTAAGAATACCAGAATTTTTCGACGCTTTGCGCCGTGTTTATAAATTTCTGCGATTGGTTTGTCAGAGACCCATAAATTGCCACAGTAGACTACCAGAGGTAAAAAACATGTGTTTCTTATGTATCACGTACAACGCATACTGCACCATATTATATTGGGCTTGCATTTAGTAGATACAAAATGTACAAAGACTTTTGGGTAACGTTACATGTGCAATCGGACCTTGTACAAAATAAAAAGAGAGTAGTGTGTGAGTGTGTGTGTGTGTGTGTTTTCTAACGAATTTAGCATTTTTATCATACTCCCAGTGATCGACCGGGCTCAAAAAATACCGGGTCCGGGCTTTGCTGCCGGGCTTGGTACCGGGCCCGGGCTTATATACTAACAACATGCCTAGCTTCCAATGTAATGTTATGCATAAAATACACATTTAGACCGATTTTGCTTAGAAAAAGGGCTTGAAATTGACCAGAAACTCTGTAATAACATATCTTTAATGCTTTTTACCGCTTATACCAGTTTTTGAGGTGATTTTGGCCCGAAAAAAGCTCAATTCTTGACCCCCAGACCGGGTGACCCTCCTGATCGACCATGCTTGTGCATCCATGACTTCATCGCTTTCCTTTACTTACTATAGCTCCGTCTAGTTCTTTGAAGCGCCAATGTTCGCTATCCGGATAGAGACCGATGGGGTTAAAATCTTCAATATTTCTGAACAGAAAGCCGGTCACTCGGGCCTTGATATATTGCACGCCTAACGTTAGATTCTTTTCTCTAATAGCCGATAGTAATTGCCATGGATCTATTACGCCCTCATTTTCTAGACCTACAAAAAACAACTGTCCATCTTCACAGATGTGCCCAAGTGACCGATATAAAATGGTTAGCGACGCATTAAAATATAATGAACTGTTATTTATTGTTTTACGCCGAAACGTAAAAATAACGTTGCAAAGCATTAGAATGTGAAAATTTTAGTAGGTTGTTAAGGGGTCTAGAAGACCCCTCATAAGAAAATAAGGAAAAATTTTTTCTGAGGAAAATACGGCAAGATCCAGACTAAAAATGGACGAAACTAAAAACTTCCAGCTAAATACTTTGAGTCCATTAAAAATGCGGATTAATGTCGTTTGTACGCCATTTCAGCATTTATACCAGTTTTTGAGTTTATTTTAGCTTGAAAAACCTCGCAGATTGATCCCAGACCGGCTGAACCCCCATACCGGCAGAGCTGCGCATGACACATATATGGCCTATACTCTTTAGCATACAAGCACAGCATGAGAACTATGGGGGAGCGGGGGAGGGGCAGTGAAATTTCAAAGAGTCTTTTTTGGGCCTAAAAGTAGAGGGTACGCGTCAAAAACATCGTTTTTCGGCGTTTCTGATGATGCTCTATCTTGCTAGAGCATAAAAACACCAAAAAAATCTCAAAAAAATCAAAAAGTCGAATAAATTGAACAAAATGTAGGGGAAACATGAGTATATCGCGCGAAGCGCCTAAGAGTTGACACTTTTCAGCAAACAGATAGCTAGAGCGCTTGAAAAACCACCTTAAATGCGAATTTTCAGGAAATTTTGGAAAACTTTTAAAAAATCACGAATTCTGGGCAGGGGGAGAGTGAAAAATGTCTGGGGGAGGGGTTGAAAATTTTTCTGGGGGTCGAAACCCCCTCACAACCCCCTTGATCATGTCTGCTCTTTAGTACTTCTGTTAGAATATCGCTCCATCTTTTTTATTATTTTGCCGTATTACATATTTTCGCTTTAGTCTTTCGTGATAATAATGTTGATTAAAAATTTGAGAATTAGAAAAATGTCATGGCGTAACAGCTTTTCAATACTCCCCTATATAAGTAACATAAAGAAATTTCACATAAAAATTTTTAAAATGTAAATCGTACAAAATCTAGTTTAAGATGTACCCAATGATCCTGAACAAACATCGTCGAAATTCATGAAAGGAAATCGTTGCTTTAATTCTTCATTGTTCATCAGTCGAACTTTGGCGCCTGCATCTCTGCAAATAATTTAACAAATAGAGACGCTTGTGGTACACTTGATATGCACGCGGTCAAGCCTGTTGAATAATTAGCTTCCTTAAGGAAGAAGAAGTAATAAGGCGCACAGTCTCCTTATTTTATGGTTATTTCGTTTAAAGCTATCTAGCGGCGTGGCCTTGAACAGATGATATTTGATAAGTACTACATACACAAGTCCTGACATTTAATACTTAAAATTTTTAGAGGGTAATAGTCAAGCATTTTTAGGGGTGGGTGGGTAAACAACCTTCAATTTTTGCCAAAAAAATGGCAAAAAAGCACCCACCTAAATCGTTAAATTTTGCCAAAAATAGTTGGTGGTCACAAATTTATGACCTTAGTGATAAAAAGGCGACCGACTTTGCGTGGAGTGATGCCCATTCCCTCTGTTTAAAGTATGTATATACAAGTCGCTATCATAGGTAGTGCGATAGCGCTACCTATAATATATTTGGCCATCCTTTTTCTTATTTGTTTATCACAGCAAGTGCGGAATTTGTGTCCCCTCCTCACAGCAACAACGGCACACACCTGGGAGGTGCGGTTTTGTTTAAATCGATGGATAATTAAAAAATTCGATGCCCATCTTTTTTTGTTTACACTCAATACCGAGTTAGAAATGAGTGTGTGAAGTGTAAAATGAAAAATCAAATATTTGCGGAGGGCCATTTTTCTAAAAATGTTGCCCCCGAGCTGTAGATTACGAATCCGACCTTAAAATTTCTTTACACTCAATGTTTGTTGCATAAAAATGTAAAGTATACGGGTTTTTTACTCTTTACTTGTATGTATGACCGAAATCACTTAAAGCTTTGCACTGCACACGCTTCCTCAATGTACATAGCTAAAACAAGTCCTAACGCACTTTAGGCGATTTTTGAATAAGACTGGTAGGAGAACCACATGAATAGAATATAATTAAATTATATCGCTTTTAAAGAAAGAAATACATAGGAAAAATGAAATGCAATTGAAATCAGATAAAACTAAATTTATTGCAATTTTAAAGCTCTGCGTTATTAACGCCACTCAGAAATGATCTGATGTAGGTTTTAATATATTACAAGCCTTCAATATGTCGTGGCGAAACTAATATGAACTATTTTACACTTAGTTAAATCAATTTAATTGACAAAATTACATACAAGTTAAATTGGAATAAATCACAAAAACTTCAGCATACGTCTGAGTTTTCCAGTTCTTTTCCATCTTTTCCGCCGACTCTGGAGTCGAGGCCAGAAATAAATAACCCATAGGCGAAAAATTAATATCAGGCGGTTCGCTATCTATGTAGAAAAACATTGAATTGACAAGAAAATGGGGAAATCTATCAAAAAAAATCATTTAGCTCCTTCATGCTGCAGAGGAGAGAACATTTATTAAACGAATATTTTAGATTATCGAATTTTTCGAAAATATTTTAAATATGCAATTTTTTGATAAACCAAATAATAATTAATATATATGATCTTGGAATTTGAGGAACACCCCCAAAAAAGTTTGCGACCCCCCAGAATTAGCGATTTTCCGAAAAATCCTAAAAAATTTGCAAAAAAGTACTGGTTAAAAACGTTTTAGCTATCGTTTTGCTCAACGATGTCAAATGTTCAACGTTTCGCGACACAGCCTTAACTATATTTTGTTCAATTTATCAAATTTTTTCGATACGTTTTTGTTTTTACGCTCTGGAAAGATAAAGCATCGTCAAAAACGCCGAAAAATTATGTTTTTGATGCGTACAGACCTTTTTAACCGAAAACAAGACATTTTAAAATTTCACCCCCTCCCCTCCCATCCGCAGAATTCTCATGTTGTGCAGGTCTGATAAGAAACCAAGCGAACATTGGCCTTATTAACTAATCGAAATAGGTAAGGCTGTAAAGACTACCGTTTCAACAAGCTTCTCGTGCCGTGTACTTCAATTAAGTAAAATCTAATTAAGCTGATACTTTAGCTTCAAATTGTTAGCTCAGCTACCAAATATTTTCAGGAGCGCTAGCTACAAACATAATTTGAAACAGACTTATGTGAAAGCAAGTCAATCACGTAAGCATACTTATGTAGCTTACACACCCTCGTCGGAAAAAATAAAAACTTTCGAGCTGTTATGCGGTCCGACGAAGATTATGTTCGTATACTAAACGTACATGTGACAGTTGACAGCCAGGTGGACATGGAAGCATATACATATGTAACAGAGGAATGGGGGATCCCCGGCCAAAGTTGGTTGTCTCCCCCATCCTACCCAAAGCCAGAAATTTTCTGACCCCCCCCTCCGATTTTGGAAAAAATTGATTTTTGGTCGGCGTTTTTGGCCGTTTGTGGCCAAAAATTGAAGGTCATTACCCCCCCCCTCCCTTAAAAATGGCCAAGCACCCCCACCACACCTGGGCAATGCCCCATATCGGCCTATTACCAGGACGGGCCGAACAAAAAGTTGGACAGGGCGAAGGGGTAACCTGGACGGGGCTATGTTTTGTACAGGGAGAAAATTTTTGGAGACTATAGCATGATCAGTTTGCAAAACATGCACAGGAACCATCTTATTACACTGTTCGACACCTTTTTGATGGACGGACCCACCTTTTTTCAGTGACTGACCCACTGATTAAGCTGAACGACCCACCTTTTTCAGGCACGGACCCACCTTTTGCAGGGACAGACCCACCTTTCTGAGGGTCTATGGACCCACCCACCCTTTTGGCTGGAAGTTGGACTGGGCGAACCGTCAGCCATTGCCCAGGTATGACCCCCACCCAAAATTTCGAGCCGTTACAAATATGCGTGGTGAAGTATTTGCATTAATTTTGCCTCAGGCGCGACCAAAAAATGACACTTTTCACATTATATTTATAATAAGGAAATTTTTAACAAGAAGTTCGAATTTTATGAGCTTAACGAATAAAGGGTGTTGAAAAACGTCGGAAAATGCAGTTTTTACGAGCTATATATCCCTATGAAATTTCCGAGATAAATAAGAAATTTACTTTGAGCCCGCCCCAACTCTTGGCTGGATCCTAGATACCATACGTGCACATAGGAGAGTATTACCCCCCGTTTAAGGGTCAGCAGACAGGAACTATCCAACGATTTTAAGCTGACGGGACGTTTTTGAATCATTTTTAAGGTCAAAAGCAGTGAAAATGTTAAAATTTATATGTACTCTTTACTCAAAAAATCCCCAAAATTGATCAATTTAAGTATTCTTTAGTGTTAACAGTGATATAATGCAGTTAAAATGGACTAAAAATGCCTTTAAAATGCGACATTACCACGGCTATTTTGACCATTTGGTCGTTTAAACAGCAAAAAATCGTGAACGTTTAATTTAACTGTTTTGGATTTATAGGATTTCACCCCCTCCTGTCGACCCTGACTTTGTGCACCTATGATAGTTACGGACCTGCCCCTAGAATTCAAAATACACCGCAGATTACGGTAAAACCCAGAATTGAATTTTCCAGTGCTTTTTCTGCAATTTTGCCCTAGCAGGCGACCCCAAGAATTCGGTTGATGCCCATGTATGGTTGACACATGTACTGACCGAGTATCCTCAGGTGTTCACCAGCATTGCGCAAAAATTCTGCCGTAAATAAAGACATTTCGACGTTTTCGGGTATGCTAAACTGCTGTCTTATTCCACCAGTGGACAATACGGTCGAAGATTTGCTAAACTGAAGCATTCAGAAAAAAATAAATGGCAGGCGGAATTTGACGCAAATTATGTACATTTATGATAATAGCGCACCTCTGTAAAGGCGTTAAGCGGAGTAAGCGACAGATGAAAAAACTGACTCACACCCAAACATATAACAAGCAGGGAATGGGGATCTTCCAACCAATGTTGATTGTTCCCTTATACCCTTAAAGTCAGAAAATTTTTGACCCCCCTATTTTCGGGAAAAAATTGACTTTTTTTGACCGTTTTAAGGTGTTTTTTGGCCAAAGATTGGAGGTCATTCACTTTCCACCCCCCAAAATTGGCCGAAGACCCCAGCCAAAATTTCGAGTCCTTACACCATTAGACTCACCCATACAATCCTAAAGGAGATTGAGGGCCGCTGACAGATTATCATATTAATCGATTACAATTAAATAAATTAAATGTGAAATATATTAATAAGACGCGATGCATCAAGAAATTTCGATATTTTTAACGTTTCCATGCCGAATTTGCAGCTTTTTTACGACAAGAAATTTTGAAAACTAATTTGGAGCTACATACATAAGCAACGAAAAATCGTATCATTAATATAAATCTTTGTCAAGACAAAAGAAACACAAAATTGCGAAATCGGTACAAAAGAATTTTCTTATTTTACCGTAACGTTCCAATAAAGTTTAAACTGTGAAAGCACTTTGCGTCGGGTTTTTCTTTTGGCGGAGAATCGCTAGAATTATGTTTGCATGTTTTTTAGGAAACTTTTAGAAAATTTCGAATATTTCTGTCATGGGAATGATTTTGTTCCGTCTACAAGAAAATGGCGAAAAAACACTATTTTACGCATAATAAACGGATTTCTGATCGGTTTCCGATAATTTAGAGGAAAGCTGGGGTACCGCCTCGTCAGGAAATCCTGGATCCGTCACTCCATGACCCTCGTAAAAAAATAGAATTGTATTTCGTCTCAAGGGAACCGGTTACTCCCGCTTCTCCTCTGAGTTTCCTGAGCCTAAAAAAATTAAAATAAAAAATAACAAGATCAGGCTTGGAAGGACTTTTACTTATAAAAGTCATACAGATAAATGTAAAAAGTGTGTAGCATTTATTAAATTACTTAACAATTAATTTGAGAGGTTCTGACGAGATTCAGAAAAGAACGAAGAATTATTAAAAATTATTTATTACTAAATAATCAGAATTATTAAAAATCATTGATTTAAAATTATTGAAAATGATCAACTTGTTAAAAATTATTGAATTTTTAAAAATTGTCATTACCCACAAACAGCAATGTTTCGAAATTACGTGCATGTACAAAATTGAGAAAAATTAAATGCGAACTAAGAACTTTAAATTATAAAAGTCATAGATAAATGTAAAAATGTGAAAGATTATTTAATTGCTTGACAATTAAATTTGATAAGGTTCTGACGAGATTTAGAATGAACGAAAAATTATTGAACATTATTAATCTATAATTATTGAAATTATTAAATTATTAAAAATTATTAAATTACCAAAAATTGTTACCCATAAATCACAATTTTTCGAAATTACATTTATGTACTCGTACAAAAAATTGAAAAAGACTAAATAACTTTTCTAGAATATAACGTGTGAACAGGCCCGTATCCAGTGGCCTATAGGGGGCACGTGCTCCCCGGAATGAAATATTAGAATGATTTTTTCTTTACTCCCCCTTCGCTTTTTTAGTCAAAAATCGCAAAAAAATTTAGGAGCTTCGCGCCGAATTTTTAAATTATAATTAGATTCTATTCAGTCCCAAGCTCGCCGTTTAAACACTCCATTTTTCGTCCCTATAGAAGCTGAAGCGTATTTTGCATCTATACTAATCTGCACATCTTTTACGCAGAAAATGAGATTTCTTCGAGAGGGCGTCCATTGGATTCTCTCCATTTAAGGCATTGGGTAGCAAAATTTACAAAGTTTACAGCTCTAGGAATCGTAAAAGCTCTTTTTCAATTCATCCTTTGGCCCCCCTATTGTTTAAAAAATTTGGTCGTGCCTTGCCCCCCGGAACAAAATCCTGGATACGGGCCTGCTTGCACGGTTTTTTGTATTCGGCAAAGATTTTTCCCGATGTACAAAGACTTTTCAGGACCGTCTTTGAACACGTACAAAGATTTTTGGGAAGACAAACACTGCAAAAAAGTGTGTGTTCTGTATATGTTTATAATGGTAGAAATTGCATTTCAAAGGGAAAAATGTCAAATTTTTCGGCGTTTTGAGACGATTATTGCTGATTTTTGCCTTAAGAAATCCATAAATTAGCTCAAATATGTACACTACCAAAGGTCGAAAAACTCCACTACACTAAAATCGCTACTGTACCATATTATATTACCCAAAAATTTGTGTGTACAAAATGTACAAAGACTTTTAGGGACCATCTTTGTACATGTACAAACGGACCTTGTACAAAAAAACACTGCCTGCTTATGAAAATAATTTCAGTTGTAAAAAATCGTATTGTACTGAATGATCGCCTTCGACAACGCAAACGCTAAAATCTTCGTCGCGACTGCGTTGTTTCAACCACCAGGCGACACAAGAGCCGACCAATCCCCCTCCAATGACCATCACGGTTGGATCGGTGGGCAGGTATTCGTGCAGTTGGCTATCCCTAACAACGTGCTCGAACATACCAGTTCGTTTGTAGTAATCCATTCTCGAGCGTTGCGCCCGGCGTTTCAAGCGGTTCCAGTCAGTCTATGAAACAATCCTTTTAGTTTGATTTAAATTATTCAATGTATTTTTTAATTACCTACAAACTTAGATTTTTTAATTTGACCTAAAATACCCCATAACGAACACATGTCCGAGCGTATCAGAAAAACGCTCGTCCAATACACTAAATCCTAATTTAGCGTACATTGTTTCACCTGGGTTAGTGTACAATGCATAGGTACCCTAAAGTTGGGCTACTTGTTTTGTATCGTTTAGAACTATTTTCATAATTATTTATTAATTATAGCCCGAGCTAGATTAAAAACACCCTTAATTTTGCGTTTTCCGCGCATTTATACCCGTAGCGCTTGAAGTGCGAATATGCGATCATTAAGTGCAGCATAAGATTTAGATATGTTTCATAGCTTTTTTAGTCGTAAAATATCTAGTATTTATTGCTTTTAGCGAGCAATTTTCCGGGAATATTATCCGAGATTATTCATAGGCGTAGCCAGAGGGGCATTGGGGGCACATGCCCCCTCCCCGAAATTTTTCATAAATATTGTTGATTTTTCTGTTGCAATAATGTATGTCCAGAAAACTGAGTTCAAAAAGGCAAAAACGTCAAAATTTTCCAGCGCTTCGCGCCGAGTCATTATTATTTATTGCTATATAGATCCAATGAATTTCAAAGCTTGAATCAGCTAGAATAATCCAGCACTTCACATCACTTTAGTAATTTAATGAACTATTTGTTCGTTGAATGAAACTGCGCATGCTCGTTGAGCATAATAGTAAATGTGCGAAAATGATTGTGTATTAGTTTGTCTATTCTCTGCTTTGTTTGTCTTTTGTGTACCACTTTGTCTATTCTTTGTTTCGTTTGTCTTTCTTTACAAGGACACATAATCCTATTTCAAATAAAAGGAATGGCCAAATTCCCTTGTGTTTTTGCGTATTTCTTGTTCTCTGAACTGCATTTTGTTAACAAGAAGGCCACAAATGGGCCTGAAAACGGTATGAACAAAATTTTCATTGATACATCTTTCTATATCCTATTGGCAGCGACCCATTGCTGCGCTATGTAATTAGCAGAGGTCGAAAAACGCATTTCAGCTCAGAAGTTTTGTGCAATGTAGGGGTTCATCAATTTTAATCGTTTTTGGGCTTGCTTCAAAACCGAGATTTGGCCGAATTTGCGAAAATTTTAACGTTACTATTTATCATTAAAATGCTTTCTTTACAAAATTTTCCGAGACTCTGCTCCGACCCCGCTGGGAACGCTTAAGCGCGCCGCCCCAGACCCCCAGCAGCCGTAAAATCTCGTTGTACATGTGCAACGAGATTTTAGGGAGAACAAGTCAGGTAAATGGGTTAGGAATTTCTAAAAATTTCCGGCGTTTCGCGCCGGCATTAATTTGTCTGTTTGGTATGATTTAAGCGGTATAAATTGAGTTTAAAGTGCAAAAACGTCAAAATATTCCGGCGCATAGCGCCGCCAGTTACTGTTCTTTCTTTCTGTAAAACTCCAGCATTGCGTTTAAAAGCCTGAATCAGTCCAAATATCTTCAGGCAAAGTTAGTAATTCGCAGTTTTCTTGTTAGAAGCTTGCCTGACAAAACTGTTTTGTGCAAATTTGATAATTTTCTGCTCTGTCAGACTATTAGTATCCACAGAGCTAAAAATTTCAAGGGTGGTAAAAAATGACTAAATTTCGTGGCACTTTGCGCCATTTATGTATTTCGAACTGTTTGTCAATAGAAAGGCCGTAAATTCTACATGAAAACGGTAGAAATTCCAAAAATTTTCGGCGCTTCGTGCCGCTTTACACTTTTTGTATTTTTGATAGTCAGAAACCTATAAATTTGCTAGGCTACACTACTGAAGGTCGAAAAATTCAGTTTTACTATACATAACGTTACTGGCATTCAATGCAAAAGTAGTCTTAAAAAATTTTTGTCCATGCCCCCGAACCAAAATCCTGGCTACGCCTCTGAGATGATTGCACTCAGTTTTTTGTAAACGGCTCCACGCATACATCGTGTAATACACACAAAAGCGGAATCTATGTTGTATATTAAATTTTAAAACAAATATGTTCTATATTGAATTTTAATGAAGTTTAAGTAATGCAATTTGCGTTATAAAACTGCGTTTTCGATCTTGTGTCATTGACGTCAACTTAATTTTCGTATCTTTATTTATAATGATGTTAAGATCAAGTTTAAACATTTAATAAACAATCAGCTAAGCGGATATGCTTAATCACTAAATTGACGTGAAGCACCAGAATATTAAGGCTGATCTATGGTTATTAAAGTCAATAAGAGCTAATAAAAAGAAAAGACGCACTATCGAAATTTTGACCTTCGCATTTTTTATACTCAATTTTCGGACATTATAAAGGCACGTGATCGGACCGAGGGTACTTTTTGGACTCCTCGGCCTCGGCCGAGGCCGAGGCGCCTTAAAATCCTTGCCTCGGCCGAGGCCGAGGCCGAGGGTAATGCCGAGGGTCAAGCTTATATACCTATACCCATAAATAGTGCTCTTAGAATATTTTGTATGCACATTAGCTGGAGAATAATCGTAATATTGAACACTTTATCGAATGTCATTTTCAATAATAGTAGATTAAATGTTTGAAGGATTTATTGAATAAAGTCAGCAGAATGAAAGCATACTTAATTTAACAAGTTGCCGTTGAAGACTTGGAAAAGTTAATAGAAAATATGGCTGAACAAGCACTTAAAAACTTTTATTACTATACATAAATAAGAAAACAGTGTCCAAGAAATAAACGAACAAACGAAATAAGCTAAGTAAAGACAGAACTGTAGCCATTGTTGTGCTCGCTTTTGTGGTAATGCATGTTTAAACACGCTTTTTCAGTCATCCAATTCTGGTGTGGTAGGTAGTATGACAGAAACTGCACTGTACTTTCCGACCATAGTTTCCCAAGGTCCAGAGTTGAGGGAAGGGTGAAATCCCAAAATAGGGGACCAGTAAATGAAGTAGTGTCTTTGTATGAGCGAACAAATTTTTGTAGATATTTTATATAAATATATTTTTAAACATACACATTTTTACATACTGCCAGTGTGTGACCTGCAACCGGCATGCAGTCCTAAACAGTGTTTTTTTGTGCAAGATACCTTTTTACATGTACAAAAATGGTATCCAAAAGTCTTTGAACATTTTGTACATGCAAATTTTTGTGTACTATTATAGTATGGTACAGTAGCGATTTAGTATGGTAAAACGGGTTTTCGACCTTCGGTAGCGTATCTTAGCTAATTCCTGGGTCTCTGAATATTTGACATTTTTTCCATTCTAAATGCAAATTCTACTATTTTAAAGATATATAGGACAGACAATTACTGATGCGCCGAAAATTTTCGGGAATTCTACACCTTTTTACAGTTTTTGTCTCTCCAAAAATCTTTTGTGCACGTACAAAGACAGTCCTGAAAAGTCTCTGTACATTATGAAAAATCTTTGTAGAATACAAAAATCCGTGGTCCTAAATGTGATAATTCGGAATGGATATAGTTCATAAGATTATTTGGCGCGAAGCGCCGAAATTTTATGAGCTTTTGATGAAATTTACACATAAAACTTGACTGAGAAAGCTAAAACAACTCGTATCACAAAATCAGAAATATTACAGATATTGTAATTTGCCAATTAAATCTTGTAATAAGCACTACTGTGCTTAGAAATCCAATGCAAAATCAGGATAAATTAGTCAATTTTATCTTTGAACGGCTAAATGTGCTGAGTTATTAAATAGCACTTGTTTTGCATGAAATTTATTAAAACAGTATAAAGGGATACAAAAGATATTTAAATCTGCATAAAGATGCCTAGATTACACAAAAATTGATTTTTGAGCGTTTAATGCCTCTGCTTCAATCTAAATACAGTATATTAGCGATATTTTGCGCTGAAGCGCCAAAATTTTTTTGAAATTTCCTAAAAAATACTGAAAAACGATATAATTATTATCACTTTGTCCAAGAAAGTATTTTTAACATTGTATAAAAATGGCTCCGGAAAATGCACGAGCCGAAATTGAATTTTGGCAAAATCTGCATTTATTGGCCATTTATAGGTGCATTTTTGCGATTTTCGGCCGAAAATTTGTAATCATTTACGCCCTCTCCCATAAAAATGGCCGAAAACCATACGTGTTACAGGAAGGGCTTTGGGGAATTCCCCACCCACCCAGGGTTGGACGTCTCCCCCTAACCTTTCCCTCCAACGTCAGAAAATTTTGACCCACCCTCCCCATTTTGGGCGAAAATTTGCGCTTTGTAGGCTATTTTAGGTGCTTTTGCCATTTTGACATAGAAATAGAGTCGCTAATCCCCCACCCGAAATTTCTAGCCGTTACATGTATGCCGAGGAGCCCCTCCCAAAAATTTTGAGCTGTCACATGCATGTTTTATAGTGACAGTTTGTCAATTTACTCTTGCTTACATTCAAAAATACTCTATCACTTCGGGAAATTCTAATAGTTAGCTGCACTTTTGCCATAGTAAAAATTAGGTTCAAAAATATTCAAAAGGTTTTCACCAAAAATCGTCTGACAATGACTTGAGTCTTGTACCCTGAGAGAAAAATAATAAACCTCCCTCACCCCTCCCTTTCGGGAATGTGTGCTTCCGATCCATGTAGCAAGCATGAGAATTAAAACTTAGTCATCACATGAATAATTAATAATTAATTGGCACTTTGCTGTATGTAACTTCGTGTAACTGGGTACGCGACTAAAACCACAAAGAAAAGTCTATATGTAAAAAATAGCCTTTGTACTGCAAATGCATTCTAAATAGTTAATATTCAACGGACATATTAAACTTATTCAAATTTGATTTTAACCCTCGGCGCCTCGGCACTTTTCAGCTTTGCCCTCGGCGCTGAGGCCGAGGCTCCAAAAAACGCCGAGGCTTGCCGAGGCCGAGGCCGAGGCCTCGGTCCGATCACTGGGCACAAACACTGTGAAGAAAATTACTTGATGACTCGTAGATAAGAGTACATAGGTTCTAACAACGGCCCTGCTTATTAATGGCTGGAAACAAACAAAAAAATGGCCTATTTACCAAAGGCGGAAAACAGGTTTAAAAATTCGCTCTTCACAATCAAAATTGCGTTTTTCGGCATTTTACGTTGTCTGCTTTTATTTAAAATTCTTTTGCGCAACAATTTCTAGAAAACTCTTAAAATTTTGACAATTTTGTGCGAAAAAATTATTAAATTTCTTTGACTTTAGTGAAAATGCGGCGCAAAGTGCCAGAAAATCTTTCAAATTTACGAGGAAAGACGTTAAGAGATTTGAAATGCAACTGTATTTCATGTCTTTGTAGCTTTTAATGCGAAGCATTGAAATTTCCTGGAATTTAAGCTTAAATATTTAAGAAAACTATGTTTAAATAGATGTTGTTGTTCCAGAAATCGTTTTAGAAGGCATGAAAATGTTCGCTGAAACAGAAACCTATTCTTGGCCGCACCAGAATAAGACTTTCAGCGCCAAGATAGCAAATAAATGTCATTAAAAAGAATCATCTGGCGCGAAGCGCCGTACAAAGTTTTTAAACTATGGTCCCCGACGACCAAAAATCGTTGCAATTGCAAATTACATATCAATTCCGTATGTTGTTAATATTTTTGGCACATGGGGGCCGCTCCCACCGCCTCCCTTAAATCCACCCTGCTATTTGCAGCTCAGGGATTGTTGATTTTTAATGCGAAATCTAATTTTCTGACTGATAAAAGTTACATAGCAAGAGAAAGAAGAAAGTGTCGACCATAAATAAATTATCCTGAGGATTCATCGCGCCCCCCCCGAAATTTTTTCATTCCCCACAATTAGCAATTTTCCAGAAAAAAAATCCGTAGAAAAGGTGTTGCTTTAAGCATTTTTAGCTATTTATTTACTCAAAAGTGTTAAATTTTTGACGCTTCGTGCCAGTGTTTTTTTGCACAGTGCAACCTTTTTTCGGCCTGTGCAAAAAAAATTTAAGGGGTTTTTCGCACGGTGCAAAAAATTTTTAAACCATTTTATATAGTACGTTTTGCCTTTTTATCGCGTAAAACTCTTCAAAGGAGTCAGGAAATCCGAATTCATGTGCCCTGCTGTTAATTATGAGTGAAATATCGTGGAAAAGCGCGCTGTTATGTAGTTCGTACGGCAGGAACGCTGCACAAATAACTTAAATGCACTTAGCACATTATTTATGACTATAATGGCTGAACAGAGGATTCAATCGTCGCTTTGTTCAGCGGATGCTCAGGGCCATAAATCTTGGTCACGCTCCCAGTTTCATTGTTCGTTTTATGCGACAATTATAAGGTAGGTATCACATAAGGAAATTCATCTTAAGTACATAGGTATCGCTACCGTGCACTATTTTGCGTATTCATTATCTAATTAAGAAGCTCATTTTGAATATGGGTAACATACACATCATGTGCTTTAATTACAAAAAGTACATACTGCGGTAAAGAAAACAAGAGCTAAGATTTTATTAAAGAGCTCAGAATGCGCTATTGCTGAATCACTATCGAAAGAGAAACTCGGCACAAGTACCTACGTACGTATGCTATATATATATATATATATATATATATATATATATATATATATATATATATATATATATATATATATATATATATATATATATATATATATATATATATATATATATTATATATATATATATATATATATATATATATATATATATATATATATATATATATATATATATATATATATATATATATATATATATATATATATATATATATATATATATATATATATATATATATATATATATATATATATATATGCAGGCCCGTATCCAGGATTTTATTTCGGGGGCCGAAAATTTTTGAGGCCAGATATCTCGAGAACCATTAGGAGATAGGCGAAAATAAAGGCAGTTTTGAGCGTATCTCGGCGAGCTCTATACGATGATGAAAAAAAATTTCAAAAAAAATCAAAAAAATTTCACTCTTTTTGATATTGATATACAGTAAATTTATCATTTAAGCTGATTTCTCATCACTTAATCGACGAATTATTTCTTATCTCTTGCCTGTGCACTTAATCATTGTGCTTTACAGAGAGAAAAAATGCAGATATGAATATATCGGCGCCAAGGGCCGAAAAAATTGACATATTCTGCAAAGTCAAGTTCAAATTTGAGCGGTTTTGAGTGGGCTAGAAGACAAAAAACATATATAAATAATAAATACGGCGCGAAGCGCCAGAAAAATTTCATGTTTCCCATGTCGAACCTCAAATCTAAGCTGTTTTGAGTGAGCTAGAAGGCAAAAACTATAGCTGAACAATGAATCCGGCGCAGAGCGCTGAAAAAACACTGACATGCTCTCTATGTCTAACTCAAATTTGAACGATTTTTAGCGCTTTAGAAGACAAAACTATACATTTTTTTTTAATTTAATAATTTATTTTTAATTTTTAAACTTCGCCAATTTTTAATTTTTCCCTTTGGGGGACCCTTGGGAAAAACAAAATTTTTTCCCTATTTCTGGGGGGGGCGCCCCCCCCGCCCCCCTGGATACGGGCCTGTATATATATATATATATTAGAGATGTGCCGGGGCCGCTCTTTTTGCCGGGGCCGGGGCCGGGGCCGGGGCCGGAGCTCTGGCCGGGGCCTGTACAAAACATATACCCTATTCTTACTAAGCTATACCAAGCATCCACATTATTTCTATACTGACCTAACATCTTAGTATTACTATTGTAAGCAATTACATATTGCTTTAATGAATTAAAGACTTAAAAATAAGCAGATAAAACAGAAATAAACAAAAAATTAATAAATAATTGTGAATATAGTTGTTAGGCATAGAAAACAATAAGCTAAGCTGAATAGAATATGACTTTTCTATAGTATTTATGCTGATTCGATGAAAGAAATAGACGAGCAAAACAGTACAATACAAAAGATTACGATTACATTGCACGAGAAATAAGTAACCCAGAGATTAACTACACGCTTGAAAAACTTATCTCTAGAATATCAACAAAATCATAGGGGCGAAAAATGCTTGTACGACGAAAAATCATTTACCAAGATTCGGGAACATGCATAATCAAATTAAAATAATATTTAAAAAATTAATTGAAAACCACACAAGAATGAAGACATTTGCTCTATTATTTGGCGCACAGCGCCCGAAATTAGTGAAAAATCGCATATATTAAAGCAAACGAACTCTATCTGGATGATAAAATAAGTTGCCGTACCCTAGCATTTTTTTAAGGTACATAAGTACATACATCGATTTATAAAACAATTTTACAGACACTGGTGAAAGTCCCTTGCATTTTAAACTTTATTGTCTAAGAATTATCGGTCAAACGTGCTTATTTTTGCAATAAAAATTGTTAATTGAGCTAAGCTATTCAAGAATGTATCGAAATGTTTCAATGCTCACTCAAATCTTGATTATTAGATTACCTGAAGCGAAACACAACAGTAGCCTAAGCTTAATTTTAACGAAATTTAGCTTATTTTTGCGAATAAATAAATATTATGTTGCGTAATTCGGCAAAAAAGATTAATTTTGCTCGATTTTCATTAATTTTTCATCGTTTTTACAGGCCCCGGCCCCGGGCGCCGGGGCCTGGCGCATCTCTAATATATATATATATATATATATATATATATATATATATATATATATATATATATATATATATATATATATATATATATATATATATATATATATATATATATATATATATATATATATATATATATATATATATATATATATATATATATATATATATATATATATATATATATATATATATATATATATATATATATATATATATATATATATATATATATATATATATATATATATATATATATATATATATATATATATATATATATATATATATATATATATATATATATATATATATATATATATATATATATATATATATATATATATTTATATATATATATATATATATATATATATATATATATATATATATATATATATATATATATATACACAGGCCCGTATCCAGGGGGGCGGGGGCCTGCCCCTCCCCCCCGAAATGGGAAAAAATTTTGTTTTTCCCAAGGTGGGAAAAATGAAAAATTGGCGAAGTGCGTCTGAAACACCGCCAAAACAGGTTTTTAGCGTTTTTTTGAGCTAGTAAACTCTAAAAGTTTCCGGCGCTTCGCGCCGGATTGATTGTTTATGTATAGTTTTGTCTTCTAAACCGCTAAAAACGTTTAAATTTGAGTTAGACATAGAGAGCATGTCAATTTTTTCCCAGCGCCAGATTCATTGCTCAGCTATAGTTTTTGCCTTCTAGGTCACACAAAACAGCTCAAATTTGAGTTTATGACATGGAAAACATAAAATTTTCCGGCGCATCGCGCCGTATTTATTGTTTATATATGTTTTTTGTCTTCTAGCCCGCTCAAAACCGCTAAAATTTGAACTTGACATGCAGAATATGACAATTTATTCATTATCTGTATTGTTTTTCTCTGTAAAGCACAAAAAGGCAAGAGATTAGAAATAATTCGTCGATTAAGTAATGAGAAATCAGCTTAAATGATGGATTTGCTGTATCAATATGAAATGGAGTGAAAATTTTTTTATTTTTTCTTAATTTTTCTTCACCGTTGTATAGAGCTCGTCGAGATACGCTCAAAACTGTCTTTATTTTCGCCCATCTCCTAATGGTTCTCGAGATATCTGGCCTCAGAAATTTTAAATTTTCGGCCCCCCCCCGAAATAAAATCCTGGATACGGGCCTGTATATATATATATATATATATATATATATATATATATATATATATATATATATATATATATATATATATATATATATATATATATATATATATATATATATATATATATATATATATATATATATTAGTGATGTCCCGGTGCCGCTTTTTTTACCGGTGCCGGTGCCGGTGCTACATTAGCATATTATATAGTGTACTATGCTTCTTCAAAAAAGGTTAAATTTGTACCTATTTTTCACCGGATATACATATTAAGGGCAAAATTTCATTTGGCTAGTAACGACTTCATTATTTTTAATTTATGAATACATGTTATTTCTCTCACTTAAGCATTAAACAAACAAAAAATTGTAATAAAATTGAAATTCGAAGAAAAATAAAAGTTAAATAGGGTATTATAAGTTTAAGTGTAGCGCAATCAAGATTGGCTTGTGCAGTAGTTGATTCTTTAGTCAAATCGGAATTTGGTTTTAGTGCATTAGTTAAATATTCAACTAGTAGGAAACAAACATGAAAATAGCCACAAAAACCTTTTGAGGTTAAATTATTTAAGTTTATCATTTCACATTTTCAAAAGCCTCTGAAAACAAACATGGGATATATTAATAATGCAAAAGACTTACATAGAAGTTCATTTACAAAGTTTTAACAAGCTTTTTCTGAATAATTTGCAGGAAAAAGTTTTGCATGAAAACTATTTTAATATTCTAGCTGCGTTTTACGGTCTTCTGCTCACGAAATGGAAAAATAAAAATGGATTTGATGAAATAAAGTTGAAAACTACTCTGCAGTACTCATCCTTCTTGCCTACAGATGGTAGAATTAGAAGAACTTTCCACTCTATATGTCGATGTTTTTAATTTTAATTTACTTTATTTATTAGTGTCCACGCTTCTTGCTGTCAATTGATGTTTTCAATAAGATGTGTTTCGTTAAATGAATAATTCATTTTTAAAGCTCGAAGACTTGTTCTGAAGTTCAGTCAAAATGCTTCACGATGCTAATCAGAAGATTTTATTAACAAAATGCTACCTTTTTGCGCCTTTATTCATTAAATTGGTGATAAATGAGCTTCAATTATTCTTTTTACACTAATTTTTTCTCTTTTATCTAGCACCGGCACCGGCGCGGTACCAGCCTAGCACCGGCCCGGTGCCAGTGCTTAGGCACCGGCGCCGGTGCCGGTGCCCAGGACATCACTATATATATATATATATATATATATATATATATATATATATATATATATATATATATATATATATATATATATATATATATATATATATATATATATATATATATATATATATATATATATATATAGATATAGATATATATATATAAATATAAATATATATATATATATATATATATATATATATATATATATATATATATATATATATATATATATATATATATATAATGTATATATACATATATATATATATATATATATATATATATATATATATATATATATATATATATATATATATATATATATATATATATATATATATATATATCGCATACATAATATAGTACAAAAACATCTACTGCTGTGCAAAGGGATTTCGGGACAATTTTTGCACCGTGCAAAGAGGCCCGTGCAGAAAAAACACTGCTTCGTGCCATATAATAATTTTTTGACTATATTTTTTGCAATTTATTCGAATTTATGTTCTAGAAAGATAGAGCATCTCTAAATCCCAAAAACAATGTTTTTGACGCGCATCCACTGTTTTTGAGACAAAAATTATTCGATTTCACCCCTAACCCCAAACTCACATGTTGTGCTTGCATATTGTTGACTGTTATACAAAAGTACATTTTTGACATTGTCACTCTATTATATAATAGTACAAAGAAGCATTATATACTATCGGGGATGTACATGCAGGCTCGTATATAGAATTCGCTCAAGAGAGGAAGCGGACCCAGAATAAATTGGTTAATATCCCAGAAATTTCTTTTGGGTTAGCTAGTCAAAACCGCATTTTCCGACGTTTTTCACGATTTTTTATCCATTATGGTCATAAAATTAGAACTTTTTGCAGAAACATTTTTTTCCTCTTAACAGGATGTGGAAGGGGAACATTTTTTGGTAGTGCTTAAGAATGTAAAGTACTTCTAATGTGGCGCGAAGCGCCGAAACTTCTGAGATCTTAAAACAAGGAGATTCAATTTTTTTCATCTTTCTGTGCATTATCTTAACTATAAAAAACTTTTTTCGACAAAGGAAAGCCACCACCATATATGGGCAGCAAAGAAATCCTGGAGATTACGAAGGGGCCGAAGCAGTGTTTTTTTGTACAAATTCCATTTGTACAAGTACAAAGATGGTCCACAAAAGTCTTTGTACATTTTGTACAAACAAATTTTTGGGTACTATAATGTGGTACAGTAGCGATTTTAGTGTTGACAAAAACAGAATTGTTCGACCTTTGGTAGCGTATTTTAGCAAATTTATGGGTTTCTGAGGGCGAAAATCATTAATAATTGTCTAAAACCGGCGCTACGCGCAGGAAAATTTGACATTTTTCCTTTCAAATGCAATTTCTGACATAACAAAGATAAATAGAACACACAATTACTCATTTCGGCGCAAAATTTTTGCAAATTTCAAACCTTTTTTGCTGTTTTTGTCTTCCCAAAAATCTTTGTACATATACAAGGACGGTCCCCAGAAGTCTTGAAACATCGGGAAAAATCTTTGCCGAATACAAAAAAAACCATGGGCCGAAGTACCAAAAATAGTACCGAAAATTCAATTCTGGGGGTCTATCGATTATAGGGATCTTTCAGATTCTAAGGAGTCCAAGCTCTCCCACGCCCATGTGTGGTTATCGCCCCCGCTTCCCTAAAAACAGCCATTCATACATAGATATTTTAACAATAAAACGGACCGGTTTCGATCTACTAAAAAGGCAATAAAATTATCAGAAGGGCTTTAACCATGAAAAATTTTGCTAAGGTAAAGCAAATAAACACAAAGAACGGATATTTATAGAAGAAATATAAATAATCTACATCAAAGAAATAACTAAACACTTTCATCATTGGTATACCAACAACAGTAAATTGACAGCTAAATGGCATGCTAGCGAACACAGATGCACAAGGTCGGGTTAGTCAGGAGGGGTAAAATCGAGATTTTGGGCTCAAGGAGGGGTAAAATCGAAGATTCTCACCGCAGTAAATTGAGTTTTCGGCTATTTTTCACGTCGAAATCGCTTGAAAATACACTAATTTAGGCTAAAATTGCTCGTCAACACTTAACTTCTGGGCCCTACAGTGGGAGTTAATACCCTCTCACCTCTCGCTAAGTGCATGTATGCTAGCGAAGCGATACTCTGAGCAAAACAAATTCCAAAAGATAATAATTTAAAAATTTAGATTTCCTCTCTTAAACATATCAAAACAAGAAATTATAATGTTTAACTTTACATTTTTTCTCGGAAGATGATGAATTAAATAATCAGTTGGCAGAAGGGCACTTTAACAGAATAGTAACTTATGTTGTTAAAATAATCTGTTTATTTTTATCATTAGGCTTAGGCTAAGTTTAATGGCATTAGCTAACGCTTTATCGACTGTTCAACAGTAGAGGACATACACAAATAATTATTATTCTATAAAAGTAACTGCATAAGCAATATTTAAGCTGCTATTTGAAGGTGGTTTTCACTCCATACTCAAAGTATACGTAATAGCAAAGCAACTAGCAGGCAAAAGACTAGCAATTGTAACCGCATTATAAATACGGTGTAAATTTCACAGAAAATCAATACCTGAAAGCTGTAAAAGGTACGATGAAAAGGATTTTCTCCCGGATCAAACCACTTCTTTGCATCATATTCGTCGTAGAATCGAGCAGAGGAACAGCGAAAAAAGCGACAGACATTGAAATGTTTACCATCTATTCGTTTAAAAATTCCTCTCAGACTTTTTGTGTCTCGCATCATGTCACCTAATAATGCAAGAGAATCACAATTTTAAAACCCAGAACTTCAGATAAAGGGGTACTTAAGCTTCCAAATGCCTTCCTTATTTGCCCGAACAGTAAGCGTGACTAAGTAATTATTTTATTCAATCATTTATTTAATTAACATTCCGTAGTTTGGAGAACACTTTTTAAAAAGAAATTCGATTTTTTCCATTTTTAATAGATAGAAAAGAGTATATTGAAAAATGCCCAATAACAAGCTTAATTTTAGCTAACCCAGAGTATAAAGAGTAATAATAGGAAATCATCTATACAAAAAACAGGGGAAATTTTTTAAAAATTTAAATAGAAGAAAAAGGTAAAAGAGAACACTGGCGTAGTCAGTGGGAGGAAGGGGAATCCCCCTTAGGAATTTATCAGTTTTTGGCGAATACGGTCCACCCACGATTTCTAAGAAAATCATATTTTCTGGTAGAACCAAGCACGCTGAGTTCAAAAAGAAAAAAGTTTAAATCGACCACGAATATTCAAAAAGTTATAAGGTTTTAAAGTTTTTCATTTTTCAAAGGGGGACCAAAGGAAAAACAAAAACATTGGCGAGAATCGACTGCTGGCAGGTTTTCAAATAAAACATTTTTTCTAATCAAGTCAAGCATGCTGCATTAAGTTAAAAATAATTTTTGATTCTGGCGCAATTAATTGAAAATTTTCAGCACATGGTAGATTGAATTTTTTCAAGGGATCCGAGGGATACACAAAAGAATTTTCTGAGCATATTGTCCAGAAAAAAATACACGAAATTTGGTAAAATACAAATACATGATAAAAACAGCCCCCTCGCTCCCAACTTTCTGAATATTTGCGAACAACCAAAAAATTTTTCCTCCTCAACTTAGCACACGCGGTTCTATTTGAAAAATGATTTTCTTGAAAATCGGTGAGCGTAACCGTATCCGCCAAAAACACTGGAATCTTCGAATTATCACACTGGAATCTTCGATTCATCAGAAATGGAGCTATGCGGTCGAGTAACGCTGTTCTGCAAGTTGCGACGACTTTTTGAGAATAAACTAGGAAAAAAGTAGTCTTAGCAATTATTTTGACCTGATGACAATAAAAAGTCACAAAGCTTTTAGTGTCATAAAAGCTGCATAGCACGACTCGACAACAGTGTATGTAGGTACAAAAAATTCGAACCTCTTACGTTGTACCTAATCATTCTTTTTTCATTCTGGCGCGGAAATATCATAAAATATTTTCGCATAGCGCTAATCGATTTTATTTAGGTATTTATTGGGTTAATTCAGAATCATGATTTTGACGATTTTGTAAAAATTTAAACATTACAATTCAAGATTTAAGTGCTTATTTTGCAAAATTTTCCAGGATTCTGCCCCGGACTCCGCTGTGGAGGGGCGCTTGAGCGCACCACCCCAGACCACCCAGCCCCAAAGGAGAAAGGTCGGCAATCGTGTAGCTGGTTCACATATGTATTAACAGTCATATTGTAAGGGCGTGTGTATGCAGTCGGTAGCATCTGAGGAAACGAAAGAAAGTTGCTAGCAGCCGGATTCGAAACCTGGACCTCTTGCTCCAAAGTCCAGAATCATAACCAATCGACTAAGGCTGGTTTATTTCGATAAAGCATGCAAGGTATTCGTAATGTTTTGCATTGGTTACCTGCTGATCAGGCTTAGGCTCAGTATCATGGACTGACGAAAATGTTGGTGCCAGCGTTTAAAATAAGCCTGAGTAATGAGATGCAACGAGCGGAGCGAGCGACGTGAGTCGCATCCATACATGCACAGTATGGGAATTCTGGGGAGTGGAAACCTAAAGTGCCTTTTTTGGGCCCAAAATGGCCGGTACACGTTAGAAAACATCCTTTTTTGGCGTTTCTGACGATACTCTATCCTTCTAGGGCATGAAATCATGAAAAAATTTCGAAAAAAAGTCGAATAAATTGACCAATATATCGCTTAAAACATGAATATATGGCACGAAGCGCCGAAAATTCGGCGATTTTGAGCAAATAGGTAGCCAAAAACCCTTAAAAAGACACTTTTTCTACCAATTTTCAGGTAAGTTTAGGAAACTTTTGAAGAATCGCCAATTCTGGGGGGTGAAAAATTTTTTGTGGGGGTGAAAAATGATTCTGCGGGGAGTGAAAACCCCCAAACCCCCCAAGATCATGTATGGTCGCATCCCATTACTTAAGCTTATTTTAAACGCTAGCACCAACATTTTGGTCAGTCAATAAAATGAATCGGTACTACTGTACCTGGTGCACACCTACCTTTTGTGTGTGCGGTTACTTAGCTTGCAGCAAACTCGAATAGTAGCGCATGTTCGCAGATTTTATAAGTTTTTGCATGCGCTGGTTCCATTTATGATATTTTTAAAGCACAAACTTCAACGCATAAGTGAGTAGATTACCTTAAATGTGATAAAAGCGATTCGGGGGACTTTGACTGAGCAGGTTTACCAATTTTTGGGCTTAGGCTTAGTTATGTGCATTCACATTGATGCCAGCGCATGGGCTAAGCCTGAGATAAATGGAGCAAAAATTGCTCCGCTCACTTCGCTCGCTCCGCAATTTTTGCTCCATTTACGCCTTAGGCTTAGCCCATGTCTGGCATCAATGTGAATCCGCAAGCAAGAGCGAAGCAAGCGGAGCAATATGAATGCACATTACTAAGCCTAAGCCTAACGCATTAGTAACAAGAGTCAGAATAATTCTATTTTCCTTGTTAATTCGCTGAAAAACATAACAAATCGCTGCAAACAATCTCGAAATGAACTGGTGTCGTTGAAAGGTTAAGACGCCGGATTTCAAATCCAGAGGTTCACAGTTCGAGTCCAACATACTGCGACTTTCTGTTCTTTCATCTTGAGAAGCCTGACGTACTCCCGTAGTCGAAAAACTTCGATTCACGTAGAATCAATATTCACACACAAAGAATAGGTGTGCACCAGGCCATAGGCGTAGCCAGGATTTTCGCCAGGGAAGGAAAAAATTTTCGTCTTAAAAAACGCGTAAAAACGCGTGGGGCCGTTAAATAACGTGTTTTTTGGGCTTTTCACATCATCCTGCACGATTTAAGCCATAAAAAAATTAAATTTTCTCAAAAAAATTTTCATGTTTTTGACGGAAAAAATGCTTTCTATGCGCGCGAAGCGCTAATTTTTTGATTTATCACCAATAAAATGGTAGAAACTGCCAAATAATAGAATAAACCGGCGCGGAGCACCGAAAAAATCCTGGTTTTAATTACACTTTGAATGGGGTAAATTTAAAGAGCAGTATTTCTTGTCGCGATTTAGGAGTGTTAATATCAGCTGATAGTAAATTTTCACCACATATCAATCAACTTGTTAAAAATGCGTATCATAAAACTTGGCAGCTTTTAAAAATTTTTGAGTCAAAAAATGTAAAGTTATTGGTTAGAGCTTTTACGACTTACGTTCGACCAACACTCGAATATTGTTCTGTCATTTGGTCTCCTCATTTTATTCAATATTAATTTAATAGAGAAAGTTCAAAAACATTTTACTAAAAGGATATGTTACAACAAGATAGCTACTTATTCCGAAAGACTAAACTTTTTAAATCTAGAGTCACTTGAAGCCAGACGTTTAAAAATTGACTTAATTGAAATCTATAAATTCATGAACTGTCCGCACACTCGAAATTTTGACAAAATATTTTCTAAAAATCTTAATTGTTTCAATCAGTCAAATAATTTATACGTTAACTATTCTCGTACTGATGTCAGGAAATTTTGGTTTGGAAATCGTGCATCATTTTTGTGGAACAAGTCACCACCCATTGTCAAACTAGCAAAGAACCTAACTCAATTTGAGAAACTACTTGCAGAAAACTTGGCTAAATTGGCGAATCATGTGCCCTTAATGAATTTCGGCTTAGTTTACACATATTTCGCGTTAGATCTCGGTGACCTGACTCCCATATAAACAAAAAAATTTGATAGGGTCGGCAATATTCACAAAGTTACAGCGCATGAAAGTTAGAAAAATCTATATGCTTAAGCATAGGAAAATGTAAGTTTTTGCTTTCAATATACTTAGGCTTAGGCTTAGTATATCTGAAAAGGTGTTTTAAGCTGCTTAGGGTCGAGGTCGCTCTCGCTTAGGTCAATGTATAGATGCTTAGGTCGATGTATAGATGCTTAAGTCGATGTATAGATGCTTTAGATCGATGTATAGATGCTTAGGTCGATTGTTGGATATTAACTGTTCTGAATTGAATCATGAGTATGTAGTGCTGTTTTCAGCTAAATTATTGTTTTTCAGGCTCGTGAATTTACCTCTGTCCAGTAAGTGATGTATAGTTTGGAATAATGCTGATTTGGCATTATATACAATATATAAGCCAAAACAAAAATTTCAAACAGCAGTTACTCCACCAATATTTGCGACCCAATCAAAATTATTGATGTTCTGAACTTGTCTCATCAAGAGCTTTCAGAAAATGTATGAATTACAAAAATCGCTTCAGGGCACATATCTCGCCAAAATTCCGAAAACTTTAACTTTAAGTCTCACTGTCGGGGGTTGATTCACACAGCATAAATAATGCCCTTCTCCCCCCTGTTACATTTTTGCGGACTTTTTGAAGAACATGGTGTGAACCGATTTTGCGCCATTCCGGCAGAATTGCCATACAACTGAGCAAAAACGATACTTTGTGTCACTAAAAGACGCGGAAAAAATAATAAACCAAATCCATACAAAACTCACAGAGTTACGGTACTTCAAACATCATACTTCGGACATTCACCATTTTGAGCCACTTTAGGGAAATTTAGCAGTTTCTCAAAAGTTTCCCATTTCTACTAAACAATATTTTCCTGCCATTTTCAAGGTCGCAGATTACAAAAATTAAGTTATACTGCGTGTGAAACCAAGATTAAAGAAAAATTTTTTGTAATTTTCTGCCCAAATTTTCAAGAAATTTTTTTTATTTCCCCATTTTTAGCATTGTTTACATCCAGTTGAAGATTTCGGCTAAACTTAAGAATATGGTACTTTCGGAAAAGGTGCAAAACGAATATGGAATGCCAAAATTTTTTTGCCAAAATGATAGAACATGATAAATTGAAGCGCGGAAAGAAAATTTGGTGAAAATCTGAGCCATATTTGCAAAGTTGCAGGCAACTCTCGATTTGAGTGTTGCGTGGGACGATTAAACGACTCGATCCAAGGACTTACACATTTGTCAGAAATAAATAATATGGGCTGAAATAACGGAAGGAAGCATAGCAATGAAGGAGAAAAAGGAAAAAAGGCGCGGAAAGTCGTTTGAAATTTTAAAAAAACTTAAAAAAATTTTCATATTTTTTTGCATGTTTTTTCGGTTTTACTCGAAAATCTAAGTTTTTGCTTCTATTATACTCAGGCTTAGGCTTAGTATATCTAAAAGGTGTTTCAAGCTGCTTAGGTCGAGGTCGCTCCCGCTCAGGTCGATGTATTGATGCTTAGGTCGATGTATAGATGCTCAGATCGATGTATAGATGCTTAGGTCGATGTATAGATGCTTAGGTCGATGTATAGATGCTTAGGTCGATGTATAGATGCTTAGGTCAATGTATAGATGCTTAGGTCGATGCATAGATGCTTAGGTCGACGTAAATTGGGTATCTACATGTGATTCTGCATTCAGCTGTTTGAATCTTCAAATACTTAGGTCGAGAAGATGCTTGTTTAGGTCGAGAAAAGGCTAATTAAAGAAACCCATAGCTTTTGTAATATTGATCATAGACGGATGAAATTTTTTTCCGCGCTTTCTTTTAACATGTTCTAAGTACTGAGCAAAAAATCCGCTCTTCTGAAGTTTATTTGTTAGTATTCAGAAAGTACCATATTCTTAAGTTACTCCAAAGATTTCTACTTAGATATGATTCAAACAGCATTTTTGGATTATCTTAAAGTTCCAACCATTCGAGCAGTGGGATGCAGAATAAGATGTACCCTACTTAGGTCGACCTAAGCATCTATACATCGACCTGAGCATCGATACATCGACTTAAGCATCTATTCTATACGTTGACCTAAGCATCTATACCTCGACCTAGCGGGAGCGACTCGACCTAAGCGGGAGCGACCTCGACCTAAGCAGCCAAAAAACACCTTCTCAGATAAACTAAGCCTTAGCCTAAGCGTCATTTAAGTTAGTGCAAGGGATAAGTGTAGCTATGCAAAGCGTAAAATTAGCCAGGTTCAGGAGATAATTGCTGAACAAATAGTTGCAGCTGGTAATTTTGATTGCCAAAACCTCTTGGAATCAAGCGCTAGCCAACAGTGCACAAATTGCCAAGACTTTGATAAACTTATTGAAGAGATGAAGCAGAAACTGCCCACAGTAAATCACCAAGAAAAAATACAGATCTTAACGCTGGTGCCACAAAGCTGGTCTATAAAGAAGACAATAGAGCAATTCAAAGTCACAAAATATATGGTTCGTGAAGCTAGGAAGCTGAAAGCAGAACACGGAATATTAGCTATTCCTAAGAACAAAGAAGGCAAAGCTCTTTCTGAAGAGATGAAGGAAAGGGTTACATGATTCCTGAGAAAGAAGAATTCAGTCGAGTGTGCCCTGGAAAGAAAGACTGCATTTCTATTCGAATAAATGGAGTGAAAGTTCAGAAGCAGAAATACTTGTTGCTTAGCAATTTGAAGGAGATGTTTGTTGAATATCGAGAGAGATACGGATCTGAACTTGGCTTTTCAAAATTTTGTGAATTACGACCAAAATGGTGCATGATGCTTGGCTCATCAGGAATGCATTCTGTATGTGTGTGCATGATCCACCAAAATGTAAAGCTAATGCTAGCAGCCAGTCCAATAAAGGAAGACTATAAGGCTTTGATTGCAAAAACAGTGTGTAGCTTAGAATCAAAAGCCTGCATGCTCCATCAGTGTGGAAGTTGTCCAGGAAATGGAGTACTGGAGACTTTCTTGGAACAAGTTTTTGAAGAACATGATCCCGACAATGCTATTGCCTTCAAGCAGTGGATTCACACAGATAGGGATATGCTGGATACAAAACAGCTGACTACGGATGAAATCATAGAACTGATTTCAAAACTTTTGAATCTTTCTGCTCATCAATATGTTGCCAAGCATCAAAGTTGTCACCTGTGTCATTTGAAAGAAAACCTTACAGCGTTCAAGGATTCCATTGGGATAACAGCCAGGCAACATTGCTTCCCTTTGTTGTATATTACAAGGAGCAGAGAGCATCAGTAGCATCAGTTATTGCGCCATCAGTGACTGTATAGGACATGACACTGTTGCAGTACATGTTTTCCTGCAGAAATTAATCAATTGCCTGAAGAGTTGCAGCATTGCTATTGAACATATTAACTACTTCAGTGATGGTTCACCAGCACAGTATAAAAATTTCAAATATTTTATAAACCTGTTTAATCACAAGGAGGACTTTGGCATCAGTTCTGAATGGAATTTTTTGCCACCAGTCATGGAAAGTCACCATGCGATGGGATAGGTGCGCTCAGTGAAAAGATTAGCTGCACGAGCGAGTCTTCAGTGGCCAAGAACCAAATTTTGACACCAGTCAATTTGTTTGAATTTTGCAGCAAGCATGTGAACGGAATCAATTTCTTTTACACTGCAAATGAAGAAGTTGAAGCAGCCAGACCGAGTCAGGAAGAGCGATTTTCAAAGGACGCACTATCCCTGGAACAAGGGATAATCATCATTTAGTGCCTGTCAATGAGAAAGAAATACGCGTCAGCAGGGTATCAAATGACACGTTTTCCTTCCTCACATCAGTTGACCAGTCAGCTGAAAATCATTTTCAGTACCTATATATGTCTTGATTGAAGCTCTTCAACCATATCAATATATTGCCTGTATCTATGAGAATCATTGGTGGATTGGAAACGTTTGCGAAATTTCATTTGAAGAACGTGGATGGGCTACTAAATTTCATGCATCCTTGTGGATTAGTCCGGTCATTTCATTGGCCTATTAGGCAAGATACCTGCTGGATTCCTGAACAGCAAATCATTGCCATGATTCCAGCACCAACAGCAGCTAGTTTAGGGCGAACATACAGTTTGCCAGAGTCAATTTTATTGAGCATCCATTAACAGTTCCAGCTATTCAAACAGTGACGAGCCACTCACTATTTGATAACTGTCCAGTTTGAGGTTTATTTTAGCAGCATTCAGGCTTGGGAACCATAAAGACACCCACTTCAGGCTTGGAATCCTAGACTAAGACTCCACATTAAGCTTGGGAACGTGCCAGACACCCAATTAAAAGACGTGGGAACCTGCGGAAAAGTAGCCCTCCCGTGGCTAGCCTTTGCCTGGCTATTGGGCGTGACCATACGTGGGCAGCAAGAAAATTCTGGGGGGGTGCAAGATTTTTTTGAAGGTCGAAAAAATGGCCTTTAAAAATGGTGGTATGGCGATAAAAACACCATTTTTCGACGTTTCTCATCAAGCACTATCCATTGGCATCAAAAATTGCGAAAAAAACGAAAAAAATTTTCAAAAATTGAATTCTGGGGGAGTATTTTGATTTCTGGGGGGGTATTTTGGTTTCTGGGGGGTGCGTACCCCCCCCAAACCCCCCACGCCCAGGTGTGGGCGTGACCCCTATGCAATGGGGTTGCCAATCTTTCAGATTGGTAGTGGCTCAGCCACCATGGACCAAAGCAAGGATTATACTAGCATTATATCAGCTCTCTGTAGAATAATCAGGCCCTGTAATAAACAACATGCTCTTAGCTTCAGGATATACATCTTACCGATAAAACTGTCATCTTCAGAGCCCTATGGTTTTCCTAAGATATCAGATCCCAACGTAAATAAACATTATTCCAGTACAAAAAAACCTCCTCTTTCTATTGGTATCATTGAAAATCAAATTGGGAGTGGACGCATTCTGAGATATTTAGCCCTGAAAATTGGTCATTTTTTCATAAAAAATTTTTTTAGCCAACTTTCATGTAGAATATCTTTGAATGTATGAATGCAACACAGTTGCAATTTCAGCATATCCTAATATGAGCCTTATTATGTACAGCTGCAAAATATTGTGGCATATAGATCTTTTGCTGCTGAGAAACTGGCTTGCAAATTAGTGGCCACAATTTGTTGCGACAAAATTTGACAGTGACTTTGGCATAGATTGAGAGTTGATCAGTCAATCATACAACTATTTTGATCATTCCACTAAATTTTATGCTAAAAGTTGTCCTTGTCTGCCAAATTTCACACTTATCTGACAAATAAAACTGATTTGACAAGGGGACAAAGTTAGACCTTTTTACTGTGTGTGCACATTAAACAGTTGACTGCCCATGAAACAAGGGCCTATAACTTCTAAACCAAAGCATAATGAGCTCTAATATTTTGCACACTTTCATTTGGGGTCTAGTGCTACTTTATTAAAAAATTTCAAGAGATTTGGAGAGAGTTGAGTGGGAAGCCTCTGGTGATTTGACATTCGGAGCTGACCCGGTTTCAATTAAGTCAATTTTTAAACGTCTGGCTTCAAAGTGCAGCTCCAGATTTAAAAAGTTTAGTCTTTCGGAATAAGTAGCTATCTTGTTGTAACATATCCTTTTAGTAAAATGTTTTTGAACTTTCTCTATTAAATTAATATCTTGAATAAAATGAGGAGACCAAATGACAGAACAATATTCGAGTGTTGGTGAACGTAAGTCGTAAAAGCTCTAAGCAATAACTTTACATTTTTTGACTCAAAAATTTTTAAAAGCTGCCAAGTTTTATGATACGCATTTTTAACAAGTTGATTGATATGTGGTGAAAATTTACCATCAGCTGATATTAACACTCCTAAATCGCGACAAGAAATACTGCTCTTTAAATTTACCCCATTCAAAGTGTAATTAAAACCAGGATTTTTCGGTGATTTGCGCCGGTTTATTCTATTATTTGGCAGTTTCTACCGTTTTATTGGTGAAAAATCAAAAAATTAGCGCTTGGCGCGCATAAAAAGCATCTTTTCCGTCAAAAACATGAAATTTTTTTTGAGAAAATTTAATTTTTAATGGCTTAAATCGTGCAGGATGATGTGAAAAGCCCAAAAAACACGTTATTTAACGGCCCCGCGCGTTTTTTACGCGTTTTTTAAGACGAAAATTTTTTTGGAATTCCCTTCCCCTGCCGAAAATCCTGGCTACGCCTTTGGCCTGGTGCACACCTATTCTTTGTGTGTGAATATTGATTCTACGTGAATCGAAGTTTTTCGACTACGGGAGTACGTCAGGCTTCTCAGGATGAAAGAACAGAAAGTCGCAGTATGTTGGACTCGAAAGTGTGAACCTCTGGATTTGAAATCCGACGTCTTAACCTTTCGACGACACCAGTTCACTTCGAGATTGTTTGCAGCGATTTGTTATGTTTTTCAGCGAATTAACAAGGAAAATAGAATTATTCTGATTCTTGTCACTAGTGCGTTAGGCTTAGGCTTAATAATGTGCATTCATATTGCTCCGCTCGCTTCAGCTCTTGCTTGCGGATTCACATTGATGCCAGACATGGGCTTAGCCTAAGGCATAAATGGAGGCAAAAATTGCGGAGCGAGCGAAGCAAGCGGAGCAATTTTTGCTCCATTTATCTCAGGCTTAGCCCATGCGCTGGCATCAATGTGAATGCACATAACTAAGCCTAAGCCTAAGACATTGGTAAACCTGCTCAGTCAAAGTACCCCGAATCGCTTTTATCACATTTAAGGTAATCTACTCACTTATGCGTTGAAGTTTGTGCTTTAAAAATATCATAAATGGAACCAGCGCATGCGAAAACTTATAAAAAATCTGCGAACATGCGCTACTATTCGAGTTTGCTGCAAGCTAAGTAACCGCACACACAAAAGGTAGGTGTGCACCAGGCACAGTAGTACCGATTCATTTTATTGACTGACCAAAATGTTGGTGCCCCGCTTGTTTTAAAAATAAGCCCGGGTAATGGGATGCGATCCTACATGATCTTGAGGGGTGTTTGGGGGGGGGTTTTTCACCCCCGCAGAATCATTTTTTACCCCCACAAAAAAATTTTCACCCCCCCTAGAGTGCGATGCTTTCAAAAGCTCTCCTAAACTTTACCTGAAAAATTGGTAGAAAAAGTGTCTTTTAAAGTGGTTTTCGGCTACCTATTTGCTCAAAATCGCCAAATTTTCGGCGCCGCGAAGCCATATATTCATGTTTTTAAGCGATATATTGGCCCATTTATTCGAATTTTTTTCGAAATTTTTTTTTCATGATTTCATGCACCTAGAAGGATAGAGTATCGTCAGAAACGCCAAAAAACGATGTTTTCTAACGCGTACCGGCCATTTTGGGCCCAAAAAGGCACTTTAGGTTTTCACCCCCAGAATTCTCCCATACTGTGCATGTATGGATGCGACTCACGTCGCTCGCTCCGCTCGTCGCACTCTCATTACTCAGGCTTTATTTTTTAAACGCTGGCACTCAACATTTTTCAGTCAGTCCATGATGCTGAGCGCTAAGCCTACAATCTAGCGGGTAACCAATGCGAAACATTACGAATACCTTGCATGCTTTATCGAAATAAACTAGCCTTGCTTTCAGCGGACACTAACGCAACGCTGTACTGCGTGCCTGTAACGTAGGTATCTTAATGCATATATGAACCCGGCCTACACCAATGCCGAGAGGTCCCCTTGCAATGCATTCTTTTTTATCTGAAAACATCGATTTTTTCGAACTTCATTTTTCATAGGATTAAGTTTAGTTTTACGTGGGTGGTGGTAGGACACCTTCGCTTGGAGTCGGTTTCTGCGCTACCGCTTGGAGTCGGCACCGCTCTCGCTTAAATCGAGATGACAGGCGTTAATGTGGTGCGCACGGAGCGCGTTCGAGATGAAGGGACGTGTAGCGAAAATGATTACTATAGTAATAGTTATTTTACTTGCATTATTTAAGCGATGCAGTAATAACTTGCTTCTTGGAAAAAGAATTTAAAGCAATCACACTGAAATGACACGTAAAATTTTAATTTTATTCCACATAATAACAGTCAAGTATGTATAGTCTGCTTTTCTGACATGGTGGATGAATTCGCTCGGGCACATGATTTTTTTTATTACTCGACCGGCGAACTATAAACAATTTGCTACTTACTCCGTCGAACAAAGGAAAAAATCGGATGCTACAGTAATAAAGAAGTTAGTTTTGTAGACTAATTCATGCACTAGGTTAAAAACAGGGTATAGATCTTGGAACGATTCTACTACGGATTTTTGTGATCGGACGACATGTCTTTCATTTCGTGTACGGCTTTCAAGAACTGTGGTCTATTTCAAAATTCCTGAGACTTTTCATTAAGGTGCTTCGAAAGCAGTGAAGACTAAGCCGATCACCGTAAGGGCTCTTCCATGGATGGGCAGCACCAAGATTCACGAAGGAGGGGGGTTGCATGATGTTTAAAGGTAAAAAAAAATGGTCCTAAAATAGTGGTATGGCAAAAAACACCATTTGCAACGTTTCTCATCGAGCACTATCCATTGGCATCAAAAAATTGTCAAAAAAACGAGAGAAAATTTAAAAATTGAATTCTATGGGGTATTTTGGTTTCTGGGAGGGGGTATTTGGCCTTCTGGGGTAAGTCGCCCCCATGCTCACGACGATGGTTTACCGCCTCTTGCACTGCAAGTGATTCGCTAGTTGGCATATTTCGAAATTCGTCGCCGCCTAGTGGTCAAGCGCTATTACCGCTCGCTTTACAGCGAAAAATACGGAGTTCCACATGGCGCTCAGGTTATTTTTTCTGTGAGAGACGGTTGTTTACGCTCTCTCGTAAATATATGTAGCTATGTACATAGGTTGTTCATCCGTGAGCCCCTCTATACTTTTGTGTGTGTAGAGTGTGCGAAGAAAGCTCGGCTTCATCTTCGTATACTTATGCCTAAAAAAGTGCCGAAAATTGATAGTGAAGCAAACGAACGTCATTTTACATGTTTATCGAGCTGTTCCGTTAGTATCAAAGGGTTTCAAAAAACAGTGCAAAAATTTAAAATTTGATCAGTTGAGAAATCGGCGATATTGCAAATTCTTGTCACGCAATATCGCCGGTTTTTCTGACGGGAATGTCGCATCACCAACAAAATTAAATCGGGCAAGTCGGGGAACTCGCGACATTGCCTACGGGCACCTTTGAACCGAGGAAAGATGCGTCGGTGTCGGCGATATCGCCGATTTTCACTTCTGTCACAAGTAAACGAAAAATTGCGTTTTTTCTTAACACCATTTTTCGGTTCTTTTGCCTTTAAAATTGTTTGACCCTTAGAATTTCGGTGTTGTTCATGAAGTCAATATTGTACATATATCACATACCTACCCATTTTCTTTTGAATATTTACCGGTATTGAAAACCGTTTCCAGACCCTAGATACATACCCATTTGCTAAATCAGGCACACTAGGCCTTGGCTATGCACATACTAGCAAAGAAAAATGCTCCAATGGAACAAAAAAGATGAATATAAATACTTGGAATTGTGGATTATTTAGGATGTAAAAGGAGGGGACTAGGAAAAATCTACCTAAAGTCGCAAAATCTGCTAAAAATCACACTTTCTCTAAGCAACGCAAAAATCGAAGTATATTCTGCGGCTTCGAACAAAGTGTCATTTTTAAATAATGTTCAAAGTTTCAAATAAGAGTGTATAAACGACATCTATAATGTTTACTTTTTTTAAATTGCTGGCAAGTAGCAACGCTGACTAGCTTCGTATCTTGATTGATAGAAAACTAAGTGGTATTGTATTTAAAGTTGTTTTATGAACAATATAGTAAGCAAAGCAGGGGCCGATTAATTAGTGCACACAATCGTTACGGGAATGCTACTGTACTTACATTTAGTCTGTTTTAAGTCAACTTACGCGTTTCCTACTGTTTTAAACCAATAATTTCTTCAGTTATCTTGGATGCATTGATGTTTGCTATTTCATTCAATTGGCTTAGAAAGACTGTTAATTTACTCAATATCATTTCCCATAGCTACTGCATAGCTAACGTGCTGCTTTTTCAATCATTTTTATAGTTAAAGATTTATTTTAATCTGTTGGCCGCAGAATATACTTCGATTGTTCGCGTTGCTTAGAGAAAGTGTGATTTTTAGCAGATTTTGCGACTTTAGGTAGCTTTTTCCTAGTCCCCTCCTTTTACATCCTTAATAATCCACAATTCCAAGTAAATTCATCTTTTTTGTTCCATCGGAGCATTTTTCTTTGCTAGTGCCCTACTTTTAATTAGCATGATTTCAGTACATCAGTCAGTAAACACACACAGTACCATACCACAATAATGACAGCAGTCCAAGAACGCGGAAAACAATATTGTTCTTAACATCAGCATTATCTTTTTTAAACAAGACAACCTTACATTATTTAAACAGATCAAAGTTTTTCATCATAAACTTTACGCAAATATCAAGTGTAAGGAACACTAACGCTCAGATTTGGAAGTAAAATAAATTTGTAGTATAAACTACATATTGACAACAAATGAATAGTGCAAACTTTACACAACTACTAGGTGTATAGAAAACTAACAGTCAGATTCCCAATTCTGATTTTACGTAGAACATTTTGAAAAAATTATGCTTCCGCAAGGCTCTAGAACTAAAGTTAAGATGCAGTGTAAACTTTACACAACCACAGAGTGTAAAGAAAATTTCAGTCGGATTCGTAATTCTGACATTATTGTGATATGACGATCAACAGTTATGAAAAGATTAATTCTCCACAATGGACCGAGGACAAATGAATATCAGATGTAAAGCACTTTACACCACTGTTGAGTGCAAACAAACTGGCATATCACATTTGGTTTCTGGTCAATTTTTAGACTTGAGATTATGTCCAGACTCATAACCCAGAACTTAGCAGAAAAAACAAGACAGAAACACGTTTAACTACCCCATTTTTTTGACTTTACACCTACCGAAAAAGCTAAATATTGATGTAAACAAACGCAATTCGCTGTGACGCGTACCCCTTAGAAAGTACTTTATTTTTATCCTATTCGACCTCGCCCGACTTCTGAACAGAGAAAGTGGCGAACAAAAGATGAACAAACACGTATTTTCCTCAGTCCACCACATTGTAAACTTTAAAAATCTGAACCTAACGCCCCATTGAGTGTAAATAAATTCGGTTCGGGCCAGTTTGTAACCCTTTGATTGTAGTACGTTTGAATGTGTGAAACTTATGTTCGCAAAATATCTGATATGATTTACCAATTAAAATACGAAAAAACCTGTTTTTTCGCCGATTTTACACCTCAGATTTCGAACTTTACACCCCCATAAACAACTCAATATTACGTTTTTTAACGCGGCTTGCTTCGACCTGTAGCCCTTAAAAGTTATTTTATTTCTATTTTATTCAATGCATCCCAACTCATGATCGAAAAAGTTGGCAGAGAAATCTCAGACAAAATCTATGTTTTTACTCATCCACCAGAGTGTAAACTTTAAATCCCTGGTACTAATTGCGTATTGATTGTAGAAAAGTTTGCTGGTAAACACAAGATAGCCCTTGATCCATAGTACATTTCTGTCTGAAAAATTTCTTAAATCTCATAACCGGAGTTGTTGGCAAACATAAACAAGTCGAAAGTGCATGGTTTTGCCGAAAGAATTAAAAAAATGAAAAAGTCAGTACTCAGAAGATTTGAACCCATCAGTCTTTTTTAAACTCGCATGCGAGAACGGATGCGTCAGCCTCTGCACCAACTCGACAAATCGGCGAATTTTAATACTTAGTCAATTATTAAAAAATATTCATCATTCTACTGAAGTTTAAGAATAGTGCATTTATGATAATAAAAATAATTATTTATTAAAGACGAGTCAAAAACCTCTGAAATAAGAAAAAATCTGATCAAACAATATGCAATACGGAGTTATCTATCGGCATTAGAAAATAGATATATAATTCAAAGTTCACCTCTTCATACCTCAACAAACAGTGGCTGTAGAACAGTTTAAAGGTCAGATTCGTTATTCTGACCTTACGGAGGACATTTTTAAAAAATTCAATCATCCACGACGCTCTGGGCGGAAAAAAATTTTTCAGTGTAAAGTTTACACCTGCACTAATAACGCAATATTGATTGTGAAGAAACAAAATAAATTTTGACGTGTAGCGCTTAGGACGAAGCACATTTTAAAGGTAGTTACCACGTTCTGTCTACTAAGTGGAGAATATGGCAGGAAAAAATATTTTTTTGTCCCAGACTGTTTACAATAAACCGCCTCTAAATTTAAAAAATATTGTTTTAAAAAAAAAAAAAAAGACCCCTAGATTTTATAACCGTCTACCTTTTGAAATCAATCAGACTGCATAGAATGTAAAACTGAGTTAGATATGCTCGTGCACATGAAAACAGTAAAAACCGTCTAATTTACACTCCTGTGCAACAACTAATGAGTGTAAAGAAATTTTAAGACCAGATTCGTAACCTACTAATCAAGGAAAACATTTTTTAAAAAATTTGGCCCTCCGCAAATCATTTGAATTTTTGTGTAAACTTTACACACTCACGACTCGCTCGGTATTTAGTGTAAACAAAAAAATGGGGGTCCTCAGTTTTTTTATTATCTACCTTTTAAAAAAACCGCACCTCTCAGATGTGTGCCGTTATAGCTGTGAGGGGGACATATGTTGGGGGTACCCAAGTATATTATAGGTACGCGCTAACGCGCTACCTATGAATTCAAAGTTCAACTCTTCATACCTCAACAAACAGTGGCTGTAGAAAAGTTTAAAGGTCAGATTCGTTATTCTGACCTTACGGAGAACATTTTTAAAAAAATTCATCATCCACGACGCTCTGGGCGGAAAAACTTTTTTCAGTGTAAAGTTTACACCTGCATCAATAACGCAATATTGATTGTAAAGAAACAAAATAAATTTTGACGTGTAGCGCTTAGGACGAGGCACATTTTAAAGGTAGTTATCACGTTCTGTATACTAAGTGGAGAATATGGCAGGGAAAAATATTTTTTGTCCCAGATTCTTTACAATGAACCGCCTCTAAATTTGAAAATATTACTTTTTAAAAAAATAAAAAAGGCTCTCTAGATTTTATAACCGTCTACCTTTTGAAACCAATCAGACTGCATAGAATGTAAAACTGAGTTAGATATGCTCTTGCACATGACAACAGTAAAAACCGTCTAATTTACACTCCTGTGCAACAACCAATGAGTGTAAAGAAATTTTAAGACCAGATTCGTAACCTACTAATTAGGAAAAACATTTTTTTTAAATTGGCCCTCCGCAAATCATTTGAATTTTTGGTGTAAACTTTACACACTCACGATGCGCTCGGTATTGAGTGTAAACAAGAAAAAATGGGGGTCCTAAGTTTTTTATTATCTACCTTTAAAAAAACCGCACCTCTCAGATGTGTGCCGTTATAGCTGTGGGGGGACATCTGTTGGGGGTACCCAAGTATATTATAGGTACGCGCTAACGCGCTACCTATGATGTACCTACACATGTACATATATGTATACATATGTACATCAAATACCTACATATGTACCTATGTTAGCCATATAGCTGGAAAGTTTGTCAAAAAAATAAATCTTGCCGTCTTGCTCCTGCTGGGTTTCATTGGTTATTGAAAATCACAACGCGTAGGCCTTATTCCAACAACAAAATGAGCAAGGCGTAGTCAGGGTGAGGGACAGGGGGCACGTGTCCCCAAATATTTCAGAAATTTTGCTGATTTTTCCGATGCAATAATCGTGTTCAGAAAATTGAGTTTAAAAGACAAAAAACGTCAAAATTTCCAGCGCTTCGCGCCGAGTCATTATCACACATGGGCGTGGGGGTTGTACCTCCAGAAGTTGAAACCCACTCAGATCACTGTAGACTCCCAAAATTCTATTTTTAGTAACATTTTTGACAATTTTACCCATCCTGATCCCCCACAATTTTCTTGCCGCCTACGTACGATCATTATTATTTATTGTTATACAGTTCCAATGAGTAAGATGCTTGACAAGCTAAAATAATCCAACGCTTCACATCAGTTTAGTAATTTAATGTGTTATTTTTCGTTGAATGAAATTGCTCAAATGCGAAAATAATTGTGTTCCCGTTTTTAGAATCTCTGCTTTTTTGCCTTTCTTTACAGGGACAACTAATCCTATTTTAATTGAAAGAAATTGTCATATTTTCTTGTGTTGTGCGCATTTTTTGTTTTCTGAACTACACCTTGTTAATAATAAGGCAACGAATGGGTCTAAAAACGGTAAGAAAAAATTTTGATTGATACATCTTTCTATATCTTAATGACAACGATCCGTTGCTACACTACATATACACTTTGCAGAGGTCGAAAAAAGTATTTCAGCTTAGAACACATTTCACTATTCAGCAAGCAGTTGAAAAGTTTTGTGCTATTCAGGAGTTGATCAATTTCAATCGTTTTTAGGCTTAATTCAAAAACAAAGATTTGACCGATTTTGCGAAAATTTCAACCTTACTATTCAACATAAAGTGCTTTTTGTTGCAAAACTTTTGAGGGGCTCTGTCCACGGCCCCATTAAGGAGGGGTGCTTGAGCGGGTCACCCCAACTGCCGTAAAATCTCGTTATTCACGTACAAAGATTTTTGGGAGGACAAAAAAGGTAAAAGGGTTAGGAATTTCTAAATATTTCCGATTAGTATGTCTGTTCTGTATGATTTTAAAACGGCATACATACATAAATTGAGTTAAAAGAGCAGAAACATCAATAATTTTCCGGCGCCCAGCCACCGCTTACTGAGTTCTCTTTGTAAAGCTCCAGCATTCCGTTTGAAAGCCTTGAATCAATCAAAATATTCTAGTGATTCACACTAAGTTAGTAATTCGCACTGTTTTCCTGATAGAAGCCTAAACATGGCATTATGTCAAAATTTTTGTGTACAAATTTGCTAATTTTCTGCTCCGTCAGTTTTCAAAAAGCTGAAAAATGTTTAGAGCGGTAAAAAGATTACTAATTTTTTTGGTGCTTTGCGCCACTTATGATTTCCGAACTATTTGTAAATAAAAAGAAAACGGTAAAAAAATAATATTTTTCGATGCTTCGCGCCGCTGTACACTTTTTGTATTTTTGATCGTCAAAAACATTTAAATTAGCTAGGCCGCACTAGCATTGCTATCGTTAATGAAAAAAGATAGATATCGTTAGCGTTAACGATATTTTTCAAAAAAATAAAGTTATCGTTAGCGATAACGACGACCGAAAAATATCGTTAACGCGTTAACGATATTAATATCGTTAACAATATAATATCGTTATATCGTTAATGAACTAATATGTGTATATCTATTTTCAGCAGTCATCTTAGGAATTAATGATGGTATACCTATAGTCTGTTTAATTTAAATTTAAGCTCCATGAAAAATTTGAAGGGCCTGCAAGAGATTTTTAGAGGAACGTCATAGTTCTGATATTTTACAGTATCAACATCAAGTTTCGGAGAAAATTTGTCATTGTTAAGCCGCATTACTGCAACAGAATGTTAAATCACTTTTATAGCCAGATTCATGCAGAAAAATTCAAAAGAAAACCACAAAGTTAAATAAAACAGACTATACTGTGGGCAACGACCGAATTGTGGGGTACCCTACAAAAGGTCGAAATACTCATTATTGCTATACATACATACATAACACGTTACAGTAGCACATCAAAGCATTCAATGTAAAAGCAGTCTTATAAAATTTTGTGTCCCTCGAACCAAAATCCTAGCTGCGCCTCCAAAAGTGAGAGGTTAGGTATACTATGCGTGCACGTATTGCGCACGTTCTGTCTGTTGTTCTCTTACCGATTTTCACAACTTTTGGCCCATTATTACGGAAAGCCATAAGGGTCAATTGAAAAATATTGCTAATATGCATACTTACAACCCAAGTTTTCAAACTTTCTGACAATTACAACAAAGAAATTCAAAAAACAGTGAACGAAAATTTTCAAAACAATGAACCTTCTGGTTTGAAAATTACATTGAATAAGTTCAAGTAAATTGAATATCCATGCACAAACTCTGAGATAAATGCATTCAAAAATTCAAATGGAAGTCTCAAGATTAACGATTTATTTCAATAAAAACAAGCATTTATTATTCAAAATAACTTTTGATACACACAAAAAAATCAAAATTATGAACCTTTTGGTTTGAAAATTAGAAAACCTATCAGCAGTTTGAATAAAGTTGCAAAACTTGGAAATTTTGCTTGCTAGTATGCAGTGGAAATGATGCTCGTAAAATACAACGAAGGTTTTCAAAAAGATAGCATGGAGTTTATCAAACTTACCAAACATACAACCGAGTTTTTCAAATTTCTTAAAATACAACGAAGGTTTTCAAAAAGATAGCACGGAGATTTTCAAACTTACCAAACATACAACCGAGTTTTTCAAATTTCTTAAAATACAACGAAGGTTTTCAAAAAGATAGCACTGAGTTTTTCAAACTTACCAACATACAACCGAGTTTTTCAAATTTCTTAAAATACAACGAAGGTTTTCAAAAAGATAGCACGGAGATTTTCAAACTTACCAAACATACAACCGAGTTTTTCAAATTTCTTAAAATACAACGAAGGTTTTCAAAAAGATAGCACGGAGATTTTCAAACTTACCAAACATACAACCGAGTTTTTCAAATTTCTTAAAATACAACGAAGGTTTTCAAAAAGATAGCACTGAGTTTTTCAAACTTTACCAAACATACAACCGAGTTTTTCAAATTTCGTAAAATACAACAAAGGTTTTCAAAAAGATAGCACAGTTTTTCAAACTTAGCGAACATACAACCGAGTTTTTCAAATTTCTTAAAATACAACGAAGGTTTTCAAAAAGATAGCATGGTGTTTTTCAAACTTACCAAACATACAACCGAGATTTTCAAATTTCGTAAAATACAACAAAGGTTTTCAAAAAGATAGCACAATGTTTTTCAAACTTACCAAACATACAACCGAGTTTTCAAATTTCGTAAAATACAACGAAGGTTTTCAAAAAGATAGCACTGAGTTTTTCAAACTTACCAAACATACAACCGAGTTTTTCAAATTTCTTAAAATACAACGAAGGTTTTCAAAAAGATAGCACGGAGATTTTCAAACTTACCAAACATACAACCGAGTTTTTCAAATTTCTTAAAATACAACGAAGGTTTTCAAAAAGATAGCACTGAGTTTTTCAAACTTACCAAACATACAACCGAGTTTTTCAAATTTCTTAAAATACAACGAAGGTTTTCAAAAAGATAGCACGGAGATTTTCAAACTTACCAAACATACAACCGAGTTTTTCAAATTTCTTAAAATACAACGAAGGTTTTCAAAAAGATAGCACTGATGTTTTTCAAACTTACCAAACATACAACCGAGTTTTTCAAATTTCGTAAAATACAACAAAGGTTTTCAAAAAGATAGCACAGTTTTTCAAACTTAGCGAACATACAACCGAGTTTTTCAAATTTCTTAAAATACAACGAAGGTTTTCAAAAAGATAGCATGGTGTTTTTCAAACTTACCAAACATACAACGGAGTTTTTCAAAGGCTCTTGACGCGAAAAGACAACCTGCGTACGTGTCATTGATTGGTTGACTTTGCTCACTCTTATTGCAGGACAAGCTGCAATTACTTCTCTTCTGAAGACTAATCCAAAACCCCCATATAAGTATGATTTATCTATAGTCTGTTTAATTTATTCAAGAGCTTTTTAGTCAATTTTGTAAGGGCTACAGCAAGCAAAACAAGACGAATTACTGTACATAATTTACCAGATCAGCTCAGTGAGGGCGAGTAGCTGGAATTCTTCCATTTTTAATGCACTTATCCGCCCATATAAATTTAATTTAGGCATTTAATCAGTGCTGGGACATACTACAGTAAGTGCGCTAAACAAAAAGCTGCTGGCTGGAGTCGAACCCGGGTCGCTTCGACTACAAGCAGGTCTTACCACTATGCTATTTGGGAGTTCGCGACGTTTCTTAACAATTTAGTCTATCGTGTTTAAAGTGTCAAGTTAGGATAAGTTGAATGCACGATTTTTATCTGTAAGAAATTAATTGATCTACTGGAAGACGAGAATAAATTATGCCACGAAAATGTTGAAAAGCCCCATTTCACGTAGTTTAGTGAGATTTAGCGACCTACAGTAAATAAGATTTGGGAAGTATTCTATAGGTAGTGCACACGGGGAGTACGCATATCCCCTAGAAGGCAAAATAACTCACAGATTTCGATTTTTGAAAAAATTTTTTCAGTCTTTGATGTGAATGGATAGTGCTGATGAGAAATGTCGAAAAATGGTGTTTTTCGCCATACAACCGTTTTTAAGACAATTTTGTGACCTTCGAAAAATCTTGCACCCCTCTCAAAATTTTGGTGCTGCCCACCTATGATGGTATGTACGATTAATTCGTAAATTACAAATTGTGTAAGAACTTAAATTTTACTTTATTAGCAAATTATCAAATTTTTGTCAAGATACAGCTATAAAGGCAGTTCGGATCATCATAAAGAGCAAAACGCGACACTGAATAAAATGATCAAGTGTCATACAGGTGTACATATGTACAATGATTGCAGTTCATAAGAAACAATAAAACAGAAAGGTGGTTCGCAAAGCAAACCTGCGCCAGAATCAGATTGATCATACATACATATGTACGCAGGTTAGGGAGGTCAGAGGGGGAAAAATTATTTTCAAGCCTGATCTGTATTTAACCTGCTCTGTACTCAACTGGTACCTACATCACAAAGAAACACAATACTAACAATAAATAATTCTGCACAGAACTACAGAAAATTTTGACATATTCATTATGCCTTAATAAAAATGGGCATTGGCAGTTAAAAAATACTCGTACTTTCAGATTGTTAGGGATAAGATTCCCCTTTCCCCACAACTACATGCCTGATGACCATATGTGGGCAGCACCAAAATTCTGGAGGGGCAAGATTTTCCAAATATCAAAAAATGGTCTTAAAAATGGTGGAATGGCAAAAAACACCACTTTTCAACGTTCCTCATCAAGCACTATCCATTGGCATCAAAAAATTGCGAAAAAAACCAAAAAATTCCAAAAATTCAATTCTGGGTGGAGGTATTTTGGTTTCTGCGTGGGTATTTTGATTTTTGGGGGTGCATACCCCCAGCTTCCCTCCCCCGCCCTCCTGCGCAGGTATGATTGGGGGTCATGGTTTTTTTATCCAGCAAAGATTTTTCCCGATGTACAAAGACTTTTTAGGACCGTCTTTGTACATGTACAAAGATTTTTGGAAGGACAAAAACTGTAAGAAAAAGTCTGAAAATTATGAGTTATTATTTGTTCTAATCCCTTTATAATGACAAAAATTACATTTAGAATGCGAAAATTCCAAATTGTTCAGCGCTTCGAGCCGTTGCGAGACAATTTTTAGTAATTTTTGGCGTCAGAAACCCTGAAATTAGCTAAGTCGAAAAATCATGTTTTATCACACACTACTCACGTGTGGTAGGGGGTTTGTAACCCCAGAATCCGGTAGACTCCATAGAATTGAATTTCTAGCACTATTTTCTGGATTTCTGCCAGTTTTATACCACCCAGACCCCCAGAATTTGGTCGCTACCCATGTATGGTTCGCACCTTTATGTGCATGCATGAATGACATACATGCACAAGTATCTTTAACAACCAGTCAGTCCAGAATTTCAAAGAGCAAAAATTGTAAAATAATGATTTATGTAAGTTTGTTTTCACGTTTTTCATCGATACCTACTTTAATCCATGGCAACAAAACCATATGAAAACAATGAAAGTCCGTGAAAATTCAGTTTTAGGTAAATTTTTGCTTGGAAAAGTTGGCATACCCTAAATCCGCCATTTTCCAAAAACCTGGATTTAGCTTTAATCGCTTTCTAACGATGTCAGTTTAAAGCACATTTAATTTTTATGAAGACGTCATCACCAAAAAACACAACTGAAGGTCAATTCACGAGTCAAATGACACCTCATCGCCTCTTCATTTGAATATCCCTGCGATTTTTCGTCCATTAAAAACTTCATTCACTGTTGTCAGTCAGTAAAATTAAATAAGGCTGGACATCAAAACCATTTGCAGTAACGCAATGCACAGTTGGCGGGTTTAAGATTTTGCCATTTTGATCAATAATAGTTCCATCCTGAGAAACAATTTGCCGAGGCTCGGGCGGGACTGATTGCTTCACAGTACAAAAAGCTTAGGTACGAGGTCCCTGTCTAAAAGACTTGAGGTCTTTTACTGGCGATATGACGAAGCTACCATCGAAGTCCAATAAAATTAAGCATACTTCTAAATAAATTGAGCAGATTAAAAAAAAGATGTGCAATTATTATGAAACATATATACATCTGGACAAGAACATACGCACGGGTGACGCCCACACCTGGGCGTGGGGGTTTGGGGGTATGCACCCCCATAAACCAAAATACCCCCCAGAAATCAAAATACCCCCAGAATTCAATTTTTAAATTTTTTTTTGTTTTTTTCCGCAACTTTTTATGAGAAAATCTTCCAAAATTTAAGTGCTTCATGCCGCAGGATTCTTATTTTTCATGTTTGGCTCACGCGGTGTCAAAAACGTCATTTTCTTAGTCGGTTGATACGAAATAAATTTTTCTAAAAAATAAACCGTATGAGCTTAATGGATAGAACGAGACCGAAAATGTCAAAGATATGACTTCATTTTGTCTGCCGCCAAACACATACCAAAATACAGGGTCACCAAGTTTCGTGGCCCCTCCCCTTTAAAAATACTGCAAACTCAAGCACTCATACATAGCTGGCCTTCTAAATTTTGGGAAGGGTTTAAAATTTTTAAATCTGATATCTCAACAACTTATTGTAGACCGGCAGAAATTATGGCATTTTGAGCGTTTCTCACTGAACTCTACACACTTGAGAAGGAAATTTTATTAGAAAAAATTTTAAATTTAGAAAATTTATAGCATAAAATGGTCATGCAAACGATTTTTAAACGTTTGACAGACAAAAAGTTGCTTAACTTGTTTTGTAATCAATTCTGGTACATAGCAAATAAAAGCAATAAAAACAAATAATTCTGCGCGATGCGCCAGAAAATTTTATACAAAGCAATAAATCTGGCGCAAAATGCCCGAAAATATTAGGCTTATTACTTAAAAAGTAATCTAGAATCTATTCTGGCAGTCTTTTAAATGTGTTTCAAAAATTTTCAACTTATTCCTCTAGAGAGACTCTTGTAAAAAATATTCGTAGTTCAAAACTTTTGGGGGAACTAGTCAGCCCTATTCCGCCCCTCCATCTACATACGTGCCTTTACATACGCCCCTGCATCTGGATTTATAAATCAATTTAACGAGCACGAGTGGACATCACACATGCACATAGGGGGGTGAGGGGGGTATTACTCCCCCTGAGGGGTCAGCTAGACCGGTACTGTCCGGCGATTTTGAGCAAACAGGTCTTGTTCTGCATCATTTTTGACATCAAAATCAGTAAAAATGTCAAAATTTTTCCGGCGCTTCGCGCCAGATTAGTACTTTTAAGTACTTTTTACTCAAAAAGCGTCTAAAATTGATGAAGTTTTGCATTTTTTATTGTTAAAAGTGATATAATGCAGTCAAAATGGACTAAAAATGCTTTTAAAATGTGTTATTAACACGAAAAAACGTTTTATAGGCTATTTTGACCATTTTGATCATTAAAACAGCGAAAAAATCGTGAACGTTAAATTAACTGTTTTAGATTTTTGGCATTTCACCCCCCTGCCGACCCTGACCTTGTGCACCTATGGTGGACATGATAAAAATTTTTTTTTAAACGGCGGGATTTTGGCATTTTCAGAATGACTATTGACTGTCAACACCCTGCAAAGTAGCTGCAAGCTCCCAGAATTGTCGACTTATTGAAAAGATCGTAGACTGTCTGCTCTGTTCAGAAAAGTAGAATAAAATCGGGGATCTCCCACTCAAAGTTGGTTATTCCCCTAAGTCAGAAAATTTTTTAAACCCAAGGGTTATTAGAGAATTGAATTTTTGGGCCATTTTTAGGTGTTTTTCGCCGCATTTGAGCAAAATTGTAGGTCATTAACCCCCCTATAAATGACCGGAAATTTATCTCATCAAAATTTTGAGCCGTTGTAAATACAGCTCTATTAATCGTTTTTCGTTGATTATCCGCTGAAAATATAGAAATCGGCACTTTGCACCATAGACATAATCATTTTTCTGGCTATTTTGTTTAATTTGTTCAATTTTTCCAAATTTTTTCAAAAAAATGCGATTTTACGATCGAAAAAATGCGATTCTACGAGCTACATATGCCAACGAATTATTCGAGATATAGACCAATTTATGTTGAATCCGCCCCCCTGGCTGGATCCTGGGAACGAGCCTGTGTATAGTCATTAAAACTAATGACCTAGTGCTGCACCAAATTTAGAGAAGAGTGCTTCAGGAGGATAGAAGGGCATTGGCTAGAAACAACTATGTAATATTTTTAATCTGACATTAATTTCTGGCCATGTTTAATTTTTTTCCGGCACCTTGTAATTTTTTATGTTACAATCACAGCATGAGTTTTTGACAGAAAAACAAGCGAACAAGTGTCAAGTGCCTACAACAGCCTAAAACATATTTTCTGATCAGCAATCAAGGTGAGGTAAAAACTTCCGTATTTTTAAGGGAAGCAGGATGACCGATTACAGATAGGTAGGACCATAGGTGGGCAGTCAGAGGTCAAAAAAGGTCCTAAAAGTGGTCGTATGGCGGAAAAAAACACCATTTTTCGACGTTTCTCATCGAGCACTATCCAATGCACGGTTTTTTTGTATTCGGCAAAGATTCTTCGCGATGTACAAAGACTTTTGGGGACCGTCTTTGTACATGTACAAAGATTTTTGGAAGACAAAAATTACAAAAAAGGTCTAAAATTCGGAGAAATCTACGGCGCTTCGCGTCGAAATGACTGATTGTGTGCTCTATTTATCTTTATAATGGCAGAAGCTGCATTTAGAAAGAAAAATGTCAAATTTTTAGGCGCTTCGCGCCGTTTTAAGACGATTCTTAGTGATTTTTGCCCTAAGAGACCCATAAATTAGCTGAAATACAATACCAAAAGTCGAACAACTCTGTTCTTACCACACTAAAATCGCTACTGTACTATATTATAGTACCCAAAAATTTGTGTGTACAATTGTAAAAAGACTTTTGGGGATCATCTTTGTACATGTCAAACGGACCTTGTATAAAAAACTGCTTCGCGCCAGAATTCTGATAAAGTCAAAGAATTTTACTGATTTTTAGCACAAAATTGTCGAAAATTTTAAAATTTTAAGAAAAATGTTGCGTCAAAAGTGATTTAATGTAAAAGTATACATCGTAAAACGCCGAAAAAAAACGCTGTTTCGCGCGTTAAGGGCAAATTTTTGGACCTATTTTTAACTGTTTTTGGAAAAGTTGGGATACTGCCCCCTTAGGAAAATCCTAGATTCGCCACTGGCTGCAAGCTACTGCTTAGCTATAAACGAAAGAATCGGCAAATTCTTTGACTTCTCTTTCCACCATTGCAGTAGATCTTCGTTATGAATTAAGCATTTAATTTCGTAAAAGCCTCTAATTAAGAAATACATAGATAATATTCAGTGATTTATAAGTAAATTGTCAACTAGACCTAAAACTTATTTGAACGTGCGCAGTTGCCAGATTGAAACGACTTCCTGAATAATTTATCTTTCGATTACATCGTCATATCTTCCGGTGAAGTCAGGCTATCAAGAGCGTACATACTTTAACACAGGAACCGAGAACCGGAACCGACGGTTCTCTAGTTGAAGAACCGGAACCGGAACCGACGGTACCAACTTACACAAGAACCGGAACCGAAATTCTTGTTTTCCAAGAACCGGAACCGGAACCGATTTTTTTAAAAACCTGGAACCGGAACATCCCTACTTCGCGCCATATGCACATCTTTTTCCCTATATACTGTTCATTTTGTTTAACTTTTTGATCTTTTCAAATTTTTTCCTACGTTCTTATGCTCTAGAAAGAAAGAGCATCGTCAGAAACGCCAAAAAGTCATCTTTTTGATGTGAATCCAACATTCTTGAGCCCAAAAAAGGCATTGTAATGTCAACCCCCGTGAATTTCCATGCAGTGCCTGTCTGTTGAAAAGACTTTAAAAATCGACAGACCTCCAGAATAGAATTTTAGCGATTTTGCTTTATCATACCCAGGATTCAGTCACTGACTAAGCATGTTCAGACTGAATAAAACTATTTCATACCGTCTGCTATGATGTTGTAAAGCCGTCCAATAAACGAGGCTGCCCAGCATCAAGAAAACTGACCCTTCTGACTTCAGCGAGTTTCGGAAGTGGCGAGACTTGCTCACGATCTTTTATTTTACTGCTGTATGCAAAAACAATTGAATCAGGAAAGAGAGAATGAATAAATGAATAACAGGCCATAAATCTTTTCTCGATAATGACAATAATTCTATTTTTTAATAAAAATTCCAAACAAAATCAAAAAATTTCAATTTGGCAAAAGTGATAAACTGAGAATGCATATAAACTTGAGAACTCTTATTTGGACTGTCATGTCATTTTTTTGTTTTTCTTTCCATCCATAGTAAGACTTGACTTTTTATACATTGTTTATGCAAAAATTAATCACATAATAAAGAATTAATCCAATTTTTTTATTATGATGAAATGCTTACACTTCAAACACATAAGGAGATCCCCGACTCAAAGTCGGGCATCCTTCCATCCCCCAAAGCCAGAAAATTTTTGACCCCTATTTTTTGAAAAAAAATTGAATTTTTGGCCCTTTTTAGGCATTATTCGGCCGTTTTTGGCTAAAAATTGGAGGTCATTTACCCCCTCCCCCTGAAATTCGCCAGGGACCTCCCACCATATGTGGGCAGCACCAAAATTCTGGGGAACGGGGATGCAAGATTTTTCAAAGGTCAAAAAATGGCCTTAAAAATGGTGGTATGCAGTGGCGGATCCAGGATTTTCCTAAGGGGGCGGAACCCGGACTTAGGCGGAACCATTAACCATTTTAACCCGAAAATCGCTAAAAATCGCTCAAAAATCCTCAATTTTGCGCACTATTTTGGGCCAATGGGGGGCGGCCCCCGCCCCCCTAAATCCGCCCCTGGTCGTATGGTTGAAAAACACCATTTTTCGACGTTTCTCATCGAGCACTATCCATTGGCATCAAAAAATCGCGAAAAAAAATTTTAAAAATTGAATTCCGGGGGGGTATTTTTGTTTCTCGGGGTGGGGTGCATACCCCTCAAACCCCCACCCACGCCCAGGTGTGGCTATGACTTATGGAAAACATGAAATTTTTCCGGCGCTTGGCGCCATTTGTATTGTTTATATACATTTTTTGCCTTCTAGCCCGCTCAAACCTGCTCAAATTTGAACTTAACATGCAGAAGATGTCAATTTTTTCGGCGCTTGGCGCGGAATTATTCGTTATCTGTATTATTTTTCTGTGTAATGCACAATGATTAAGTAAGTGCAAAGGCAAGAGATAAGAAATAATTCGTCGATTAAGTGATGAGAAATCAGCTTAAATGATAAATTTGCTGTATATCAATAATTTTTTTGAAACTTTTCTTCACCATCATATAGAGCTTGCTGAGATAAGCTCAAACCCGCCTATTTTTGCTTATCTCCTTATGGTTTTTGAGATAGCTGGCCTCAAAAGTTTTTGCCCCCCCCGAAATAAAATCCTAAATATGGGCCTACTAAGTGGTATTAGTTACTTCTGCATTATCGGCTTTTAAACATTATGAGGCCGTTGCATTATTAACATTGGGACTTAGGCCCGTATCCAGAGGGATAGGGCAGCACGTGCCGCTCCCCGAAACGAAATATGAAAATGATTTTCTCCTTTACTCCCCTTTGCTTTTCTAGCAAAAATTCGCAAACTTTTCCGCCGAATTTCAAGTAATAATTAAGGTCTATTCAGTCCCAAGCACGCGGTTTAAACCAGGGCTGGAGAAAAGGCAGTAAAAATTTTACGAAATTTTGTTTTTTTGGTTTTTTTCTGGTTTTTTAATCGGTTTTTTAATGATTTTTATGGTTTTTAATGGTTAAATTTTGGTTTTGATAATTTATTCGTGAGAACAAGTGTCAAAATGCTTATTATGATTAAAGACTATTAAATTAAAGAACAGGCAAGAGTTGCCTAACCAATTATTCAAGATTAATAGCAAAAAGTAAACAATTTTAGCTTTATTGAAATTGCCGAACCTGACGTTATAGTTGAATCGAGGTGCCCTTCAGCGGCTTCTTCAACGAGCCTAAGAACTTCATCATTGGATAAGATAATCGCATCCAGTGGTGAAGCACCAATTTCATTATTAGGCATAATTGTAGTACCGGGGACCCGTACTTTGTGTGTGTGCCCATGAACTTTACGTGGATCGATTTTTTGTAGTAAGTGCAACTGCAATAAACTTAGTTTTAAATCTTGAAATCAATGGTGTGCGAAAGATTACACCGGCAATTTAGGTGACTAGAAGGTTATAAGGTCTCAACGCATCGCACTCAGCTTTTAAAAATAACCTTACGCTTACAAAGAATAAATTTGAGGTTTTTTTTAAATTTTCTGAACGAACTAGAAGGATTCAGAACATAAGACATAGCTCATTAGAAATAACAGAATTTTCTAGCTATTTACTAATAAAATTTTGAAATACGTCAGAAACTCACAGAATAACAGCTGAAAACATCAAAAGTTACTGCATGACATCCTTCCTGGCGCCCATGCATGATCTTGGGGTTTGGGGGGTTTTCACCCCCGCAGAATCATTTTTCACCCCCCCAGAATTGGCGATTTTTCAAGTTTCCTAAACTTACCTGAAAATTTGTAGAAAAAGTGTCTTTTTAAGGGTTTTTGGCTATCTATTTGCTCAAAATCACCAAATTTTCGGCGCTTAGCGCCATATATTCATGTTTTAAGCGATATATTGGTCAATTTATTCGACTTTTTCCGAAATTTTTTTCATGATTTCATGCTCTAGAAGGATAGAGTATCGTCAGAAACGCCAAAAAACGATGTTTTTCAACGCAGTACCGGCCATTTTTGGTCCCAAAAAAGGCACGTTAGGTTTTCACCCCCCCCAGAATTCCCATACTGTGCATGCATGCTGGCGCCTATATTTAAAACTAATAATTTAAAAAACTGGAATTCTTTACTAAATCAGACAAAGAGGATATCATTTGAAAGAACTTTTTTGGGCTTTCTAAAATGTTCTTAAACATTAAAAAACATGAAACATGGCGCGAGTAAAATGCATACCTTATGAGGGCAGCCATATTGAAAAAAAATAAATTGAAATTGTAGGACAAACTATTCAGTAACCCGAAAAACAAAAAAGTGAAATTTAGAGCACAGAAATATCTAACTATTTTGCTATTTTTCAAAATATGAAACAAAACCTGTATACTGTAGTGATCATGTAAAGTTTGAGCACTTTTTAGAGCCTAGCATACTGTAGACATAAGCTAGCACAAACTTTTCTTAGCAAAATAGTTTCGTTTAAAATTATCTACCAAGAACACTTCATTTTATTGAAATCCATCACATGGTTCCTGTGTTAATCTCAAAAATAGCCAATTCACTGAAAAGCATTATTCGATGGTAAGGAGGTATACCTGATTTGGCCTGCAGCTATCTGCAGTTGCATGGTATTATATAATTTGTAAAACTATAACCTTCTCGTCACCTGAATTGAGTGATGTAATCTTTCGCACACCATTGATTTCAAGATTTAAAACTAAGTTTATTGCACTTCCAGTTACTACAAAAAATTGGACGTAAAAAGCATGAGCACACAGAAAGTACGGGTCCCCCTGTACTACAATTATGCCCATTAATGTTGTTGCTAGCCATGAAAAATTAACTGCTATAAAATGGAATCAATCTTTGTTAATTGCACATGTACAAAACAAACAACATCAGTTCAGTAAGCAAGCAAAGTCGGCAAAGAGGCAACACGATTCACTTCACGATTTTGATTAATAACAATCATCAACAACGATACAAACGAAAAAACAATAATATGTATAAACGATAGCTGAATGAACAAAATGATACTAAGAGTGTTTACAAATGATCAAATAACAAAAAAACAAAAAACCAGGCCGATTTTTAAGGCATAAAAATCAAAAACCAAACCCAACCAACCCTGGTTTAAATACTCCATTTCTATGTCTTTTTTCTTGTCTTTTTGTCTTATTTTTAGTCTTTATACAACCAAAAGCATATTTTGCATCTATTTTCACTAATCTGCACTGGTTTTATGCCGAAAATAAGATTTGTTAAAAGGGTGTCCATTGAATTCTCACCATATTTTAGGCACTTGGGTAGCAAAATTTACAAAGTGTACAGCTCTAGTGGTCGTAAAACGTCTTTTAAATTCATCCTTAGGTCCCGGAGTAACTTAAGAATATGGTACTTTCAGAATACTGAGAAATAAATTTCAGAAAAGCGGATTTTTTTGCTTAGTACTTAGAACATGTTGAAAGAAAGCGCGGAAAAAAATTTTCATCCGTCTATGATCAATATTACAAAAGCTATGGGTTGCATTAATTAGCTCTACTCGACCTAAGCAAGCATCTTCTAGACCTAAGTATTTGAAGATTCAAACAGCTGAATGCAGAATCACTTGCAGATACCCAATTTACGTTGACCTATGCATCTATACATCGACCTATGCATCTATACATCGACCTGAGCATCTATACATCAATCTAAGCATATCGACCTAAGCATCTATACATCGACCTGAGCGGGAGCGACCTCGACCTAATCAGCTTAAAACGCCTTTTCAGATATACTAAGCCTAAGCCCAAGCATAATAGAAGCAAAAACTTAGATTTTTTTATATCTTGTCAAGTAAAACCGAAAAAACATGCAAAAAATATGAAATTTTTTTTAAGTTTTTAAAATTTCAAACAGCTTTTCCGCCTTTCTTCTTTCTTCTCCTTCATTGCTATGATTCCTCCCGTAATTTCAGCCCATATTATTTATTTCTGACAAATGTGTAAGTCCTTGGATCGAGCCGTTTAATCGTCCCAACCCAACACTCACATAGAGAAGTTGCCTGCAACTTTGTGCAAGTATGGCTCAGATTTTCACCAAATTTTTTTTCCGCGCTTCAGTTTATCATGTTCTACCATTTTGGCAAAAAAATTTTGGCATTCCATATTCGTTCTGCTCCTTTTCTAAAAGTACAATTTTCTTAAGTTTAGCCTTAGGTCCTTGTTTTAAAAAAATTTTGGTCGTGCCCCCCCCCGAAACAAAATTTTAGATATGAGCCTGAGTGGATTACCAATTTTATCGATAATTTTGCTTTGATCACTTTCTGGCGACATCTTGGCCAGGGATGGAAAAAAACCCAGATTTGAAAACTTTGAATTTTTGGGTTTTATTGGGTTTTTTATGGAAATGATGAAGATTTACTAAAACACCGTAAAAACATTGGCAAAAATGAAAAATGTGTGAAATCTTGGAGGATCCTCTCGAATTCTGCTGACCTGGAATAGCAAAGCTGCAGTATTTATTTAACTCTATTTGAAAAATCGGTAACCTGTGGATAAAAAACCCAAAAAACTCAAAACCCCAATAATTTTTTGCCCCCAAAAAACCCAGGCTTGCCAACCCTGACTCAAAGCTAAATAAGCGTCGTCATTTTCGATTTTATGTCGCAGAACAGCATCATGCAACCATGTTGCTCAATTCTTAAACATGTGAAAATTTACTCGGAATTCCCTCACCAGTGAACAATTTTTTCGTTATTTTAGCTTAAATATATCACTTTTTGACGTCATTTTGACCGAAATTGGGCTCAGTCTTTGACCCGAATTCTGAATCGGCTGAAGTCCTCAGCCGGCCATGATGAACATCATTGGGGCTAATTAAGAAGTCAAACTGCCTAAGTAGCAAACATCCAAAAACCAGTGTTGCCAGGTCCCAAAATCCAGATTCTCCTGCACAGTGGTAAAATTGGGGAAAAATTCTCCTGCAATTCTCCTAAAAACATTTTGATTCTCCGAAAATTTCCTGGCTCATATTTTGCAGGACAGGTTGTACAGCAGATCTACAATTGTATGTACACATGGATATCAAGCATGCTCAGGCCAATTTACCTTGGTTCACCCAACTATTTTATTCTGATCTCTTGCCTGTTAATCCTAAGGACACTCAAGGCTAAATAATGAACATTAATTCTCTCACAAAAAGCTCATGGAGCATATCTGCATTATACAGGCAGATGCAAAAATAATGGAAGACTAATGCTGCACCACAAAGTATAACATTTTATTCAACATCAACAGCTGACAAACATTCAAAAACAGATTCCAGATCTTCATCAGGAGCTACATTTTTGGTCATGTAAATAGAATC